>JANEYF010001529.1:0-22621 GCA_029963845.1 Rhamnusium bicolor | reverse complement strand
CTAAACTTTAGAGGTTATGTGTTATTGAACCAGGGCTTAAACCCTCAATTTGAACAGTTCAGCAGGAACTTTAGTTAACGCACGGTTCAACCATGAACTTACCCGATACAACACACTTTTTGCATAGAACTAAGTTCAAGCAAGAACTGAGGTTAAACCACGTCGATACAACCGGCAATTAAAGCTCCTGTGGCCAACCAACAAGAATGCAAATGGTAGAAGAATGTAAACCGTGGACACGTGTTTCTGACTTACTGATCGTCTTCAGCACGGTGTAGCTAAGTTAAAAAGGTGGACACTTAACTTAGAGAAAAAACACTAAAGGAAAACTATTGACAGGAAGCCAGTCGCACCTTTGTGGCTTCTACTTGGATGGTTAAATCAAATTGTGTTGTACTCTAATGCATATAATCCAGCGATACGAACTTTCTTCTCTGTACTTATATATTCTCCTGGGTCAGAAATTCCATACGGGTGGCTATAATTTTTATAATAATTAAGGTCGACTGTATTTATTTTTACTGAAAGGTATGCCTGTGCCTGTATGCAAACGTGTATATATGTAAACAAATTATTTATTTATTTATTTAGTTACTACTTTTCTATTTATTATTATTGTTATTTTTTTGAATCATACTTTGAGTATTGTACTACTGACTGGTTCTATCCAATGTAAATTGGCCAAAGGAATGAATAAAGTTTATTATTATTATTATTATTATTATAGTTGCCCACGTGTGCGATGCTTGGTCGATGCTTTAATGCATAGCCATCCAAGTGAAAGCCACAAAAGGTGCGACTGGTTTCCTGTCAGTGGTTTTCCTTTAGCGTATTTTCCCTAAGTTATGTCTATTTTTTAACTTAACTACACCGTGCTTACGACGACCAATAAGTCAGAAACACGTGCCCACGGTTTGCATTCTTCCACCATTTGCATTCTTTATGCGGGCGTACCCGTTAAATCAAATTGTTTTGTTTATATAAATGACAGAAAAAAATACTTACAATGGGGCGCCGTAAACGATTGCGCCTAGGGCGCTATTGTATATAGAATCCGCCTCTAGCAGCAACGCTTATACTTCTAGTATATGGTTTGCACAGAAAGCTGACGATTTATCGGTAATGCTTCCCCTTGCCGCGCAAGCCTTCTTTCCCCGGCTGGATAGTACCATACCCATTAATGTAAAGTCACCACCTTCTCATATGCTCCTTTTCTAGCACTATTTGTAGTGATGCGTGCCAGAAAGAGAGCACAGAGGAAGGTGGTGACTTTAAGTTGATGGATGAGTGTTGTACATTACAGATGAACATTTTTACGCGTACAGGTTTGATCCCTAAACCGACCTGTTACTTTTATGAATCATCTAAAAAGATGTTTAGTTATAAACATAAACTATAAATGATGTAGCAATTTTAAATTAATTGAATTAAGCAACAAGACACAAGACTGTTTCTTCTTCAATATTGTAACTAATTGGTACACTTGAATAAACACCAGTGTTACAAGTGACAACTTCTACAAAACAATTGCATATTTATGCACATACATCACAAAATAGATAAATAACAAAAAACAATATTGCAATAATTACACAAAACATCTCCTGCTTGCTGTACACACCAAATGTTTCAAAATAATTTCCAGGTATTTATGTATTTACAAATTTAACTTGTACCTATATAAAATTCGTGTAGTCAAATAAGTACATTGTAACCGAGTGTAGTAACCGCCGAAAAAAATATTTTTTGCACAACGATCAGTTTCACAACTTACCGAACTATTAAAAAAAGTTTGTATTCACACTTTTAGTATAGATAAATTATCACAACGAAATGTAAAATGTATGCTACGGTACGATTATGTATAGGCACACAAAAAAAATTTTCAAAATTTACAATATATATAATATTAAACGGTTACTACTGCACTGTTACTATTTCATCTGGAATCGTAAGTATCTTGCAAAAGGAGTGGGGCAATAGCCAGTATGCCAATTTTTCCTCAATTGGCTATTGATCAATGATCATTTAATCACATTCAAAACTAAATATGAATTCCCGATTTGAAATTTCTTTTAGATTAATTGACCATTTAACTTGCAGAACTATAAATGTCGGAAGAGCATTTAAAAACTGTATTGGAAAACCAGTTTAAGAAAACAAATACATATCTTTAGCAGAGATAAAATAGAAAAATATTTACCTCCTCTATGCCTTGTAACATGGTACAAGTTAATTCTATTTTTAGTAGGCCGACCGCGACGCCCGTGAAATATTAATTATAAATGGGTTAACGACCAAAGCGTGGTAAGATCATAAGATGGTTATCGAAATAACATTGTTTTTATGTCGAATGAGAGCTACATAGTAAATTATGAATTAATTGTATGATGTAGATGTTCTGATACCTGCTACACGAAATAAAACGTGTAACAAGTCAAAAAAATGTAAAGTATATTTGATAGTAACTTTGATATGGTGATAGAAAAAAATTAAAGCACGCCGAAAAAGTTATTGTATGCAGTGGCGGTTCGTGCATCAAGAGATAGGGAGGTCAATTAGAAAAGCTTACTGTATTACCTACCTTTTAAAGTGATTTAAATTCCAAGTCGATCCTCCGGTCTTTTTGAGATGCAAAGTGGTCAATTACTTTTTCATTAAAGTCTTTTATCTTCTTTATTAACGCCCTTTCTATGGTAAGCATAGCTAAAGAAGATAACCTTTCTGACCCATGGTATTTCTTAAAAATGTCTTTATTCTTTTTAAGGTGGAGAAACAACGTTCACTCTCGACGGTAGTCATAGGGAGAGTACACAAGATTTTTAACAGTTTGACACTTTCAGAAAAAGTATTGCACAAATTATTGTTAATAAAAAACTGTAACAAAGCAACTGCACCTTCACTGTTGGAAAAATCTTCTCGGTTATATAATACTTCTAATTCAGTTTTAAGTTTCAAATGATTTATGACTGGATACTCCGTTTTAACTAATTTAAACATATCTTGAGGAAAGCTTTTTTTATAATCTTTAAATCGATCTGCGTGAAATAACTGAGACACTGCTAAATGATTACTGAAGCCAAACCTGTTTTTGATCTCGGATGTAATTATATCACAAACTTCTAATGAAATTCTCCTTTTTGATTCTTTCATTTTACATCTCTGGGCAGACTGCATGGATGTCTCCTCCAAATAGTTATTCCAAAATTTTATTTCCTGATGTTTTCAATTTTACTATTAAAAACGCCAATACATATATTTACTGTTATGACATCGATATTACATTTTTGTAATTGATTGAACAATATATCACAATGAGGCATAACTAAATGAAAAATATTTAACCAGTAAAGAAAATGTTCATTTTGTAAGTAATTTTTTAAACCAATAGCTTGGTTTAGAGTGTTGTTTTCTGATTCATTATCAATGATTTTTTGTAAACAATCTAATAATTCTGTTTGATAGGTACAAACAGTCTCTATGCACTTTGTATTAAAATTCCATCGTGTTGGAGCCGCTTTAGGTAATCTCACCTTAACAATATTATCTAACACGGCTGTTCTTTTTGGCGATTTTCCAAAGAATGAAGAAAAGCTATGTAAATTAGCAAAAAAAATTTTATGCTTTTATCCTGACTTGATGCTTTTTGTAAAATTAAATTTAGTTGATGAGAGTAACAATGAATAAAATTTGCTGAAGGATAACTTTTTTTAATTTTGGCTTGTACACCTCCAAAAGCACTACTCATTACTGATGCTCCATCGTAACTTTGTGCTATCAATTATTCAGGACTTTCATTAATTTTGAGACATTCTAACTCTTTTAAAATTACATCTGTCAAATGCTGCGATGTCGTTCCTTGAGGCTGGATGAATTTCCAAAATCTCTCACATACAACACCCTCTAAAACGTATCTAAACACAAAAACTACTTGTACTTTTATTTTTAAATGTTTCAAATCAGTTACACCTATTTTGGACCTTATAAAATCAGGATCATCATCAAATAACAGGCATGGGAAACAAAAAAATGCATTTTTTTACCTCGCATCCGCAAATCCACTCGGATAAATCGTACATTGAATTTCGAAAATACCTATTAACTTCTTTTTTCTTATCAAGAGATGTTTGCTTTATCGTCATATTAGGTTTTGGACGGCCACCACCTTTGAATTTCACTCGGTCTTCATAACCCAACTTATGTCCATCTTTCAGTTTTAATATATTTTGTACAACACTCATATTTAATAGTAAACACCAAAAACACTGTTTTACCTAATTTCACGACAAGTAGAGATTTACTAATAAAATGTTCACAAATAAAAACATTAAAAACAACGCGACAGAATTTACCGACCAACGCGTACCTAGTCAGCATTAAGACTGCTCTCACAGACGAGGTCCTCTGTGACTGCTCTATTGAACTTCGTGCGTTACCGTTTCCGTAAAATATGTCAGGGACATTGTCCCCGCCAGTGTTTTCTGTCTCTTTTGCTTTCTGATGATTCACGCATAAGTCTATTTCACTTTAATTCGTTGTAAAGTCGGTCCGTAGCTAGCTTTGTGGACAAGTTGTGAATTGACCCAAGATTTTTAAATTCTATAAATGAATAATGTAATGAATATGAATGTGCTCGGAGGGGGATACGAAATCCTGCAATCTAGATATTTGTTTAGTATTGTGCATAGAATGAACTAGAAACTTTAATATATTTTTTAAGAATATTAAAAATATATATATTATATATTTTTAAACTTCAGAAAATGAATAGCTCTATATTTTTTATTTGTATGTGGGAGGTCATTGACCAAATGACCCTATAGAAGAACCGCCAGTGATTGTATGCATTTATACTGTGTAAATGGTGGTATTCTTTTAATTTTTGTTATCCTTGTTTGTACATTGATCTATCAGGCAATGAACCTACACAGTGATTTTTATAATCATAGAAGTATGAACTACATAAAAAACATACATAACTGAAAACATATAAAAAAAAATACTGAATGCAAAAACTAAATATTGATAGGTACGCCATTATCGGGCTGTATTTGGAAAAGGAAGAGGACAATAGACCACTCAAACGAAGACCGGCCATGGGCGTACTACTGTTTCTCTTCACATGCATGGAAATTATGCCGAAAATTTAGTGATATCTAGCTACAAAGAGCTTGGGATTAAAAGTAAATTCGAAATCAATTATTTGGCATTATAAATATTTGGCAAACATATAGTAATATTCGCAAGCAGGTAATATGTTTCATTTCTGATTTACCCCATTTTAGGGAATGCTATTAATCCGGTAATTAAATATACAGATATAAGCGGGCAGGTCTCCTGGAAATTTGTGCTATAAAGAGGTATAAAAGATTTGAAATCAATATCTCCAAGAAGGCCAAAAACCTCTATTGATGAATACTTCAAAAATGTTATTAGCAGAAAAGTGTACTCATTTTATTTTAAAAAGTAAATTCCAACATTGAACCAAATTTTATGTGCGCTTCCAGAAGACAATGATTTATGACAGATCAATAAAACAAGTTATTATACATAATTTATAAGAAATTTAAAAGTTATTAGAAAAGTTAGAAAAAAATTTAATTTTCCGTTTTTTTTTCAGTTATTCACCCCCTGGAGATTGTTTGGACACCGATATCTCCACATGAATGTAGGGGATGTATATACATGTCAAGTACTATGTAATAAAATAATGTACTCAGTACATTTTTATCTTTCAATATTCCATGGAACAAGTTTCTAAAAACTTTTCGTATTCTGAACCTCTACTACCCCTACCGTGCCGATGAGGACCAATAAATCCAAAACACGTGTCACGGTTTCTTATGCGGGCCTTACCTATGATTAAGAGGTATTTTTTTTTGTATGTCTTAATCATTTTCGATTTATTTAACAATAACTCTAAAATTCAGCAATAAATTTGTTGTTGGTGTGTGTTTTTATGGGCATCATGTAACACGCTTATTATAATACCTTTTCTTGATTATTTGAAAAAACCCTCATTTTTTATTTTTATTGCTGAATTTTGCAGTTATTGTTCAATAAATTGAAAATGGTCACAAATTGCCATAGGAATGTACGTACAAAAAATGTTCGTTTTTCAATCCTACATCACATCGTCCAAAAATATATAAGGTGTTCCATTTGAAATAATTGAGAAAAATCAATTCAAAAAGTTGTAAATTTAAAAATCCTTTTTGGCCACCCTATATACTTTTAAGAAGTGAAAATGGCTGAGTGTCATCTCATCACACAGATGTCTCATAACTGGTATATACTACCATATTTTTTCTTAAAATCGATAGTTGTGATTGTAATGACATTTTTAATATACACGTGTAAATGGTATAATTTCAACAAAAAAAAATCGTTACATCCAAGTGGTTGAGAGAAGATCAATAAAAATACAGGAGTGAAAGGAGGTCACAAAGAGGTTTCAGAAAATGTTCTGATATGCATGTCATTTCATTAAAAAAAAAATTACTTCACCCTGTAAAATCGTCTTGGCTCACCCTGTATATTCGAAACCGATTTCCCGTTATAGATTTCTTTGTCTAGTTTATTTATGTCTTTAAATTAAGTTTCTAGCTATCATAGAACTCGAGATACCAAAGTCAGACGCACCATTGCCCCACCCTGTATAATATATCAAACACAATACATCCAATCCAATACATTTTATCATAGAAAGTATTAAAACAATTACTCAATGTAGGAGTAAGAATTGCATTGAATTAAATAACAGTATTCTTAGCATTAAAAGCAAACAAATATTGAAATTAAAAAAATGTACAGTTGATTTCAATAGAAACTGGTACACTTTCTTTTAACTATGTAAATCATTCATTCTTTGTTTGATATTAATAATCTTACAAATGTCACTTTGACGTTAATCAGTGGCGTCATTATTAAAAATGGTTCGACATCTAACAGATATTCAAAAATTTCGAATTGTTTCTAAAATTAAAGATGGTTGGTCCATAAGAAGACTTGCTGCTGAATACAATGTGAGTAAAACCACGATAATGAGTGTTAAAAAACAATGGGAAACCAACCAAACGGTATCCCGTAAAGTTGGTTCCGGTAGGCCCAGAAAGAGCAATAATGAAGAAAATGAAAATCTTATAAATTACCTAATAGAAAACCCTTTTCAGACTGCAGTAAATGTAATTTCAGAGACAAATTTCCCTGCTTCGGTATCTGCTGCTTGCAGAAGAATAAAACTACAAAGCGACTTGAAGAGTTGTTCAGCGGCTAAAAAATACAAACTTTCAGAAGAAAAGAAGCAGGGTAGGATTATTTTTGCACTCAACTATATAATCAATGATGAAAACTTCTGAGGATAAGTTATCTTTTCTGACGAAAAGGTTTTTAAATCCTGTAACGATGGACATGTTCGCGTATATAGGCCTCCTTCCACTAGATACGACGAAAAATATACTTTCGATCCACAAATATCAGGAAGGTTTTCAGTCAATGTTTGGGCTTGGATGAGCCTAAATGGGTTAGGTGTGTTTAGAACAGTGGTGGTCATCTCAATTCCATTAAATATATTGAAATATTAGACAATATTATGTTGCCGTCAGTAATAGAGGTGTTTCCGGAAAATAATTTTATTTTCCAACAAGACAATTGCTCCATACATACGGCCCATCGTGTCAGGCAATGGTTTCTTAATAAAAACATAGAGTTGTTACCGTGGCCATCTAAAAGTCCGGATTTAAATCCAATTGAAAATGTATGGGGACTAATGGTGAAATATATAAGAAAATTAAATAACTATCCAAATAATGCCCAAGAATTGGAAGGGATAATTGAAGACGCTTGGGAGAACTTGTCGCAAGAAGTTGACCCTGCAAGAAATCTGATTTTGTCCATGCCTGCAAGACTTCAGACAGTTTTAGACGCTAATGGAGTAATGACAAAATATTAGTTAATTCTGTATTACGTAATTGAAGTTCATTTATTTTATTTTTTTATTGTATTTTTTATGTTCAGTTTGCATTGTTTACATTTTTTTTTAATCTCAAGTGATATTTTTGTGTTCTTATTTTAAAAATAGAATTATCATTATTCAGTTAGTATTTTAATTACAACCATTAGTAGAATTATCTGTAACAAATATTATTTTTTTAAACAATAATATGGCAGGCTTGAAAATGTTTTCAAAAAGTTATTTTCTAATTATTTTTTAAAATTCCATTTGAATAAAATAAAAGAGAAAGGTTTAATAAGTTTAAAAACACAAAGAAAACCGATCTCCTCCAAAAAACCCAGGTCCGGGGTAAATCACCTCTTCTCCACCCCCCTCTCGACATGCCTGGCCAGCCCTATTTACAGACATATGCACACAACTAAACTATTAAGATTTTCGATTACAAGAGTTGTACCAGTTTTTTTTTAAATCAAGTGTACTCACCAAAAAGGAAATTTTTCCACACTTAAGAAATTATTTCCTCCAGTTACAATACAAAAATGGAAACCCCTAGTCCGATATACATCTACTTTCATTCTTCCTGAACTCTTCACGAACACTTATAAAAATATTTAAATTACATAATTCAAAATATGAACATGTCATTTTTATTTATTTTTTTCATATTTTTCATGAATGTCCAAAAATATATAAGGTGTTCCATTTGAAATAATTGAGAAAAATCAATTCAAAAAGTTGTAAATTTAAAAATCCTTTTTGGCCACCCTATATACTTTTAAGAAGTGAAAATGGCTGAGTGTCATCTCATCACACAGATGTCTCATAACTGGTATATACTACCATATTTTTTCTTAAAATCGATAGTTGTGATTGTAATGACATTTTTAATATACACGTGTAAATGGTATAATCTCAACAAAAAAAAATCGTTACATCCAAGTGGTTGAGAGAAGATCAATAAAAATACAGGAGTGAAAGGAGGTCACAAAGAGGTTTCAGAAAATGTTCTGATATGCATGTCATTTCATTAAAAAAAAAATTACTTCACCCTGTAAAATCGTCTTGGCTCACCCTGTATATTCGAAACCGATTTCCCGTTATAGATTTCTTTGTCTAGTTTATTTATGTCTTTAAATTAAGTTTCTAGCTATCATAGAACTCGAGATACCAAAGTCAGACGCACCATTGCCCCACCCTGTATAATATATCAAACACAATACATCCAATCCAATACATTTTATCATAGAAAGTATTAAAACAATTACTCAATGTAGGAGTAAGAATTGCATTGAATTAAATAACAGTATTCTTAGCATTAAAAGCAAACAAATATTGAAATTAAAAAAATGTACAGTTGATTTCAATAGAAACTGGTACACTTTCTTTTAACTATGTAAATCATTCATTCTTTGTTTGATATTAATAATCTTACAAATGTCACTTTGACGTTAATCAGTGGCGTCATTATTAAAAATGGTTCGACATCTAACAGATATTCAAAAATTTCGAATTGTTTCTAAAATTAAAGATGGTTGGTCCATAAGAAGACTTGCTGCTGAATACAATGTGAGTAAAACCACGATAATGAGTGTTAAAAAACAATGGGAAACCAACCAAACGGTATCCCGTAAAGTTGGTTCCGGTAGGCCCAGAAAGAGCAATAATGAAGAAAATGAAAATCTTATAAATTACCTAATAGAAAACCCTTTTCAGACTGCAGTAAATGTAATTTCAGAGACAAATTTCCCTGCTTCGGTATCTGCTGCTTGCAGAAGAATAAAACTACAAAGCGACTTGAAGAGTTGTTCAGCGGCTAAAAAATACAAACTTTCAGAAGAAAAGAAGCAGGGTAGGATTATTTTTGCACTCAACTATATAATCAATGATGAAAACTTCTGAGGATAAGTTATCTTTTCTGACGAAAAGGTTTTTAAATCCTGTAACGATGGACATGTTCGCGTATATAGGCCTCCTTCCACTAGATACGACGAAAAATATACTTTCGATCCACAAATATCAGGAAGGTTTTCAGTCAATGTTTGGGCTTGGATGAGCCTAAATGGGTTAGGTGTGTGTTAGAACAGTGGTGGTCATCTCAATTCCATTAAATATATTGAAATATTAGACAATATTATGTTGCCGTCAGTAATAGAGGTGTTTCCGGAAAATAATTTTATTTTCCAACAAGACAATTGCTCCATACATACGGCCCATCGTGTCAGGCAATGGTTTCTTAATAAAAACATAGAGTTGTTACCGTGGCCATCTAAAAGTCCGGATTTAAATCCAATTGAAAATGTATGGGGACTAATGGTGAAATATATAAGAAAATTAAATAACTATCCAAATAATGCCCAAGAATTGGAAGGGATAATTGAAGACGCTTGGGAGAACTTGTCGCAAGAAGTTGACCTTGCAAGAAATCTGATTTTGTCCATGCCTGCAAGACTTCAGACAGTTTTAGACGCTAATGGAGTAATGACAAAATATTAGTTAATTCTGTATTACGTAATTGAAGTTCATTTATTTTATTTTTTTTATTGTATTTTTATGTTCAGTTTGCATTGTTTACATTTTTTTTAATCTCAAGTGATATTTTTGTGTTCTTATTTTAAAAATAGAATTATCATTATTCAGTTAGTATTTTAATTACAACCATTAGTAGAATTATCTGTAACAAATATTATTTTTTTTAAACAATAATATGGCAGGCTTGAAAATGTTTTCAAAAAGTTATTTTCTAATTATTTTTTAAAATTCCATTTGAATAAAATAAAAGAGAAAGGTTTAATAAGTTTAAAAACACAAAGAAAACCGATCTCCTCCAAAAAACCCAGGTCCGGGGTAAATCACCTCTTCTCCACCCCCCTCTCGACATGCCTGGCCAGCCCTATTTACAGACATATGCACACAACTAAACTATTAAGATTTTCGATTACAAGAGTTGTACCAGTTTTTTTTTAAATCAAGTGTACTCACCAAAAAAGGAAATTTTTTCCACACTTAAGAAATTATTTCCTCCAGTTACAATACAAAAATGGAAACCCCTAGTCCGATATACATCTACTTTCATTCTTCCTGAACTCTTCACGAACACTTATAAAAATATTTAAATTACATAATTCAAAATATGAACATGTCATTTTTATTTATTTTTTTTCATATTTTTCATGAATGTCATTATGATTACCGAAGTTACAATAATTAATCTAGATATTGTCTTTTAATTAATGTCAAAATAAATATGACAAAAAGTTTCTTATTTTGAACTATGTAATTTAAATATTTTTATAAATAATAAGTTCCTGTACCGGCCCCCTAAAGCACTGGAGGAAATTATTTCTTAAGTGTGAAAATTTTCTTTTTTTGAAGAGTCGATATTTTTTTTAATCTCAATATCTTTTTGCTTCTAATACTAAGAACACTGTTTAATTCGGTGCAATTCTTGCTCCTAGGTTGTAGTTGTTTTAATAGTTTCTAGGATAAAATGTATTGGAAGTATTGTTTTTGATTTATTATATACCTAAAACTTTTATACTAGCACTTTCAGATAAGAATGACAGTATAAAATATAAAAAACTATAATGTATTTATTATTGCTATCATGTTAAGTTTGAAAGAATGCTTATGTAATAATCAATAATTTTTTTTTCTAGATATACATATAAATGTGTTTTCAATATAGCTTCGATCTATCTAAGGTAACCCGCCAGCTGCAACGTCTCAATAATGGGACGGCTACTTACACACCATCTGTGATATAAATTTCATATACATATGTATATTCATAGTTATGTGTTGTATAGAACCATTGACCTAATAATAAATAATGGACGGAGCCTTGGAAACAGTTTAAATGAGCTGAAGAGATTCAACATAAGAAGAGAGAAAGACATAATCCATAAGAAAGAAAAGGAAATGAAGTTATATGACTTCAGCCCTGCAAATAGGAAAGTACCTGGATATTATTTCATCTCTCTTTATTTTGGCATGTAGTCTCTCTAGGCTCTGTCCATACCACCTATTAGGTCAATGTATAGAACAAATCCTATTATCAGTTCAATAGAATCAGAAATACTAGAAGAGATTGAATTGTTAACAAGTGAGACACGCAAAATAATTTTTTTTTTGACTGCCACCGGCCTATAGTTTTTAATTTGTGATGTCCTTTCCGATTTCATTATTTTCATTTATCGTCTAAATTCGCGCAAAATTTGCACATTCATTAGGCTTGGTGCGGCCCTGGTCATTGTTGATTTGGAATGCATTTTGCATGTTTGGAATGTGTATACTCGTATGTATTTATCTGTATCTTTTACAAAAAGCGTAATTATGCCAGTTATTCAATAGCAAGGCTTTTGAAATTCCTCTTTTGCTGTTATTGTTTTTAAAGTTGAACAACATGAAACGGAAATGTCGTAAAATAAACTTTCACGGTGTTCTAGAATTATTCCAAGTTCATGACTATAGCATTAACCGTCGTCGACTATCAACTGTAATTTCAATGTGATGGTCAGGAGCGGTAGACTGTGGCGCGCAGGTCAGTTAGGTTGTTATATGATGATATGAATTAAACATGATTGATTGTCTGATTGATTAATGATAAATATTTCATTTCCATGGGCGCCGTTTCAGGCGGTGATGGCAAAATATATTTAGACAATCATTCTTAAGTTTATGTAGTACCTCTGGACCGGTACCGTATCTGAACCCCGAACCCTTATTTTAGCTTCTAAGCATTAGCTTGACGGATCTAAACTGAATTCTAAAAATAATTTCGGATTTTAGGGTTTCCTTTGTTTCCATTACCAAACACCGCAGTCGAGTGTATTTTTTGTACTGTACAAGGTGGACAAATTTCGATGTTTGTATAGGGTAACTCGGTAACTGTAAGAGATACAAAAAAATGCAAGGCACATTCTCGATCTCTTTTTTTGAGGCAAATTCACTGGCGAAAACAAAAATTTGCTATCGTCTTTTGTTTTCGAGTTATAAACAAAAGCTTGATTTTTTCGACTTTTAGACACATGTTAATATCTTGGTTGTTTGAAAGTTATGAAAAAACAACTTTTACATTCTTGAGGCACTTTTTTCTGTATAATACAGTGGCGTCGAGAAAATTTTAAAAAGGTGCAATTTCGAGTTATGGCATAAAGTTGTATTTTTTTAAATGGGAATCAGTTATCCTATACAAACATCGAAATTTGCCCACCCTGTACTGTACCTACTTCTACTACACTCGTGCTCGTTTGCGTTGTGTTGCGACTGTGGCGCCAGCATTCCCCTGTACTCACCATTTAGTAACTAGTAAGCACGGGGTAATTGGCAGTTGTTGTTACGAATAGAATACCTACCTACCGATTTCGCTTGCATATCACAACTGAATGCGATTTTCTTGGAGAGTATCGTCAGAGACAACCCGAGACGTGCAAGTGGATAGAAAATTTTGTCCGATTTTAACATTTATTCGCTATCTCTATTTAATATAAGAATAGTCAAATATAGCTATCCTAGTCCGATAAAATGGAAGGTGAAAGCAGAGGGTAGTACTTGCACTGCTGTCATTTCTGTTCTATCCCGCGCTTTTTGTGTGATATTTATCTGTCAACTTGAACTGATAAAAGAAGTGTTTGTTATTTTGTCGTGATTTTGATTATTTCTCGTTGTATTTTGTGATATTTGTGTGTTAAAGACTATTTCTCTTCTTGAAGACTACAATTTCATATAACTGGTAAGTTATAAAATTATAAATAATTTTATCCGCTATATCTAACCTATATCTGCCTATATATTAATCAGAAAGGGTAAACAGTATTAGAAAATGTGCTAACTGTATCCTTTACTTATTTCATTCCTCATAATAAACTTTGAAATTGGTTGTAGGTTATTTTTTGTTTGAGATGGCTACAGAGTCACGAATTAGATTGTGTTGTGTGTGTGGTTCTTCGGAGGACGATGTGGCAAAACTTCATTATTTTCCTTCAAGGTTGGAAAGGTAAATTAAGGCCTGCACTAAATTAACAACACTTCTAAACAGCACAATTTTTTATATTTTACAGGTCAAAAATTTGGCAAGATAATATGGGTATACATTACACTGAAGAAACTCTTCAAAATTATAGGATATGTTCCCGTCATTTTACTGTTGAGAGTTATGTCGACGTAAGTAGTCATATGTTGACCCGCAATGCATGTCGTCAGTTGGCAACATACCAAGTGCAAGCAGGTAATATGTGTTTTACAAAATGTTGGTGGTGAGGGGTCCTTAGATATCAATCCATAGTTGTTACTAATTAGCTTGGTAGAATTATCGCAGACCTTTTACTATTATTTAATTTATTCAAAATAAAGAAATATAGATTTGAACCAATAAACATGGTCGCTAATATCTATCTCATTTTACTTCAGATCTAGCCTCAAGCGAGGCCTCAACTTCAAAGAATATACCTTATGAGTTGGCGGAGGAATTTCCTAACATAGTGAAGGCAGCTAGTGAATTTTTAGAGGAGATTTCCAGCACTTCTGTATCAGATCAGAATGTCACTGTTCGAAAAACGACCGGGGAATTATTAGAATTGGGATTCCGTGGTGGTGTAAGAGGCACAATGAGGCACAGAAGCAAAATAAAAAAGATGCTCGTGAGGCAAAATGAATAAAAGAATCATAAAAAAAATGGTGCTTGTGAGACAAAGAGAAAACTGAAGATTCTTTCGCATAATTAGAACCTTAATTTTTATAGAGCCACGTTGCGTGCCAAACAATACATGATTTTTTTATCTAGCACTTAATAACATTTTAAGGTACTCTCTGCAAGTCAAACCTAATAAATATTTTAAATTTAATTATAATCATTAAATAATATTCTTTTTCTGCAACCTTCTAGAAATTTAACTGTGACCAATTTTTTTGAGTGGAAAATACATATTTACAGGTCTATCCCGGCAAAGTGACATAAGGATTTGTAAAGTCTTTACCGATTCCTTATGTCATTTTCTGTTGACAAAAAGTATCCGATAACAATTAAAAATGATTATTCCAGTCTTCATTGAAGGTAAGTGTCTGATGTCTGTGAGTTGATTTTATATTTTATTAAAGTTAAAAAGTTTTTTGAGACTAACAGGATCCATTGCAGAAAAAATATTGTACACAACACACCCAGAAAGTGACTTTACTGGGCTCGCCAGGGCGTTTGCAATGGAAATTGCCAGCTCGCTCTGTTAAGAATCACTTTCCGGTCTTGTTGCATAAATAACTATCATGCTTTCTTGATATTTTCTGTAATATATTGACAAAATGTCCTAAATTTGCTTTTTTGTATTTTTCTGATTTTAATAAATTTTGTACAAAATATTATTACCTACCTACTTGTGTTTTGAGTGTTATGTTAATTATCCAATACAAAAACATATTTCTTTTAAATCTTATGTTAAGTAGTTCAACAAGGTTACAATTAACCTTTTGATTAGTTTAACATAAAAATTAATTGACATCTAGTTTTGTATTCTAACTTTAAAATAGCTTTGTTTCTGCAGCAGTTGGTGATCGTTTGTGGATCATCAGAGATAGTCACTCGGTTAGTTTTTAACTTCCAGCTAATAGAAGTATTTAAAAACAATTAATCGACTACTTCTGGTCCACAAACGATCACCAACTGCTACAGAAATAAAGCTTACAAATAATATCAATAAAATAATAAAAGGGGGGTTTTGAATTTTCGCGGGCGTTTGCTTCTTGCGCCATCTACTTTCACCTTCCATTACAATCGACCAATTCAATACTGCGGATTAAATTTTAGCACGTACTTGCGCGTCTCGGGTTGTCTCTGGTATCGTTTCAAAGCTTGCCTAGCGTTAAAAAACCAACACTAGTATTTAGTATTAGTGGAGGAAACCCACTTCTACCCTTTAAGGAAATCGCGTCAATTTAAACGAATACTCTGTGGTGAATATCAAGTGTCCACAAGGCAAGACAGAAGATCTTCGTTATATCTAATTGTGAAAAACGCCAAATTATTTATACACTAGCCTATATCACTTAGACTTTGCTTATGTTCATTTTTGACTAGTCAATATTTAGTTTTCTTCTTTGAAATAAATAAATAAATTTATTCAGGTAAATTTATAAATTACAATTCATTCCACTCATAATTTTTTCCTAGGGTGTCACCTAAGTAAAATAACCTGTGTTGTGAATCTCACCCAATGGTAAATATGATTGACAAAAACCGTATGGAGCAAATAATATTTTTTATAAAGATTTAAGTTCTTAAGAATACAGTTAAACAAAACAAAAATAGAAACTAAAGTAAATAATGGAAGACGGAGGAAAAGAAACATTGTGGCGACAATGTCGAACCTATGAAGCGCAATAAATAAATAAGCGATAAGCGTCAGCTGTTTGGTTATGATGTTAAGAGTAAGTAGAGTATAGGTAATAATAACTTAGATAATCAGAAACGTAATACTTCAATATATGCATACACGCATACAAGATCATAGTACAATATACAAATTAACACATATACACGACTTTTCATATATAAATATCTATAAAAAAAATCAAGTTGTCTATTAAAATTTTCACTTACAAAAATCTTTAATTGATTTTTTAAATTTATTTTTATTTGATATATTTTTTTAAAGTTACAGGCATCATATTATAAAGCGTGGGTTCGAAATAGAAGAAAAAATCTTTGGGTATGTGATTTTGTACATAAAGGTACATCAACTGACTGATTTACCACTATTCTTATTCTATAACGGTGGCATGTATGTAAAAAGGTATAGATATTTTGTGCATCCGTAACTAGGGTTGCCAACCGTCCCGAATTTTGCGGGATGTCCCGGTTTCAGACCCCTTGGTCCCGCGTCCCGCTCGTCCATCATGCGGGACGCCTTTAGTCCCGCATTTCAGGATTTCCGAAATTTTCCACGAAACTTCAAAAGTATTAGGATTTTCTCGCGTTTCCTGGCAGAAAAATTATAAAATAAATGTTCTGTGTTGGCAGCCATCAGTCGGCCAAGGTTCGTAAATGAATAGGTTACCTCTTAACTTTCGATCAGTAGAATTAATGGCGAGATTACGTCACAAATATGCTTTATTTGAAATGCGTATATTTCGTACAGAAGTTTGTTTATAAATTAAGTTATTTTTGTATATTTGTTTATTATTAAATTTAATATTTGTTTTAATAATTGGAGAACACTATAAATGACTCTTAATGAAAATAACAGGAATATAAACACTAATTAATTATTGAATAAACTGATAGGTGGTATAAGAATGCTGGCCAACAATTTTCAAAATATTATATTATTTGTAATGATCTCTTCCATAGTTGGGCTAGAAATTTTTGTAAAAAAAAATTAAATATTTTATTTTAAAAAATATTTTATATATTGTTATTTTTATGTTTCCAATAAAGTTTTAAAAGTCCCGAATTTTTTCGTTGTCCCGATTTTTCGAATGAAATGTCCCGATTTATAAAACATTGGAGTTGGCAACCCTATCTGTAACAGACACTGGTAAATATATATTTCTCTTATGGTAAATATTCCAGATTCCTTGTACAGAAGATCAGTGGAGTAGGTCCTTTCTTTCTTAATCATTATCTAACGATGTATTATATAATCCACTCCATACAATAATACAGTATATCATAGATTCGGCTAAAGCATCGTACACCATAATCATGTTTTTCCTGTTAAGGATATCTCTTAACTGATAAAATTTAAAAATCAAACTTCTGAGTTTATTTGCGAGGTATTCTATATGACCCGTTCATCGTAGATATTGGTCTACTACAATACTAAGATATTTAATTTTTTCTATCCTCTCAACTTTAGGGCAAACACAATCTATATTACTTTTACATAGTCTATCATGAAGTGTAATATAGTATTTTTTGAGGTTGATCTTTTATTGACGACGAAAATGTTACAATTTTTGTTTTGCTAACGTTTAAACTCAGAAGGCTAGTTTTTAACCAGTTGTTTATGACATGAAGGTCGATTTCTGCATTTTTATATACTGTACTCCAGGAACCACCTACAAATACTATTGCTGTGTCATCAGCGTACGAAACTATACGACCTTTTATATTTTTTATTATCGATATGTTATTAATGTACACTAAAAACAAAATGGGTCCCAATACCGTACCTTGAGGGACGCCCAGGTTAACTATTAATGGATCGCTAAAACTTTCATTAATTTTTACTTTTTGTACTCTGTTAGTTAAATAATCCTGAAGAAAAGTTAATGGAGAACTTCGCGAGAAAATAGGAGATTTTCTCTAATCTGTTTAACAGTATCTTATGATTGACAGTGTCAAACGCTTTAGCGGGATCTAGAAACACCGTTAAGCATTTCTTGCTGTTTAGACCACTTACAATATTATTAATTACCTCCACCACTACATCTTCTGTTGACATATTTTCCCTAAAACTGAATTGGTTTTTTGTTAATAAATTGTTTTGCTCTAAAAAACATTCTTTTTTTATAGCAGTTTTATAAGTTATTTATTAAAGATATTGGTCTAGAATTTGTAACTGATTTCTTATCACCGGTCTTATATACATATAGGTGTAGTTATTGATTCTTTCCATAATTTAGGTATTAGGCCTTTAATAAAACATAAATTTATGATGTGTGGACTGATTATATGTTCAGGAATATTTTTTATTGTATGCAGATATTCCATCAGGACCTGGCGAAGCGTTGCTTTTCAAGCTGATTATTATTATAACCAATTCATTTTTTTGGACAGGATAAAGGAATAACGAGGTCTTAATAATGGGATCATCTAAATTAGGCTCCCATGTTGGTTTGGTAATTGATTGTGCCATCTCGTTTCCGATGTTAATAAAGAAATTATTACAATGGTCTGCTTTTTCTTTGTCATTTAAGATTTGTATACCGTTTTTATCAACTATGTTTATATGACTATTGTTTTGTTTAGTTCTATCGTTGTTTATTATTTCATTAAATGTGTACCAAATTTTTTTATAATATTTTTGCGCAGAATAAATTTTATTTTTGTAGAAATCATTTTTAGTTTTTTTAATTAGATCGTTAAGAACATTTCTATATATTTTATAATTATTTTCAAGTTCAATAGAATGTGTTTTGATTAACTTCTTCTTTAAATAATCTCTATGTCTAATTGAATTTATTAAACCTTGTGTTATCCATGGCTTTAATTTTGTTTTGTTATTTAAAGTTTTGTAATTTTTTGTGTTTAAATCAAATTGAGTAATTTTTCAATAAATAAATTATATGCCCTTTCTGGATCTTTTATTTGTATTATATACATCATCATAATTTTCAGATGATAGCATGTTATTAATGTAGTTTTGTTTAACCGTTACCTTCATTATTTATCGATAATGATGTCATATAATGACCTGTCAAATTAATTTCGAATATATAAGTTTTAAATGATACATCTTTTAATACGTTTTTATCGTTTACTCTTATAAATACATATATGATCAATTAACGTAGAGATATCTTTGGCTATTTTAGTAGGTTTATTTATATACGAAAAAAAAATCATAAGAATTTACATTAGTATGCATTTAAGATATTTATATTAATATCTCCTACAAAAATTTCGATATTTGATTTTTCTGTGTTTGAAAAATAATTTCCTAGTTTATAAAAAAAATCAGGAAGAAAAACTGTGGAATTTTCAGAAACAAAATTTTTGGGCCTATATTTTATGATTATACTTTAACTGGAGTTACCTATCTGGAAATAATTATCCCAGACGCAGAAAATATTCTTTTGCAGAATTTTCTAGAAGCCGAACTTGATGATATGATTTGGATGCAGGATGAGGTAACTCCGCATAGTATCCTACCCGTTCGAGATCATTTAAATAATGTATTCCCAATATGGATAGGGAATAATGGACCTATTACCACCTAACAGTCCCGATTTGACCCCTATTGATTCATTTTCTAAAAGACATTGTCAATAATAATAATAATAATAAACAATCTGAATGTAAATAGAAGCCATTTTCGGTGCAATTATAAATATAAGAAGACGTTATCAATTATGTATTGATAATAATGGTGGACACATCGAATATCATTTATATTTAAATTTCCTAAATATTTATTATCTATTTTGTATAAATATTTGGCTATTTTCTTCCTCACTGTAAACCATTTTGATTATTTCATTAAAGAAATGTCACTTATCAAACATAATAGTTGTTATTTTCATAGCTCACTTTAATAATGTTAACTTTTCCATATTTACAATAACTAGTTTAACTAAGATATTCGACGTTTAATAACTCAAAAACAGTTTATGGTATATTTTTGAAATCAGGAATAAAGGATCATTCCAAAAATTTAATAATATACAGGGTACCCCATTTAAAAAATATATTATTTTTTTTGTATCCCCTGAAATCTGCAAGCTACTGTATTTTTGATAGCATTTTACCAAAATTTAGTCATAACTACACAACTTTTATTTAAAACTTTTTTTTCAATAGGCCATAATAATGATGATAAGGGGTGGGTAATTTATAATGATTCACTGTACAATTCCGGGAAAAAAAATTTATTGCATTTCTGGACGAATCTCGACGAATTATAATGAAAAAAACAACTTTATAGAAAAAAATCTGTCTGCATGTCTGTAGTATCGCGATAGCAGCCACATATTCTAAAGGCCAAAGACAATGATAAATTCGATGATGAGCAAAATTGGTCAGCTGAAGTAGGTCCACGGGACCCAAACTTTTTTTGTATTTGCCTTTACAAAAAAATATATTCTTGATGTCTACTATATCAAGCCAATAAAATATACTTTCCAAGTACTTAAATAAAGCTGATGTAAACTGAAATTTTTTACACATTTGATGTCATAAAATGGGGTTAGGATAAATTTAACAGTTTGACATTTGAAATGTCTAATTTAGTTACAAACGTGTCAATGTCAATAAGAATAAATTAAATATATGACAGGAATTATTATTGAGAGTATCGGAATGACGCTGACAATTAATTATTTAAAAATTTTATTGAAACATTTCAAGGTACGCTATTAAAATTTAATTGAGGTAAGTGAAGAATTAAATAGAATGATTTTTTTACGTCAGGATGATATATACTGGTATAAGAAAGTTATGTGCTGGCCACATCAGATATTTTTGAATAAAGTAACAATCTCAAGATGTTCCAATAATTTATGTCTTCTTGTAGCCGTGACTTACATGCTATTAAGTGTAGAACAAAGTATCTACTTAAACATGAAAACCATATTGATTTACCGAACAATATCGTAAATCAAACATATTTCTAAACACGCAAGAACCAGGTGGGACACTGAGCAACAAGTAGACGGAATTATTTTCTAAACTACGTGTTGCAGGATTTCAAGCTGTGTAGATTTCGATGTTAGAGTTCCTCAAAGGATATATGTATATAAAACTTTATTTCGTCAGTAGAAAAATTAGGAAAATACCACATTTATGGATGCAGATTGCCGTTATTCCCTAAAATTCCTTGGTTGAATTGATTCACTGCACTAAATATGGCTTCAAAACAGAGTACACGACGATGAATTTATCAATCAAAAAGAATACCTATCAATTTCTCTTAAATATTTGTGGATGAAGAAAGAAGTTACAAATGTTCATTAACAACAAATTTAGATACAGGCCGATGTTTCGTGGATGGTTCGCACCATCTTCAGGGCTGCAAGTACCGAATTATGTTTTAAAATTAATGCAGGCCATTATTCACATTATTTTGCAATAAAGGAACTTTACATTATAACCTATAATCATATAAGCAACTATGTATAAGCACTATAAGCACATAATTTGTGAATAAGGTTATGATATATTTTATTGAGATTAGAATAATCCGTTTTTAAACTTATAGAATTAGCAGGCTTCAAGATGATCTGTACGCCATTTCTAAAAATAAATGTTTCTCATAATTTTATTCGTGATCCAAAACCTTGATCTGATCGAATGAATAGGAAATTATGATTTTCTACAAAATAAAGGGTACTCTGTTTCTTTTTTACTGTTGTTGATATTGTTACAAGCTCTTTTGTGGTATATACTCGTTTAAGAAACAGTTGCTTAGTAAATATACCTTGTTGCATTGGCAAGGAATTTCATAAACAAATTTTTCTTTTGCAATAATGGAATTGAATCTTTAACTTTAGAAAATAATTGTATAAGTTCTTATTTTATACTGACTGATCTTCGAATTATTTGTATGTAAAATTTAAAACTCTACTCAAGGATTCTGAGACATCGGGTAAATATGGTTTTTATTAACTTTTTTGATGAATAGGGTTTGCCGAGTGATAATTTAGCATTCTGTTAGAATTGCTGGGTTTGAATAAATATAGAAAATTAGTTTATTATTTCTTATAATAATTAATAAGTCCAAAAAAGGAATTTTACTTTATACATCCATTTCTATAGTAAACTCTAAATACTGGTGTATATTATCAAAAATACCATGAATATCATTTACTTTGTTTTGAGAAACTGCTGTTAATGTGTCATCTACATAGGTTAGGAGAAAGATAAGAAATTAATATGTTCATTAGTGATTTTAGTGATTTTGCTACATAATTCCTAACTGATAGGATCTCCCATTGGAGTACCAAATATCTGATTGAAAA
>JANEYF010001528.1:0-360670 GCA_029963845.1 Rhamnusium bicolor | reverse complement strand
GTATGTACAATAAATTTAACATACGATTATTTGAGTGATTTTAAGACAAACAGTTCATATAAACATGGGTCCGCAAATGCTTCGTATTCAAGATACAGGGCGTTAAACTTTCTTAAAAAATTTGGTTTTTCGTAAATATCTTAAATATCCGTTACCCAAATTTGTTGTAATTTGGCAATGTCATTTGTAGTGTAAAGGGGCTAATTAAGCACTAACTTGATAAAATTTATTAAGTCCAGTGGCGTCCCGAACGGCATATTAACGAATATTTCTGACAAAAAAAATGTACGCCACTGACTATTTTGTAATTTATATATATATATATATATATATATATATATATATATATATATATATATATATATATATATATATATATATATATATATATATATATATATATATATATATATATATATATATATATATATATATATATATATATATATATATATATATATATATATATATATATATATATATATGTTAAATTCTTTTCCGGGTATACTCCCGCGTAGGTGATAGGCCCCGAGAGGGACCGTGGTTGTCTGAGACGACGGTTCGGCAGAATCTCATCTGCCATCTTCAGGTTCTAACAGATAACTGCTTACTGCGGCTTCTGGTAACTCGAACTGAAAATTTTCAGGTTCGAGTTACCAGAAAGCCGCAGTAAGCAGTTATCTGTTAGAACCTGAAGATGGCAGATGAGACCTGCCGAAACGTCGTTTAGACAACCACGGTCCCCTCTCGGGTATCACCTACGGGGATATACCCGGAAAACGAATTTAACATTCACCACCCGCGAAAACCTGAAAAACAACATATATATATATATATATATATATATATATATATATATATATATATATATATATATATATATATATATATATATATATATATATATATATATATATATATATATATATTTAATTCGTTTTCGGGTATACTCCCGCGTAGGTGATAGGCCCCAGAGGGACCGTGGTTGTCTGAACGACGTTTCGACGTTCGAGTTACCAGAAGCCGCAGTAAGCAGTTATCTGTTAGAACCTGAAGATGGCAGATGAGATTCTGCCGAAACGTCGTTCAGACAACCACGGTCCCTCTCGGGGCCTATCACCTACGCGGGAGTATACCCGGAAAACGAATTTAACATTCACCACCCGCGAAAACCTGAAAAACAACATATATATATATATATATATATATATATATATATATATATATATATATATATATATATATATATATATATATATATATATATATATATATATATTATAATATATATATATATATATTTTTTTCTTGGGTAAGCAACTAAAAATACAACTTTTTATGTCTCTTGAATTTTTTTCGGATCTTGCTTAGTATTCGAGACAAAAAATTTAATTCACTTAATTGCATATCCCTGGACCACACAAGAAACATGGGGAAACGTATCTTTTGGAAATTATCATTTCTTTATAATTTTTGATTAATAATATGTAACAACAACAAATAAACACTAAATTAAATACATTTCTTAACATCTGAACTACTGAATTTTATTAAAGTAATTGTTCTAAATGGCCCCCTTCGACTTCAATACAACTGTCTAGCCGCCTCTTCATTGATTTACGCACTCTCCTGAAAATACCTGGCGTATATTTTATTGTGTCACATGAATTAATGATTCCATTTCATAGATCATCTTCACTTACCATAGAAGTTTTGTATACTAACGCTTGAAGGTATCCCCAGAGGAAATAATCTAGGGGATTCATATCGGGCGAGCGAGGAGGCCATGGTTGTGGGCCTCCTCGCCGAGGTGCCACTCGGGACGCCACTGGACTTAATATAGTGTATTTCACGCGGGAATTGCGTTAGTATAGATTAAGAAAAATAGCCCGGAGCTTTATTCTTCTTTGTCTATATTAAAAATTGCCACAAAAACTGATACAGTTGCAGTTTTTATTACACACAAGGACAGGTAGAGATCCGACCGAGTTTTCTTAAACTATACGAATGGGAAACACACGTGAAATACACTTTAACTTGTTTACCTTTTAACTTTAACAGATATTAATAATTCTAGGCACGAATAATAGACAAAAATATATACATATTTTTTAAGATGGCACATGATTATGAATTATGCCTATCTATTTAATCATTTCTTTTTTTGCCTCAATGTCAGAAAATTTGACGTAAAATTCAAAATAAGTTAAATTACACAGCCACACAAAAAAAATTATTACCACGAACCAAAATACATGGATTTAGTGTATTTTTCGACACTGAATTCGAATTCGTAGTTAAAAAAAAAAAAGATTTATCGTGTCAGTTTTTTTTTGGCCAAAAACATCCCTTGAAATGGGGTAAAACTATAGTAATAATGTAATGACCAAAATACATGGATCTAGTGTATTTTGCGACGCTGAATTCGAATCCGTAGTTAAAAAAATATTTATTGTGTCAGTTTTATTTGGCCAAAAACATCCATTAAAAGAGCAGAGTAAAACTATAGTAATAATGCAATGACTCTTAATGAAGTGTGAGAAATGGTAGATATTTTATAGTCTAGAGAAGAGAATATGCATTCAAACCATAGCAAGCTATTAATTAAACCAAAATCCACCCTTATGGGGGTGAAAACTACCCCTGAAACTCACATAACGCACGTGAGTTCAAATAACATGCACAAAGGACAAATTTTTGTAACTCTTAGGACAAAATATCTGAATCTGGTGTGACAACCAGACATTACTCTTAAAGGGTTGAGACCCCCATCTACGGAGGTATCTCATAAGTTCCAATAACGACGAAAAAAAGTTCAGGTTTTTGTAGTTTTAGGCAGAGTGAACAAATATGGAGTGGATTTGCTTGAACTAACGATATATGACTATAAACTACCCTTAGATGGTGGTAGAAACTACCCCTACACTCTAATGATGCACTGTTCAGGAGGAACGCAAGAATTATATAAAATATTTAATATGTCAATATTTTTATCATGTATTTCGTGCATTCCTCCTAAAGAGCTCTAAAAATAATGAAAAACGTTGTACAATTTTTCGGAGAATTCGTTATGATTTGTAACATGTAACGAAATCAAAAGCAGATAAAAATTTTTGGTAAATGATTAAACTCAATAATTTATAGTCAATATCTTTTTTGCTTTAAAATGGCTTGTCAGGAAATTTCGAACACATATCTTTGAGTGAACTATTAATATTGCAATTTCATTATTACGTCAGATTGAAAATTAAAGTTAAGTTAGGAAAGAAATACGGAAACTAATGTATAATGAATACGAGTATAAAACGAATATCTTTTATGTTTTTCGTGTAAGCAGTAAATAAGTCACAACTATAGCTCCAAATGTAACCCTCATTCTACAGGCAAATACACACTTGTTTCTTCGAATTTTCAAAGACACTGCAATACCGGTAGAATAATTATTTCGATTTCTTAAGAAATTAAATTTTCCATTTCTTCGAGAATTTGTGCATTGTTTCGACAAACCTGGGTTTTCAAATGATGAAACAGCAAAAACTTGGGAACAGCGATAGCAGGAGAACGGGATGGCCATAATTGTTATTCACCATTCTATTGTAAAATTCTCAAAAAAAATTGATTGTGGTACGTACGATGTGTTCTCCATCTCTGTCCTATTGGAAATACCCCCGAAATATCATCGTGTAATTGCTAAATGTGTTGATTGAAGAAAGTGCAGTAAATTTGTCTCGCAAAATTATACACATAGGCATTTTGAGGGAACACAGAGGTGTTTCAATCTATTCCTGTGGTTTTACTTCCGACAATCTCATATTCTGACTCTTCACATAACGACTCCATGAAACTATGCCTCCTCAGTGTAAAAGAATATCATTATTGTTTAAATTGTTTTAAAAATTCATTCGCGGAACGAAGTCTCTTGCAATATTCAATGTTGTAAATGAGTTTTGTAGGGGAATAAATGCAGATTATTTTTTAAAACTGTTTGGTAAATGCAATAAGACAAATTTCTCTATTGGCTCAACCTCTTCAAAGATTTAGAAGGATATTATTTCATCATATCTCTAACATTGCCCACCACTTCCTCTGTTCTTTTATTTGGTCTTCCATAACCTCTTTTCGTTCCAATAGTGCCTCATCTCGGAAACTCTTCACCACGATAGAGGTAAACTCCATAATGTCGGAAATTCTTTACCTATATAATGGTATTAAAGTTCACGGCAAAATAGAGAAAACGTCTCCTGAGTTCATTGTAACAGCCACCATGAGAACACGTCCACTCATCATTTCCATTTTTGGATTCATTTCTAACATAAGATCTCTGTAAAAATATTTTTCGTTCCAAGGAGAGCATTTTGAAATCGAAATTTTTTTAAAAATCAGTAACCAGTTCAACAAACTATGACAGAACTTGACATTTCCATCTTATATAACGATGAAATCAGGGTATTAACAGTCTAATCAAAGACATGCGTTCGAAAATGCCCTTGATCGTGTTTTCTGTTGATCTCTCGGTATAAGAGCAAATAATAAAAAATCTGATGTTTTGTTGTAATAAGTAAATAGTACACCAATATGACATATCAATGATTACGTTAATGATCAGGATCACTGACACACCTGAAGATTCGTATCTGATGAGGATTGACAATTGAGACAACAATGGGTTTATCATTTTTTATACTTATGTTCTCATTAAATAAACAAACAAACTTACCACTAAATTCAGCTGAAGGAACTTCTTCCGAGGTTAGTGAACGATTTAGATTTGATTTCCGTTTGCTGCTCTTGTCGCGTTCTACACGCCGACTTCCTACGGTTTTCGTCTCATTTCCGCTGAATGGAGATGTGGGAGTATTCTGAAAAAAAAAACATACGTTACTGCTTAAAAAGCTTCGACTTTGATGAAGTAGGTAATTAATGTTTGATTCATAGACCAAATAACATTTACATTTACATAAAAAAGCGATTGAATATTCAAAAAGAACCAAGCTCATAATGCTTATTTTACTAATTTAAGTTCATTTGGATTGCATGGATCATAAGTTTAAACTATATGCCAATTTATCGTTTTTATGGAGTGATTTGATAATATACTGAATATCATACATTTATATCTATTTTGTTGAATTGCCACTCTACATTTATGTCGCTTTTTTCACAATAAACTGATATGCACGTCACACACTACTGTTTTGAGGCTACTTTGTATACAGTATGCGTACCGTAGGACATGGTACATGGGAAAATTAAATGTGCACACAGATAGAGCCGCTCACATGTCACACGTGTTAGAAAAGAATAGAATGAAAAGATATAATGCAATTAATTAAACTTTGCATAAAAAAAAACTAGACATCTTACTACTCCAAATGCACCCAGCATAATGAGGTGACCTGCTTTCCTCCTTCGTTTACTGTGAAGTTGTAACCTCTTCAGTACTAATACACAGATAAAAGAAATATTTCAAATGAAAGAAAATCTCGTTCCGTTTGTTCTCCCCACAAACACCACAAACCGTGGATTTGTTGATTGAAAGTTTTGGTAACACTTATTCATTACTTTATTAACCAATTAATAATTAACAATAATCTCTTAATGAATGACTTAACTATAACCACAATTAAATACTTAGAAATTACTACTTTAGTCTCCGACTTCTTTCGTCTTTACTCGCACAATTCCAAATCAGTACTGAGCTCCTGGACCCATTATTTGCCCTATACACTATTACACTCGATTGAAGGCAAAACCATGCGATTAATGTAGCAGATAGTAATGGAATAATAGAAAACTGGTAGACGACAAAGGCAGATGCTTCGCGCTACTGTGAATTAAACATTCGCTTGCGTATTTTATCGCATCGGACGCCCTTAGTGGCAACGAAGCAATATACAGTAAACTCTCTCCCGCACATATAAACTTTAATATCTTACTTTCAATCGTGTTAAATACCGGTTTTGCATGAAATTGGGTCCAATAGTGTATATCCACTTTTGCATGATCTACAACTTTCTTGAATATTGAACAGGGAATAGACCAGCTACGTCGATCGAAATTCGCTCAAAAGGGGCCTCTTCATTGTTCGGGGCCCCTTACTTGCCGCACAAACTTCACATTTGCGGCACCAAATCTCCACATGTTTACGGCTGTTCACCAAATAAAATCATTCCCGTACTTTTGTCAGAATTTTGTTGATGCCTAAATATCTGCCAGACTTCAATTATGCACTTTCTGAAGTACTTTTGGTATTCGACACCTATCCCCAATCGCAAAGTAATTTCTTTCCCATCTGGGCCTTTCCAAGCTTTCTTCAACAGTCGATTCTCTACACTGAAGGAGTCCCATTGTGCCTACAAAGCCCTCAGCTCCACTGCCCTGTCTGAAATATCCTTCCAATGGGGCTGGGTTCCTCTTTCCTTCCATTCCAAAATAGAACCAAGTTCTTTATCGTTTAACTGCTCTTTCCTTAATGTTTCTTTTGTCCAATCATCCGGAATATCATCTTTTACGGTGTTCACGATTAGTACTTCTTGCTGTTTTTCCACCCAGTGGCAGGACTTGCAGTTCTTTTGGCATAATCTTCTGGAAAAAGCATCCATATTTCTGTTAGCCAGCACAGCCCCCGCGGTACCTGCTCCTCACTTCTCACTGAGAGATTTACCCTTACAGGGCTACATTGACGACAGTTAGTCTTAATATGGCCCACTTTGTCACACTTATAACAACGGATAACTTACTTCCCGAAGACGACGGTGGTTATTCCCAAATGTTTGATAACTAGGTATCCGACGTTGAGTGTACTTTCCTCATAAAGAGGCCATGCTTGTAATGCGCTACCATTAGCAACACCATATACCAAATGCATATGTCATTTCAGCATTTGTGTAACCATTCAAACGGGGTATCAAAACACTAATACTAACTTATGATATGAATGATGATAATTACCATACAAATCAAGAAAAAAGTCTTCTTATTTGTAGGAGAGTTTGAAAAAAACTTTTCAATTCAAGCAAGATAGATGATCTATTTGACGCAGACAATCTGGATAGAATAACTGAATGGAGCTAGAATTATTTCAGAATTGAAAATAATGCAAGTGGTGTTCCAATTATAATGGATGAAGAATATTTTGAAACAATGCGTTCGGGAAAAAATACGTCGCCAGGTCATGATCATTTAAATGGAAAATATATTGAGGAAGTCATCTATAAATATACATGAGGAGATAATACATATAATTTTATATAGAAAATCAACACTTCCCAAATGACTAGAAAACAAGAACAATTATCAGAATTATTAAATTTAGCTCTAATCACTCCGATCTTGAGAGCTACAGATCAATAACTTGTCACCAGCACTGGGGAAAACCTTGAAAAAAAATTGTTGAACCCGGAATTAGTGGCAAAAATACTGTCATATCAATTTGGATTTCATTTAAAAAAATTCTACTAGTTATCCTCTATATACTAATATTTAATACACAAACCAATCACATGTTAGGCAATAAAACAGCTGCTTTATTTTTAGATATTAACTCTGGTTGGCATAATGCATTACTCTACAAAATGAACCAATTAAAATGCTCAAAATATCTTCTTGGCACATCAAAAAAATTTCTAGAAGTCAGAGTTCTAATGGCCAAAATCAATAAATATTTATCTAGTCCATTTACTAACAGACAACGCGTCCCACTAGGCCCCCCCACATTCACCTCTTTTATTTAATATATTTTTCTATTTCTGTAAATCTTACCTCCTACAATTTGCAGACGACAATACAATAACAGCTCTTCCATAGAAACAACCATAGAATAGTTACAATAACAAGCAGAGAAGATTAATGTATACTGTAATAAATGGAGACAATAAGACAACTCCAAGAATTCGCAGATTATTATTCCTTCACAAAATCAAACACTCATCAATAAGAATTGACCTCACAAATAAAACATCAGACCGTGACTTCCAGCTAAATATTTAGGAATTAATTTAGACTATAAACTAAATTTTGAACTACTTGTAACAAAAAAAACGATAAATAGGGCGAAACATTTTCGTTCCATAGCACACAAGAATATAGGAAGGAGCGACAATCTACAAGATGATATGCCGACCACTCATTGAATATGGACAGGTAATTTTTAACACTTATAGGAAACCAGCATTCAAACATATTTAAGTGGCAAAGAGAAGTGCTCTAAGAACTATCAGCAAAATAAGACATCTCAATAAACAACTTTTTAATCTAAGTAATCAACTTCTACATGAAAAAACCAAAACAGAATCAATTGCCTTCCGTTAACAAAAAATTTCTATAAAATTTTCAGTTTGAATACAATCTTGCATTAATCCAACCTTTTATCATAAACCTTTCGTATAATATAAGACAAAGCAGACGATTCCCAGAGAGAACATTCTGCAGTTTCTCCAATGAAATATAATATTAATTCTCACATAAAAATTGTGATTACTTTTACTATTGACAGAAATACTTCGGTGGTTAGGCTTTTGGGTATTGTGCTCAATAAATCAATATTTATTATTATTATTATTATCTGCTATACTAATATCACCCACCGGTCAGCTGATTAGCTATTCTCGTCAGATTTGTCAGCAAACATGCCTCATGTGCGAAGATGTATGGAAACCATTTAATTGATTTTGGGAGAGGTTTGGGTAACAGAGTTGCGACGGGCATACATTTTCATGCATTTTCGTTTAGAAAAATCCTACAGTTCAATGCACCGTCATTTGTTTTCTAGCACTTCATACGAAAATGTTCAGTAATATCATTCCGTGTAAAATTACAATGGACACCAAAGAGAATTTTTATATGTCTAGACGTATTTCAATATGAAACTAAACAGTAATTCCCTATAGCTTTAGTTAACATGTTACCTATTTCTGTTCCGTTTGACGATTCACAGTCATAAAAATACAACAAAGAGTTTTATTCTTTGTCATGAATTTTGCTCTCGCAGAAAAGCAATTTTAAAATATATGAGACGAAAGTTTTTGTTGGGAATATTAAATGAGATAATAAAGAAACGAGGCAAATAAAGTTAAAAATAAAACTAGTTTTTTTTGGTGCTTTATATGCCTTCTTTGCCTTTGTAGGATATATTGATTTCGTTTCTTGATTTATATAGAATATTGCTCTTAAATTATGGGCCGCCATATGAGCGAACACGGATTGCATTTATTAATAGAACTGAAAAACATTTTTTTATAGTTTGTTCCTTCTTGAGAAAGATTAATAAATCATTTATGACACCAATTCCACGAGTGTACCTTTTTATTTTCGAATTATTTTCAATAATAATTAGAGCTCGAATGGAGGTACCGGTTTCCAGCGACGACTTTTATGCAACCATGATAAAGAGAATTTTATTTCATGTTAAAATGTTAATACGTATACTAGTTTTATCGGAAAACCAAAGTTATATTTTTCACTAGCCAAATTTTGGGGTGACGTGTACTATATTTTTACTTATAACTCGTGAACGGTTGGAGATATCTAAATTCTGTAAAGACATTGGAATGTATTGGTGAATGTAACACTAAAATACACATGTACTTTTAACTAGCGATCACGAGTAAAAGTATATTACTAATATTTGTTGTAAATGTTCCGGAATTAATCTCCGGCGCCTCTCATTAAAAAACCGTTTGTATTGTCGACAAATACAATTGACACATTTAAAATATGTGATCTTTTTCAGAGACCACATTTATCTTGTGCATAAAAGTCTACTTCTTTAAAAGGTCATCTGTCACCCCATAGACTGATATCAGGGAAATTCAAAAACAAAAAAAAGTTTTGAAAAAATCTTTAAAAGGTCGAATAGATGTTAAATATGTAAAGCATAAACTGCCAAACCAAAAGTCGTGAAGGGATGTAGGTATCAAGAAAATAAACGAAAAAAGCTCCTCCTCGCACTCCCCGTCGACTTTGGTAGCCCACTATCCTGTGCAAAAGTCTCAGTCCCTTTAGACGAAAAAAAAAAAAAAAAATTTAAAAATCCTTTATAAATTAAGTAGATTATTGTTGGCTGGCCACAGGTGCCTTAACTGCCAGTTACACTTTTGCTGTAAAAACATTTGATATTGGTACCTTGTTAAGGGCTACTTAGCGGTACGAGTTTCAACCCTATACCTAATGCCCTTCTGGTTCTTAAATCTTTGTTTACAGATTGTTTACATATCCAGTCCTCTACGAGTGAGTGTTTATAATAAATTAACTTTATCAACTTTGGATATTACGGAATTCACTAAAAAAATTACAAAGTAGGATATATTGTGTCATACATGCATGAGCGTATTTACGCGTTGACACATGACCTACAACCAATCCTGGTTTTGACGTCATCAATACCTAAATTCCGTGATCTAATAATAAAAAAAATACGTCTTTATTAAGTATAAGCAATACATATTACTTACATATAAAGGACGAAGTTTAACTTTTAGTAGCCATTCTTACACTTAACCCTGTACCTAACCTAACTAACCTAATATTATATAAAATATTATTGCGACTTTATTCTGTTTTTAAACAAATGTACAGGTAAAGTTTTCAAATGATTGCTTTCCATTTTCGAGGAAAGTAACCTATCTCTAAACATCAGTTTATTATGTGTTATAAATTTTAATAATATGGGCATACATGACTTTATCATTTCTAAGGAAATACCATCATTTCCACATGCATTTGATTTTAAATCTAGCATAATACTTTTAATTTGTTCGAGCGATGCAAAAGAGAAGTTAAAGTTATTATTTTCCTCGTACATATTATTTAAATAAAAGTTTGTAATATCATCCTCTGCTTGATGATCGTTAAAAGCACTCAGTAGATAATCATTTATCTTTGTGGCGTCTTATAACTTTGATGGCACATCTACGCAATGTTTAGTTGTTATATTCAAATTTTTTAACCGTTTCCATATCGTACTAGAATCACTATTTTCTGAATATTTTAAGTATGCTGATTTTTCTCTTCTAAGAGATGCTCGAGTATAATTTCGCAGTTGCTTGTATATATCCCAATTTTCATCTGTTTTGTGTTAGTCTAATGAGTGCTTTGTCTCTTTCTCTTCCCATAACTTTTACAGAATCTGTCAATCAGGATGTAAATGGTTTGTTCATTCGCTTCCTGCGCCACAACTAATTTTGTGATGTAATCAGTTATAAAATCAACTTTTTTGTCAATATCATTAATAAAGAAAATGTTATTCCACAGTACTTTTCGCAAATCTTCATAAAATTCTTGTTCATTGCAGTGCTTAAAATCCTTATATGCTTATAAGGATTTAAAAATTATATGCTCATTTTTGTTGTAATTTTAGCAACGATAATTTAATTTGACAAAAAACTAGTCTATGGTCTGATATATTATCAGCAGAAATAGTTCCACTACTACATAAAATATCAACATCATTTATAAAAATCGGATACACAGATATCGTATGCGATGGCAGGCATCACGTGCCTCCACTGCTCCGATAATTTTATTGTAAATACGAAGTATATATGTTGTAATTTTTGTGAAAACAAGTATCATATACAATGTGTAAAAATTAGAGACTCATTGAGCAAATTTATATCCGAAAACAATAATTTTAAATGGTTTTGTGATAACTGTTTAATAACTGTGGAGCAAAAGTTAAAGTCGCCTGTTGTAACACCTAGTGTCAATGTGCAGGTAGTAGTAAAAGAAAACGAGTGTTTGTATCGTGAAATTGAACTGTTAAAGAAAATTGTTAGTGATCAAGATTATGTAGTAAGTTTACAAAAGGATAAATTGGAAAGTATAGCTGCCAAACCTGTAAGTACACATTCGTTATCAATTCATAGTTCTGGGGCCGCTATTTCTTATAGCGAAGCGATAAAAAGTCATAGTAAACAGAAAAACGAGACAGCTGCTTTATTTATTAAATCCAACATTAAAACAGATCCTGCAAATATGTCTAATGAAATAAAGTCTGCCGTGAACCCTGCTAGCTTACATATAAATATAAAAAATACCAGGTCTGTCAAAAATGGTATGTTAATAACTTGTGAAAACTCTTCTTCTCTAGAAATACTTAAAACTAATCTTGAAAATAAAGTTGGTAACAAATATGTTATTTCCGAGAGCAAAAAACGAAATTCTAGATTAATTATACGAGGTGTTGAAAAAGAAAGTATTGAAAGTCAAGAGTTCATAAATGAACTGATAGATCAAAATAATCTCGAATGTTTAATAAATGATATCAGAGTTATAACCAAATTAACAAATGGACATTCTGTGAACGTTGTTGTTGAAGTTACACCAACAGTTCGGCAGCAAATAATGAAGACAGGCTTGTTGTTTATTGGTTGGCGAAGATGTGTTACTGCGGATCATCTCAACGTCGTTCAATGTTTTCAATGTTCCCGTTTTAATCATGTTAAAAATGACTGTAAAGCTGTTCTAACATGTCCTAAATGTGCGGAAAATCACGAGCTTAAAAACTGTAAATCCGAAGTTGAGAAATGTATAAATTGTGTTAATTACAATGTACGAAATAAGGCAAATTTGTCAATTGATCACTCTGCAAAGAATAGAGCATGTCATGTATATAAACAAAAAGTAGAGGCTTTAATAAATACAATTAATTTTAATGAACAATAAAACATTAAAGCATTTTACAATAGCGCATTTAAATACAAGATCATTATTTACAGGGTTTGATGAATTAAAAAGTTTATTATATGATCACGATTATGATGTTCTTGCTATTATCGAAACATGGCTGTCGGATGCGATTTCATCTAATACTGTGAATATACCAGGGTATAAGCTTATACGAAAAGATAGAGATGGTAGAGGAGGTGGTGTTGGATTGTATGCAAAATCACGTCTTAATTGCAAGACAATTTTTTTAGATGTTAATTGTACCGAAATAGAAAATTTGTGGGTTGAAATTAGATTTGGAAGGTTTACTTTGGCTATCGGTGTGTTATATCGACCGCCTAATTATAATGCAGTTAACTGCATTGAACAAATAGATTATGCTTTGTCTCATATTATTCCTAATTATAGTAATGTAGTTGTGGTAGGTGACGTAAATGTAAACCTCTTTCAATTAGATAATTGTATAACAAGTTGTTTTGACACATATGGTTTCATTCAGGTCATAAATGATCCAACCCGTATAACGTCGCACTCATCAACATTAATTGATCCGATATTTGTGAATTCTTCAGATATTGTGGTTCAGTCGGGAGTTCAAAATGCTGATTTAATATCCGATCATAGGTTGGTGTATTGTAAGCTTAAAATTCCGCAGTATAAATTTAAACAAAAATTTGTTACTTACAGAGACTTTCGACAATTTGATAATACAGCTTTTTTAGAGGACTTACATGATACTTCATGGATAGACATAATCTATGTTAATAATATTGACGATAAAGTTCATATATTGTCTGAAAATATTATAAAACTTTTCAACAAACATGCTCCTCTCAAGACTGTCCGGGTAAGTAAACCTAGCTCACCGTGGTTAACTGATACAATTAAAATTATGATGAAGGAACGCGACAAAGCCTTAAGCAAATATAACTTATATCCAACTGATGAAAACTGGAGCAGGTATAAACAATTACGAAACTTCACTTTAAGTTCCATAAGACGGGAAAAAGCAGGATATATTAGTCATTTATATAATGAAAAAAATAAAAAAATTTTTTGGGAAAAGCTCAGAGAAATGAATATTCAGTCAGCTAAGAACGATGATATACCAGATAATATTAAAGATGTTTCAAAAATAAATGATTACTTTTTAACTGTATATAATAAAACTCCAGAATGTAATGATATGATTAATTTATACAATAATAGTAAATACAAAAATTCTCTTAATTTTCATTTTTCTTTAGTCGGAAATGAGGAAATTTTAGACGCGTTAACGTCAATTAAGTCTGATGCATATGGTTGCGACGATATCTCTTTGACGATGATAAAACTTTGTGCTCCCGTAATAGTACCTTTCATAACGCATATTATAAATAGTTGTTTAGAGACTGGTTACTTTCCTCAAGCGTGGAAAGAAGCTATTATTTGTCCTATACCAAAGGTAGTGTCACCATCCTCCATAAATGACTTACGTCCTATTAGTTTATTACCAATGCTTTCAAAGATTTTGGAAAAAATTGTTTATAAGCAAATAAATTTATATTTTAATGAAAACTGCATAATGCCTAAACATCAGTCAGGTTTTCGTTCAGGACATAGTACTACAACGTCCCTGCTTAATATATGTGATGATATCTTTAGAGCGCTTGATAAGAGAAAGGCCACGGTATTGATAGCTTTGGATTTTTCTAAAGCTTTTGATACAATCGACCATGATCTTATGTGCGCAAAATTACATTTTTACGGATTTGATGATGTTTCGGTATCTTTATTTAATTGTTATTTGTCAGACCGCTTCCAAAGAGTTAAAATGCATAACACTTTTTCAGACAAAAAAAAAATATGTTCTGGTGTCCCACAAGGATCCATCTTAGGTCCGCTTTTATTTATTATTTATACCGCAGATATGATTAGTAATGTACAGTTTTCAAATATACAAGCTTATGCAGACGACACGCAAATTTTACATCATTTTGAACTTTCAAATGTAACCGAAGCCTCAGAGAGAATTAATAAAGATCTTGAATCAATATTAACTTTCTCTAAAGAACATAACCTGAAACTGAATCCTGATAAATGTAGTGCTATGCTTATATGCCCAGAACGACACAGAGACATTATTAAGATGCAAATGAATATTAAAATCGGTGACCAGGTTGTAAACTTTACAGATAATTTAAAAAATTTGGGATTAATATTTGACGAAAAATTAAGATTTCAACAACATGTTAAGAAACTAATTCAAAAAACTTATATCAGTTTAAAATTATTGTTTTCACATAGAAACATACTTAGTTCTTCAATAAAAAAAACTTTATGTGAGACTCTTGTATTGTCAATTTTGAATTATTGTGATATAGTGTATTATCCATGTTTAGATAAGGTATCTAAAAATCGAATTCAAAAAGAACAAAATACGTGCTGTCGATTTATTTTTGGATTAAGGAAATTTGATAAAATTTCTGAAAAAATTAAAGAGTTGCGTTGGCTAAAAATTGATAAATTGGTTGATTTACGATATATGGTTTTCGTACATCGCCTCCTTGCCACTTCTACACCTATATATCTCAAAACAAAACTTATTACACGAGAGAATATTCACGCTTGTCACATCAGACACAAATTAACATTAACCATGCCTCAACATTCAACTGCCATGTTTCGCAGATCTTTTACATATAATGCAGTAACATTATATAATTCTGTAAATAAGGATTATAAAACTCTCTCTCCTGTAAAATTTAAATGCTTTATGAAAGCTCTTCTTTTAAACTCTTAAGCTTGCTTTTTTGTTTATTATCATATATGTATGTATGTATTGTGTATGTATATGTATATGTGTGTATATATGTGTACATGTGTGTATATGTGTATGTATATATATGTATATATTTTTGTTTTTTCTTATAATAGCAAAATTACCTCGTTATTATTGCTAGTACCTTCGTTAGTTAAGTTTGTTTAGAATATGATTTTTGTTCAGTCTCAGTAAAGCCGGTTGTAGGTTAAGTGTAAGAGTAGCCATAGGCTAAACTTCGCCTACGTTATATTATATTGTGGAATTTAGGTTAAGGAACAAATGTATTGTTTTTGCCTAGTTTGAATAAAGACGATATTATTATTATTATTATTATTATTATCAACATGGAAGAATATTGTGTAATGCGAGTTGGTTCATTAATAATCTGAAAAGTTAAATGAGTCAAAGCAATATGTTAATGGATTACTTAAATTTAAAATATCCACATTCACGTCACCCGTAATTATTTTGTCAAAAATAGGTACAAAATGAGACAGTATGCTATCAAACATTTCAATACATTGCGATAAGTTGCTTTGTGGAGGCCGATACACCACACCTACAAGCATGTCTGAATTTTTTAACTTTAAGTTAATCCATACGTACTCCATATTGCTTACATTTTGCATGTCAATTTCGATTTGTTCAAAAACATATTTTGTCTTGATGTAGATAGCAACCCCTCTTCTCTGCCTACACTTCTATTCTTCCTTATTAAATGGTAACCCTGTATATTTATAACATCGGATAAAATGTTTGAAGTCAACCATGACACAGATATTGTTATTATATCCATATCATTTGCGACAATAATATCTTTTAAATCTGAAAATGATGGAAATAAGGACTTTACATTTAAATGACCTATCTTAAGGGGCCTAGTCGGGGAAAAATCCTACGGATAGCTGTGTCGCTCTCTAGAAAGTTTTTATACATGCGCCGCTAAATAATTCTGCTCTTGACTATACCTTCTCTAGACCTTTTATTCACCGACTTCATTGAGGTGCGATTCCCGATAGAGGTAACACTTCCTTGTTCCATTTGTAGTGACAAAGATACTTATTTAGAAAATTCATTTTAACCAAATAGTACGGAATAAAAGTTTGAAACTTGCTGAGCATAAATGAAGATTCATTCTAGAAGACATGTATGAATATTACCTCGAATTTTACCGATTAATATCATAATTCAGGAGCTAATCACGTTCAAATTTCACTTATATTTACAGTATAAATTTTCCCTACATAAAGTGAAATTAATTAAAATAGATATACATGTACCCTCTAATACACTTTCAACTACTGATCGTCCAAATTTGGTGTAATTTGACCAAACCGTATGGAAGAAATAAATTTTGAAAAATTACCTTACAAACACTGATTCGATTAGCCCTCTAAATATAATTCTTATTACTGTTATTAGCCATAGTTAATTTTACTTTTTAACATATTTATTTCCTGCATAAAAATTGGACAATCCTTATCAAATGCCCAATGTTTGGTTGCTAGATGACTTGATTTTTGTTTTATATTAGTACAATTTATACACATCTTAATTTCATTAGTACAATTTTTTTTGTCATGATCCCCAGTAGAATTAGGGCAACAGATTTTATCACTCTTAAAATATTTTTGTATATGACATTTATAACAACGAATTACCCTAAAATGATCTTCACCATTACATCTTTGTACCTCTATAATAACGTCAAAATTATAAAGTCGTTTAATCTTTGTTATTATTTTTATATCACAATTTCGTAAATCGGGATTATCTAATGAAATAAATTTCCCTATTTCTTCGTTGGAATATTCATTACCATTCTCTATATTTTTACTTTCTTATACCTAATATAAGGAAGTAAAGTAATCGTGTGTGTGTGCGTGTGTGTGTACGCGTGTGTGTGCGTGCGTGCGCGTCCGTGTGTGTGCGTGCGTGTGTGTGTGTATATTCGCGAGAACTCAAAAAATACTAATGGGAGACTTCCCAAATTTGGCAGTTAAGATTATCAACAACATTTTAGGTGACACATTAAATTTGGTCAATGTAGTACCACCAGAGGAGACATAATAAATGAAAGAAGAAAAAAGGTACAATTTCGGGAAAAAAAATAAAAATTTTTATTGCTTTTCTGGACGAGTCTCGACGAATTATAATGAAAAAACATAACTTTATGGAAAAAAAATCTGTCCGCATGTCTGTCGTATCGCGATAGCAACCACAGTTTTTGAGATAAAGCTTTCAAATTTGGTACACTTGTTCTAAAGGTCACAGATAAAGAGAAATTACGCAATGAGCAAAATTGGCCAGCTGAAAGGAGGTCCACTGAACCCAAACTTTTTTTGTATTTGACTTTACAAAAAATATTCTTGATGAAAAATCATGTCTACTATATGAAGCAAATAAAGTATATTGTCCAAGTACTTAAATAAAGCTGATGTAAACTGAAATTTTGTATGCATTTGACCTCATAAAATGGGGTTTGGATAAATCTGGCAATTTGACATTTGAAATATCTAATTTAGATACAAAAATGTCAGTGTCAATAAGAAGAAATTATTAAAATATATGACATGAATTATTATTCACAGTATCGAAGGACGCTGATAATTTTTAAAAAATTTTTATGAAACATTTCAAGATATGTTTTTAAAATTTAATTGAGGTAAGTGAAGAATTAAACAGAATGATTTTTTAGATCAAGATGATATATACTGGTATAAGAAAGTTATGTGCTGGCCACATCAGATATTTTACTTTTATGCGAGGTAAAAATTTTTTAGGTTCACCTACGAAATATGTTTCGCCAATTTTGTTGTTTACAATGTCTCTTAATCGAGTAAGAGAATCATTATCTTTACAATTTATTAGCACACCATCTTTGATTAATCTAGTGTTGATAACACAAATGCTGGTCTGGAAAGGTTTGATATAATTTTTTATATCATGCATTACGTCTTTATTGGCCATTGATTTATCATTATTCGTAATTAATAAAACAACTGACTAAAATTTATATTCTCACATTCTTTTATATTCTCCATTCTTTGCAGGATTTTTACTTACAGTTTTTTCATCATAGGAATTTGTAGAAAGATCCTCCAATTTGGCATTTAATAAATTACATTTTATTTTTAATACTTCATTTAATTCGGTTAACAACAAATTTTCCCTTTTTAACCACTTATTTTCCCACAGCAGTATATTATCACTTCCACTCATATTTTGGGCCTCGTCTTGGATTTTTTGAAACACAATTTTTGCACTTCCAATCTTGTCTTTCTATATTACTAAAAATTTTAGCCACAGTTTGGAAACATTTTATATGTAAAGTTACATCACATTCAGCACATTTTATACCAGTTCTGTTTAAAATATTTGAACAAATTTCACAGTTTTTCTTTTTATTTTGATGGAGCATATCAGACGTTCCACCCGATGCGAACGTTATGATCACTTTAAAATATCTAATAATAATGTTATGAATATATATATATATATACATATCTAACAATAATTTAATGAAAAACTTTTGAATTAAACTTTCTTTGTTATTACATTGTAAATATTTAAATTATATTATCATTGTATATGAATCACAATGAACTTCAAAACTATTACCTACATTAAGGCTCTCTTTAGGTATTGTGTTATTTATCGACTATCCCTTTAGGTTGTTAAAGATTTATAATTCCTGTAACTAAAGACCCTTAATGGTTAATCTCTTCTTTGCAACACTACAGGGGTGAGCAAACAAATTTTACCCCTACCTTTTTGTTTATTATTCGATTTTTTTTATGTTGAGCTTATATCAAAGTTGAGATCTTGCACATTACAGTCATGTATTTAACTTGTAAAAAAGAATGAAATTAAAAATGACAAGACGTTTTCAAAATCGTCAATTTTTAAAACCAGCTGGCATTTGTTTTTTAAACTTTTTACAAATTCTGCTAGGTCTATTTCTTAAGTCAGTCTTCTGTCTTTAATGTAATTTTGGTCAAGCAGTAGAAGAGTTACTGCCAATTTAGTGAAGGGCTCGGAAGAAAATTATACGCGTCCAAAAGCAAAATATGCTTCTAGATTTTCGCTTATAACTTGTTTGTTTATTCTTCGATTTTTTTTATGTTTGGTTTAAATCAATGCTCTCTTTCAATTACAACGATGTATATAAATAGTTTTATGTTCCCCTTCAAAATGAATTGATATTCATAAAAAATAACAAAACAAAACGTAAGCATCTACACATGCCTAAAATACACAAATATCACATTGCCTAGTGCAAAATAAGATCTGAATATAAATACACGATATAGTAATACAGTAAAGTCAATAAAAGCATGGAGAGAATAAGGAACAAGAGGTAATTTACCAGAATTTAAATTAAGATTATCATAACTAGCATAAAAATATAAATAAACAAAAAACAGTAAAGTGTTAACATAATTATAATAATTATCATTGTAATTGGAAAGAGGCAACGAATTTAAAAATCCAAAAAGAAACAGGTGTCCTATTAAAAAAAGCACAAGTTTGGTGTTAAACTACTTATATCTTTGAAAAGTGATGATGATGATCGATTCTTTTTTTTTTTTGTTCAGTGCGATGAGAAGAAAATTTCCTACAACTTTTGATTTTACCTTTTTTCTTGGACAAAAATAAAAAAATTAAATTACTGATATGGGAAGAAATGTTCTAATTATATAGCCTAGTTTATTTTTCGCTGGCGTTTAAGTTTAGTACAAAACAATAGAAAACGGGAACTTAGAATCAGGGTTCGCCCGATTTAAACGGTTTGATTTAAATCCATGATTTTAATTGTGATTTTTTTATTTTAATCGATAATTTAAATCAAATGAAAATTCTGAAAATAAAAATACTATTTATTACAAAATATAAATCAACCATTAACAATCTTGATAAATAAAAAATATTTTAGTACAAAACAGGTAGTTTCTAAAACAATTAACATTGATTTTCATTATAAAATTTGTACGGGAACACTAATTGTCCTGCTTTCTCCACTCCTAATTTATTTCGTAAATTGGAGTGAACGAGCCCAAATGTAGAAAATACTCTTTCCACCGAAGCTGATGAAGAGACAGCACATAAAAATTGCTTCGGCATAGGAAGAAGTTTCTCAATATCAGGGATGTTTTCTTGTGAAACCCACCACTATAATGCACTACATTGAATATTACCTCTTCTGAAAACATAACTGCTGTAAAAGGTTACATTCTTGCTAGTTTCATACATTTCTTGCATGGTATTTAACGCTTGATCTTTTTCTGCGGCAGTCAATTTAAATTTGGTCTCAGTTACATCCAAAATGTAAGCTACAAAATGATAGGGCGTAAGCGCCTGTTCGCATCTTTTTTTAAAAATATATAGCTGAGACAAGCGTAATTCTAATTCTTCCTTAAATATTCTTTCTAATAAGCTTGTCAGAACAGGAATATGCTGATTTTTTATTGTTTGTATGAAAATATAGACAACATAGACAATTTTTCCAGTGATGTGAATAATTTATATGTGAAAATTGGTGGTTAGAGAATACAAAAAAAATAATGTATGGAAAAATCGTATTTGTTTTCAAAATATCTGATGGAGCCAGCACATAACTTTTTTATACCAGTATCTATCATCCTGATCTAAAAAAATCATTCTACTTAATTTTCACTTACCTCAATTAAATTTTAATAGCGTACCTTGAAATGTTTCATTAAAATTTTTAAATAATTAATTATCAGCGTCATTCGATACTGTCAATAATAATTCATGTCACATATTTTAATAATTTTTTGTTGTTGACATTGACATTTTTGTAACAAAATTAGACCTTTCAAACGTCAAACTGTGAAATTTATCCTAACCCCATTTTATGAAGTCAAATGTGTAAAATATTTCAGTTTACATCAGCTTTATTTAAGTACTTGGAAAATATATTTTATTTGTAGACATGATATATAATCTTTCATCAACATTGTAAATGTCAAATACAATTTTGCTCATCACCGAATTTTTCATTGTCTTTGACCTTTAGAACAATTGTACCAAATTTGAAAGCTTTATATCAAAAACTGTGGCTGCTATCGCGATACTACAGACATGCGCACTGATTTTGTTTCATAAAGTTATGTTTTTTCATTATAATTCGTCGAGATTCTTCCAGAAACGCAATAAAATTTTTTAAACATTTTTCCGGAAATTGTTCCTTTTTTCTTCTTTCATTCATTATATCTGTTCTGGTGGTACCACATTCACCAAATTTAATGTGTCACCTAAAATGTTGTTGACAACTTTAACTGCCAAATTTGGAAAGTCTCCCATTAGTATTTTTTGAGTTATCGCGGATACACACATACACACACACCAACACACACACAAAACACACACACATCACACACGCACGCACGCACGCACGCACGCACGCGCACACATACACACACACACACACACATTGCACAATAAAAATGTATTATATCAAAGAATAAGAGCTAAGATAAATCAGTTTGTTTATTTTAAAACAAAATTTTTATTGTAAATGACGAGCCAATTTATGCCACTTTAAATTAAATATGGATCTAGTGTGTTTCCCCTTCTAGCACCGACTTTAAATTCTCTCTTGCATAGTAGGCTATCTAATAGTTTTTATTCTCTTAAAATACAAAACATTATCCTTCTCCACTGATTCATACATACATATTACAGTATTATTATATGAAGGTGAAGAATAATAAAATTACATGTATTCTATACCCTCTGGTACCTTAATTACATTAAAGACATAAAACTACTTTTCAAATTTAAATGTCTTTAAAATATACAAAAATGATGAAAACATGATTGCACGACCAACAAGGGATTAATTCAAGTCGGAAGACTCCCCTGTGAGAAGGTACACTAAGCTTTACGTACAGGGTGGGCAAATTTCGATGTTAGTATAGGGAAACTCGGTAACTGTAAGAGATACAAAATAAATATAGTTTAAAAAAACTAAAAAACACGCTTTTAAAGCACATCAAACTAAAAAGTGAAAATAATTATTAATATAAACTGAAAACAATAATGAACGAAAAAATACTAGTATTATTGTGAAAAAAGCGTGGGTTGCTCGATATACGAAAAATATGGCACAAAGCGCCCCACGCTTTTTTCACAATAATACTAGTATTTTTCGTTCATTATTGTTTTCAGTTTATATTAATAATTTTTTTTCACTTTTTTAGTTTGATGTGCTTTAAAAGCGTGTTTTTTAGTTTTTTTAAACTATATTTATTTTTCACTTTTTAGTTTGATGTGCTATGAAAGCGTGTTTTGTAGTTTTTTTAAACTATATCTATATTGCTTATTGATGCTGATATTATAACATATTACGATCCAACAGATATTTCTGAAAAAAAAAAATATTTTTTTATTTCAGCCATGGGATTTGAACTCACGCCCGAGGAGTCCGTCATTTCGCGTCGACTAAGACTTGCCCGCTCGGCCAACGACCGAACTGAGAATCACGGAATATACTTACAATATTAAGCCTCTTGCTCTCACGCAGAGGATACGTGAGGAAAGGACTGGCGATCCTGATCAGGATAATGATATAAACTTATCAAATTATTGTATTGTTACCGGTTCTTCGTAAGTGTACAAAGTTTCAATTAAATCTGTCCGTTTAAAGTGGGTCAAAATCGAGTCCAAAGAGTCGGTTACAAACAAACAAACAAACATACAGGTGAAGCTAATAAAAGCGTGTTAAAAAATGGAAGACACATCTTCGATCTCTTTTTTTGAGACAAGTTCACTGGCGAAAACAAAAATTTGCAATATCACAGTTGTTATTATTACTTTCAATAAAGCATTCTAGCATATCATATTTCTCGTAATTTTCGTAAGATATCTTTACTTTTATGATTAAATGGGGTGTAAACGGAAACAAAATTATTAATATGCCATTTACTGACAAATGGATAGACACACGCCTACTTGGAATAAATATAAAAAAACGCAACAAGTAATCTATTAACAGATTATTCTCGCCATTAAATACTTACACATCAAAAGCGACCCCACATATGAGATATAGAAAGAGAAAAAAAATTCCTTTTTTAACTATGACTCCTACTTAAAAAAATACAACTTTATGCTATAACTCGAAATTGCACCTTCTTTTTAAATTTTCTCGAGGCTACTGTATTATACAGAAAAAAAGTGCCTCAAGAATGTTAAAGTTGTTTTTTCATAACTTTACAAACAACCAAGATATTGACATGTGTCTAACAGTCGAAAAATCGAACTTTTGTTTATAACTCGAAAACAAAAGACGATAGCAAATTTTTGTTTTCGCCACTGAATTTTTCTCAAAAAAAAGAGATCGAGAATGTGGCTTCCATTTTTTTGTATCTCTTACAGTTACCGAGTTACCCTATACAAACATCGAAATTTGACCACTCTGTACGTGCGTCGCACAGTGGGGTATTGGGGCCTAAAACCTGGCCATAAATAGATTTTGCAATTTTGAGAATTTTCCATGTTTAGTTTTTAGGAATTATTAGGTATTCGCTCGAATGATCTCCACCACTTATAACTTCAATTGAGATACAGGTAGTGACGGGTCACTGGTTATTTCTAAGCTTTTGCATTGTACGTAGTGAAATTGATTGTTATTAAATTGGATATTTTATTTTAAATTTTCTTTGCCTATATTTCTTGACCGGATTTGGAACTATGGATTCAACATCTAAGGGTATGTATTAATTTAAATATTTTCTAATGTTATAATAACGACTAAGCCACTATTTTCAATTTAAATTTTATGATTTTTTTCATCATAATTTTTAAAACAAAAGTTCAATTCTTAATGGATTTTGTTATTTTCCAAATCATTCTAACCAGTTTCGGTTTTTAGTTTATTACGTTAACAATTAAATGTCGCAAAAACATTTTTCGGAAGTGGCGGTTCCAGATTTTATAATAATTTAAAAATTCGTTGGTAATAATAAAATTAATAAACATAAAGCATAAACATAAAGCACACCACATAAAGTAGACAACCCCCAAACCAAAGCGGGAGCTGTACGGACAGGAGTTACATAGTTGAAAAAAATGCGGACACACAACCAATCCCTTCGACTCTGTCAGAATCGAAACCGGGATTTGAACCTGGGAGTCGATAGGCAGTAAACCAGCTACGTTTGTCACTTAACGCTCTGGCCCGTTCCGCTACCGAGCTCGGTAATAAAACATACAATGTTCTTATTCTCTTTTCAGATAGAAGATACTATCCCATAGAAGCAAATTTATTTAGGAGCACATCTTCCTGCCGGTCAACTGTCAGAAGAAGTTTCAGAGGCCCGAAATAATTATTTTAGGCGTTATAGATTAAACTTCTCCAGAAAATGTAATCGGGAAACATGTAACACGGATGTTTTAAACAGATTCTTTCTGACTTCACGCCTAAAACTTAAAAAAACTTTTCCAAGGAAGCTTTAGACATGATTTTACCTCCGGATTATTCTGAGACCCTGAGAAGTTCTCAGAAGAAGAAATTAGTTACAATTATTGAGTGTTATAGACATAAAAAAATATAAACACTTTTTTATTACTTGTCTAATTTTCACTTTATTTGTTATTTTACAACTAGTTTCATCCTATTCGGACATTTTCAAGTAAACTTTACTTGAGTAATAAAAAAGTGTTTATAATTTTTTAAATCAAAATGGATTTTCACAAAGTAACTTCATCTTCAATCAACTTTTTGTTATAGACATAATTAAATTTTTTATGTTTTATGAAACTCTTTTTTAAGTAAATAAATTCAATTAAGAACTTTTATGTGTGTATAATTTTCGTTTAAATTGCAAATATTCAGTATTCAACCAAGCTAAAATACTAATCAATGCCAAAAAAATTGTAAAAAAATCAGCAAAATGATTTTGACCATGTAATTGTTATCAATACCCCACTGTGTGTCGGTTTCGAGCTATTGGCCATCATTTGTAGGAACGGGCGAATTCTCTTGATTAAAAGAAGTCTACAAAACCATCTACCAGATTACTGCAATCATTCCTTCTGGATTTTTTTAATGTTTAAGCATATGAAATGTTGTGGTTTCATGTCCTCTGATTTAATTAAAGTACTAGAGGAAACATACTATACACAGTAATTTTACTATTATTTACCTTTACAACATTTTCTTGGTAATATCTTGGAATTTATTTATTTGTTAAAATTATTGTACTCATTTTCATTATGTGATATATTTAATTGTTTAAAATAAATTAGGTATCCTTGTTAAAAGTTCTAATTAAATAAAGAATGAAATGGAAATATAATAATGACAAAAACTTTTGCTAATTATTATTTTCAAACTTTTACAAAAACCTTGTCATAGATAAGTATAACATATATATTTTTAAACAACTGCTTTCCCGACTACTTGTAAAAACGAAGACTGTTCAAGCGTATTAGTTTCACTCTGTCACATTTCTAACCTATGTTTGCAAATAAATACATTTCCTGAAAAGTGGAAAGTCTCAAAAATTTGGCCAATTCTCAAAAAAGACAGTAAATCTGATGTACAAAACTACCGCGCTATAACAATTATAAATTATTTTTTGTAAGGTATCCGAAATTGCCTCACATAACACGCTTTATCCGCAAGTCCATCGAAGCATCTGTATCAACCAACATGGGTTTGTCTCAACGTTCCACCACCACGAACATACTTTGTGTAACACAGTACTTAGCGGAAATCATAAATGGTGGTGGACAGGTCCATTCCATTTATACGAATTTTTCTAAAGCATTCGACAGAATAGACCACGTTATTTTATTTAAAAAATTATATTCCTTGGGCTTTACCCAGTGTGGTTTTTGTAATCAGCAAATAAATTCTCGGACAAAAAGTATAAAATGTAGTGGTTTTTGTAATAAACTTTTTCATGCTACGTGTCAAGGTATTTCAACTGATATTCTTAAAAATATTGATAACGTTCCTGGACTGTCATGGAAATGTAAATTTTGTTATGAAAAAATCCAAAGACATGAATGCCCTTTTTGAAACCATAATATCTGAAGTCTTAGATCAGGTTCAGTTATTATTTTTGTCGCTTAAAGATGAATTTGTTCAAATAGCCAACAAGAAACTAAATGAAATTAACTTTTCTCCTGAATTTCCTGATAAAATATTATATTCAGCAGTGACATTGAGCAATCCAGCTGTAATTATCAAACCTAAGGATACTCAACAAAAAAAATCTGTTACGAAATCCGATATCTTACATAATATTAATCCAATACAATCTGACTTAAATATATTTGGTGTAAAAAACATAAAAGACGGCGGAATATTAATTGGTTGTAATAAACCCGATGATATTTATAAAATTAAGCAGCTTGCCTCTGATAAACTTGGAGAAAAATATGAAATCAAGGATGTTGGAAACTTTTGTCCTCGGACCCGCGTAGTAGGAATGTCAGAAAAATATAGTGACAGTGATATTATTAAATATATTTAATTTCAAAATAAAATGCTGCAATTTTCATTGTAAAATAATGGAAAGTAAATCTACTAACAATTTTTGAAAGAACAAACAGATCTTACAAATATATATTAAAAATGATTATACTTAAACTAAAAAAGTTACAAAGTGTAAATTTCTTCTTCATCCTCATCCTGAATGGTAAGGCCTATTGTGTAATGTTTTGTTATATAATTTTTTTATTGGAACCAATATTATTTGGACAAAAAATAATCTTAAAAATTTATTAAAACAAAAATTATTCCTTAACTTTACAAGGCTTTAGTGAAAAATAAAAAGATAAAAAAATTTTTGGCAACCATCTCAAAAACTTCTCTACTATACTGGCAATCAACCCGGCAAATTTCATTTAGCTAGCCCCATGACGACATCGAAGTAAATAAATAAAGAACTCTTTTTTTAATAAAAATTTTACGATCATTTTTTTGCCCAAATAGTTTCGGTTCCAATAAAAAAAAAATGTTTCTCTGGATAATAGGCTCACTATTGGACTATGCTCATAAAAAAATCATGACGCTAGTACTAATGACCAATCAAATTAAGCATAAATCAGGCTCACTTTCACGATAATTTCCAACCATTCCCGACCAATACCATTTGATTCAGTATGTTTTTGAATTCTCATGGTCAATTTTGCCGTACGTTATATGAGCAAGAATTTAATTTATAAACAATTAAAATTGTGAAAATGATGAAAATCGATGTTTCTGAATGTTCAACTTCAAACGCTGCGAAACCGGCAACAGATAGAGAAAATATGCTCAGAACATTTTTTATAGAGCGTTCAATTCCCTTCAAAAAAGTCCGCGACGGCATATCTCTACGATGAATAGTTAAGGCGTTACAATGAGTTAAATGTTTATTATTATAGATTTATTGGGGTCAAAATAAAATATGAAGGTTTAGCGGCCATATCCCCAAAAAAACAACTATGCAGCTACGGACACGTGTTTCGGAGTTATTGCCCCTCATCAGCGTAGCGTAGCTAAAGAATTGGATCTAGGATGGGATAGATCAGGAACAAGAACTAAAATAAAGCTGGAAAGTACAGTACACAGTACTCAATTAGTGCATTCATGTTCCCATGTGCCACAATTGGGGCCTCAATGATCACAATCAACACACAGAGCTCTATGTGTACTGCCCGTTTCCACCTGGCAAATACAAACAAAATAATATAGATTTATTGGGGTCAAAATAAAATAAGAAGGTTTAGTGCCATATCCCCAAAAAAACAACTTAGATCCTAGACCCAATTCTTTAGCTACGCTACGCTGATGAGGGGCAATAACTCCGAAACACGTGTCCGTAGCTGCATAGTTGTTTTTTTTGGGGATATGGCACTAAACCTTCTTATGTTTATTATTTTTCTACTGCGTACTGATCAGCTGTATACGCAACGCGTATCCACTTTTTCCACATAAGAAACAATTTTCTTCGAAATTAAATTGCGGCACACTTAAGCGACGTGGGTATCGCTCTTTTAGAATTCCAGAGCCAGGCTTCAAATTATCTTTTGAGGAATACGCTTTTCTACACTTATCATGAACAGTAACTTCATTAACATTTTCTATTTGATTCCATTTCTTATCCTCACGTTTCTTGCTGTTTTCTATAAACGATTCGATTCCCTTTTGTTTTACTGTTACAGTCTTGCCCATTTGCAGAGTTCCTTCACATATAAAACAATTTTCTTCTAGCGACATTTTTGATCGGTTTATTTTATATTAATCAACAGCACAACCACAATGATAATGTAAAAATTGCTCACAACCAGTACACTGTATAACTGCGTTATAACTGCGACGACTATTAGCATCAAACTGAACAGTTCATAACTTAATAATAATTTATCTTATAACTTAATAATAATTTTCCAGGTCTTTGAGTATGCATAAAAGTATATAATAATTATATCTAGACCAAAAAAGTGATAAATACATTTGCTAACGTTGTAAAAATAAGAAAATTATGAAAGATTTACAGCAAGTCTACTTCCAAATGTTCTGCGCAGGCGGCCATTACGCGGCATACGAGTCTGTTGATCGCGCATGCGCGTTACTTGTACAGCTGACTGATATACAGCAGAAAAATAATAAATATTTAACACATTGTAACGCCTTAACTATTCATCGTAGAGATATGCCGTCGCGGAATTTTTTGAAGGGAATTTAACGCTCTATAAAAAATGTTCTGAGCAATTTTTCTCTATCTGTTGCCGATTTCGCAGCGTTTGAAGCTGAACATTCAGAAACATCGATTTTCATCATTTTCACAACTTTAATTGTTTATAAATTAAATTCTTGCTCATATAACGTACGGCAAAATTGACCATGAGAATTCAAAAACATACTGAATCGAATGGTATTGGTCGGGAATGGTTGGAAATTACCGTTTTGAAAAAACCCTTAATTTTACTGGTCTATAAGCCAGAATGAGGAAATTTATGGGCAAAACCTAAGTTTAGAAATACACGAAAACCTAATTAACTCCTAAACTAACAAATTTCGCATGACACAAATGGAGGTCAAATCATCCTGCACCGGTTGGTCCGTCCTCAGTGAAACACTGTATAATAACAACATTCTTTTTCCTCAATCCTCTAGAATTCATAATTGATATCAACTATATCAAAAAACAGTAAAATTTTACAAAATTATTGTTTACATCACAGACCATGTGGTTTACATAATATGCCACTTAAACACAATTCACAAACATTTCTTAAGAACATTGTACACGTGCTTACTTATTAACTGCTTAATAATCACTGAGAAACGAGCCGTTTACAAAAACTGTATTATGGAAAAAGTCACTAAGTGACTTCTTATGTATTATTACTATTCATAGTTCATATTTAATTGAACACAAGAACTCATTAACTCATTTACGTATATTTGGTTCTATAAGTTCTGCATAAATACAAGTTAGTGATTTTTTACGTTACAGAATCAGCCATTTAAAATATATTTAGCAGTTAATGACTTTTAGCGTTCAGATATAACTGATTTATGTTTGTTGGTGCCGATAATTAAGTTTTGCAGGAAAAATCAGTTAGTGACTTTTGGCAGGAATATGCTATTCTTATCTATGACAAGTTTTTTGTAAAAGGATGAAATAACAATTTATCAAAAATTCTTGTCGTTATTATATTTCCATTTCATTTTATTTGAATAGAAGTTTTAGTTTTAAATTATTCTAACCCTACTTTATATAATTTTAATTATTCCATTCTTTGAAGCCATTGATATTTAATTACATTAGGATTACTAAGATTCCCAGTTACTTTGAAAGTCACACTGATGATGCAAAAATGCAGAAACACGTATCCGTGAATGTTTTAACGTTTTGAAGTAATTGTTGTATTGGTAAGTACTTTTGCTTTATTTATTTTTGGTTTTACTGAACAGAATAGTTATAATTAAAAATAATATTAATGAGTCAGTCGTACTGAACATAATGTGCATATTATCATTTTTATAATCCATTACTCAGCGTTTGCAAGTAGCTATGTTAAGATAAATTTTTTTGTAAAAATTAGAAAATAAGAATTAGCAACAATTTTTGTCATTATATTTCCATTTCATTCCTTATTTAATGATTTGCATTTAAATCGTATTAAATTACAAAATGACAATATAAATAAGAACTGTATTGTAGGTATAAACAAACTACAAAAACATTTCTATATAAACCTTAATCTAGTAGAAACATCGTGTGCTAATTCAACGTCAATCCATTACCTACACGATCTACTCGATAAATGCACTACCACAAAAGGCAAAGACAACAAATCACAAATTCGTCCTTCTGAACTCGCGGCGAAATCAACCGTCTCGTTCAGGACCAGCAGCAGCAGTCGCTGCAGGTTGCAGGAGTATATAACGCATAACTGGCAGGAGCAGGCGATTTAATACTCATGTACTCCTACAGTGCCACTGCGGGCACTGCCCGGTGACCATCACGGACCAATGGATTCATGACCTGCTACGCACCAGTTTGAACAATTGATCGTTATATTTATTTATGAAGTAATACCAATGGTACTCGAAAAAGATATACATATGCATATATATATATATATATATATATATATATATATATATATATATATATATATATATATATATATATATATATATATATTTATAAATATATATATATATATATATATATATATATATATATATATATTTATAAATATATATATATATATATATATATATATATATATATATATATATATATTTATAAATATATATATATATATATATATATATATATATATATATATATATATATATATATATTTATATATATATATATATATATATATATATATATATATATATATATTTATATATATATATATATATATATTTATATATATATATATATATATATATATATATATATATATATATATATATATATATATATATATTTATAAATATATATATATATATATATATATATATATATATATATATATTTTAATAAATATATATATATATATATATATATATATATATATATATATATATATATATATATATATTTATAAATATATATATGTATATATATATTTATAAATATATATATGTATATATATATATATATATATATATATATATATATATATATATATATATATTTATAAATATATATATATATATATATATATATATATATATTTATAATATATATATATATATATATATATATATATATATATATATATATATATATATATATATATATATATATATATATGTATATATATATATATATATATATATATATATATATATATATATATATATATATATATATATATATATATATATATATATATATGTATATATGAATATACAAACAATTTTATTACACTTATGATTTTTCAGGTTTATTTTATTAACAGTATGTATATTAAGTTAATCCAAAAAATATATTCGCTATTTTATGGTAAAACTGATTCTTGTCTAAATTTCCTTCCCAGTTTTTTATCAGGCATCCCCGAATCAACGCATGAATAACCGTGTATGTAGTATGTGGAAGCAAATCAGGGTATAAAAAACATTTGGTTTGGAAATAAAACAAATATTTATCTCAAACGAAATATCAGTCAACAAACTGACGAATATGGGAAACGGGAAATCAAACAGTCACGAATATGCTCCCCTGCATACAATCTTTCTATTAGTATTATTGAATCAATATTTTTAAACGATCTGTAAACGCATTCTGTTGTGCTATGCTTTCGAGGTGAAGTTAATTTCTGTTCATGGATTTATTTTTCAAGATGGAGTGAAACCCTCATACTACCAATAATGTCTTGAATATTTTACACCATCAACATTTCATTGACAACGATATTTCTAATCCCTGCTCAATCCATTTAACACGGAATAGTTCTGGCCACCTTATACATCTTATCTGAATCCGTGGGACTATTTCCTATGGTCTTACTTGTTACTGGAATTTTATGATTTTATTAAATGTTTTGTAAAATTATCACCTTTTTTGACATCGTCATAATTAAACGATTATTATAATAACTAATGGTATACTATTAATGTTTAGCAAATTTAATTTTTTTCTCAATTAAAATTTAGCAAATATATTTATTTTTCTCTTGTCGTTTCCACTGTTTTCGCTTTTACTTCTGCTGTATCTATAGAGACAAATTATTATTACTTCTCCCCGCAACACACAGGGAAAGGGTTATATAGTAATTCTAATGACAGATTTGGATTCAGCCAACCAAAATACGTTGGTAATTACTACTCGCGTTTTTTGTTCAAAATATTTTTTTCTGTGGCCTGTGTATTAGCGAAGAAAAATGGAGTTTCGCATCAGGTTTTGGCCATATAAATAACTATTAAAAATGGAAACAAATAATCAGGTTAGCATGTACTTCGTTTTTTGAAAATAAAAGTATTTAAGATTAATTTCAAATACTCTTTTTCATTTTAATTAATGTGACATAATTTGATTTTTTATTATTTACATTGTTTGATTATTTTCATTACATTTATATTTAGATTAGATTTTAGAAAAGAAGACAGCAAGTTGAGGGTTTCTAGGGGTTTGCTAATGTAATTTCAAAGAGACCGGAACAAAATATTACTCCTATCCGGAGAATATTAAATGTGGACTACCCCAGGGTTCCATTCTGGGACCAATATTATTTCTAGTATTATTAATGATCTAGTTTATAATTACTCATTAGTAAAATTTTCACTATATATGTAGATGACACAATCATTTTATTTAGCAATTCAAATATCGATTTAATCATAACAGCACAAATGCAAATCACCGACATATCTGACTGGTTCACATCTAACAAATTATTACTTAATCTAGAAAAGACCGTCAACATGTTATTTCAACCCAACAAATATATACCGCAAAATACATTGATCCCAAATATAGGAAACATTGAATCCGTTTGCAGTACGAAATTTTTAGTTCTGCATATTGATGAAAAACTGAATTGGAAACTTCACATAAATGTAATCAAAAAATAAATTATCTAGTGCAGTTTTTGCCATAGGGATTACAAAAAAATGTATCGGTTTTGAATGATTTGATGGAGCTAAAACAATATACTATGCGTACTTCTATTCCATCCTGCAATATGGGATTGATTTTTGGGTAAATTCAACAAATGTAAACAGTGCATTTTTAATTCAAAAGCGTGCCATACGTACCCTATGTGGCCTAGGTAGATACGACTCATGTCGCAATTCTTATCCTATCCTTGGCAATATTTAAAAGAAAATGTAACTTAACGCCATCACAAATCCACATACACAATACAAGAAATAAAGATACATATACGAGCATGTTACTTACGTCACAAAAAAATAGACAACTTATGCATAAATTTTTTACTTTAAGGGATATATTAGACTGGAAAAATCTGATGACTATATATAAATCGCTAGTAGAATCAATGATTAGATATTGTATTATTATCTGGGGGGGGGGGGTACGTAATAATATAATGAATATTCTGCAAACAGCGCAAATTAGTATTCTAGAGATAATTTTAAAGAAAAAAAACTCTACTCCTCTACACAATTATATAAAGAAGCTGACGTATTCAACATAAGAAATCTCTTTGCTTATCACTGTTTATTACACATGTATGACAAGAACCCCTCACCAGCCCATTCTAGATATGAAACCAGGTTTACAGAAAATAGGTCTATAGGATTGCCATTAGTCAAAAAAAGCCATACACAAAGATTTGTCTACTATCTCGGACCAAAGTTATAGAATATTTTACCGCTGTATCTAAAAACCATAAGACAGTTTAGTAAATACAAAATTGAAATAAAAAAATTTATTATCCAAAATCATGATTCTATAAAGAATATCCTGCATTAAATGGAAAACTCGACCATAATAAGTTTGATATCTTCGAACTAAGTTGAAATAATATAAGACATTTATCTACCCAATCATAGTATAATAGTATTATAGTACGTACTTACTGCCGTGTGTTGCTGGTACAAATCCTCAGTCTCGTTTTGTCAATAATTATTAGTTATAATATTTTCCCTATCTCTCTCTGTTCATTTCTATTTTAATATAAAAAACTATACAATTAATTTACTGATCAACCAGGAAGACACGAAATTCAGAAAACAAGCATTTTGTGCTTAGGTGATTTCATCTCGGCCTGGTGATGCTGATTTACATGTGTTACTTACTATTATATGTATTGTATATTGTAATTCTAATATGTTTTAGGTTATAGTCTACCACAAAGTGTAATAACATTGTACTATTCTACTACTCTACCTAATAATAATAAAATTGTATTAAAAAAAAATTGAATATCTACCTCCATTTTATAATTATAATGTTAGCCGAAGGGTACATGGGGGGTACAGATCTTTAATCATTTACCACAGCATATTCAAACAATTACAAATCTAAACATATTCAAACGTGGAATAAAACTGTTTGTCACCACATGCATTTTACACTGTCACGGAATTTTTTTGAAACAACTTTATAATTCTAAAATTTGAATCTTAAAATTTAATTTACGTTTAATAAATCTACATCTTAATTATTGGTTATTTGGTTTCTTTTGTTCTTGCTTCTGCTTACAATATTAAATCGCTAAAAGTCGCCTAAAGTGGGTTGTAATAAATGTTATACTCGTATATGGTCATGTTGCTTGCCCAGTAAAAAATTTAAAAAAATATTCTGACATTTGCCGCTTACTGTAAATTAGACACGCTTATCTTTTATATTACTTTCACTGCTCCGCAAAAATATCAAAGAATTGATACAAAAAAACACAAAAGAAAACAGTTGAGTCAAACACCTACCTATGTGTTCATTGTCGTTTTTTGCAATAAAAATATCCTCGACTGCTGGCCTGAAACAAGTTTTGTACGTAGACCTCGTCGACAGGTGCTGATTCATCCTACATGCGCCTACCGTCCGATTACAAAGCCGTACATGGAGTTTATCCGTGGTAAAATAAAAATCAAAAGCGGCCTTGCAAGTCAGCGACCGCGGTCCATTTAGGGCTCAATATCAACAATAAGGTTGTTACGTGTACTTACTGTTTTTCTTTTTTTGTAGATTATTACATTGCAACGCCTTCTTACTATTTAATATCTAAAGAAACAAATTAGATTGTACAGAGGGAAGCATAAAAGTACTGTGTAACTAACGACTTAATTTACAATACAACATTTAAGGAGATTTCACAAGACAGTTGATGTGTCCAATTTGGTGATTATCGAGTGAGACAGGGATTTTGGGACAAATTACTGATTTGCATAGACTGCTTGGGTTTGTTTCAAACGCTGAGAAAATGCATACAAAACCTTATGGTTTCAAATAGAACTTGATTTATCCCTAACTTTATGGTTTTATAAAAGTGTTTAAAGAAAATTCAATACGTCCATTAGCTTTTATTTTATTTACTTTACATACATGAGCCCAACAGAACTTACATTCCAATTATAGGGCCGGACATACAGTACAGCATAAATGATAATTGTATATACAACACTAAACTAAAACTAATTAAACTAAACTAAGATTAACAAGATACAACTCTAATACAGACCTTTACTTACATTAGTATATTTCTCTATATAAAACAAGAATAACTACGAAAATTTTGATTTAATTTGACTTAGTCTACTATTACAAATGTCGACATCTGTTTCAATAATTGCGGTACATAACATATAATGGGGAATACTTTAAAATTTTCGTGTATACATTTGGTAGATAAAATAAAGATGTAGATTGAGTTGGCATAGGGGATGCCCTGAAGTTAATTTGTGATAATAACTGTGGGCAGTCGATCGTATTTTGCAGAAGCTTATTGAGATAAATAATAATAAATAATTGCATGTCCCTACGCTGCTTCATAGAGCGGTATTTGAAACGGTTTAATAATAAGTGGTGTTCATATCCCACAGGAGGATATCTATGATCAGTTTTAAAAATAAGATATTTTAAAAACTTTCTTTGAATGTCTTCAATACTGTTAATGTGGACATCATAGTATGGATTCTATACCACGTTTTCGTATCCTAGCTTAGGTCGTGTGTTATATAATATCTTTAGTGTATCTATATTATAAAAATCGCGGGAATTGCGCATAATGAAGCCAAGCATTCTGAAAGATGACGCCACAATACAATGTACTCTTTAAATCAGAGCTGAGAATGAAACGTGACACCTTGATCTTTAAAATTGTCGCGGCGATCCAAGTTGTAATCGAACTGTACCCTATCTATTTTCCTGGTAAATGAGACCATATTACATTTACTTATATTTAAAGATAATCTGTACTTATTGTATCAATTATGAAGAATATTGCAGCTTAAGAACAGTTTGATAAACTATTACTTTTACAGTATATTTTTAAATCGTCAGCATACAGAAGATATGAACAATGGAGATCATTTATGATGTCATTTACGAATATAATAAATAACAACGGGCCTAGTACCGATTCCTGTGGTACGCCTGAGGGTGATATAAATTCGATAGTTCTGTAACACATGAATTGTACTAATTGGTATATGTTAAGAAGATAAGACTCAAAGAAGTGAATGAGCTGTAGGTTAAAGCTCAATGATATAATTTCGTTAATAGAACATGGTCTAGTCTGTCAAAGGCTTTAGAAAAATATGTATAAATGACCACCATCAACTATAATTTTGCATAAGTACCGTGTTATGCAAAATAAGTTAGTAGTTGTGGAACGTTGTGAGACAAAACCATGTTGGTTAATAAAATTGCTCCTATAAACTTGTGGGTAAAATGTGTTATGTAAGACAATTTCAAATAACTTACCAGTTATTAATAATAGTTATTGTACGATACCTTTCTATATCCGACTTATTGTACCTTTTTTGTGAATGGGGGAAATTTTCTAGACTTTCCATTTATCGGGAAAGGTACTTGTTTGTAGGGACTGATTAAATATGTAACTCAATGGTGCAGCTAAAATACTTAAACAATCTTTCAAAAAGAAAGCTGGTAAGCCATCAGAACCTGTAGTAAATTTTGATTTCATTTTTTTTAAAAGCTTTTTCACATTATGTTCTGTTACGACTAGGATTGTTATATTAATATCACTCGTGCCTGCGGAATAACTTGTATTACGACTTGAGGTAATGTATGCAGAGCTAAAGAAATCAATAAATGCGTTTACAATATCTTCAGCGTTATCTAGGATTGTTGTTTTTCATGGTGTAGTGAACTAGATTGTTTTTTTTACTATTGATGTAGACCCAGAAACCCTTTGGGATAGAATCTAGGTTGTTTTCTAGTACTTGTAAATAATTTTTATATAACTTGTCTGTGTCCTTAATTTTACTCCTCAGTGACATAAAATTTTCTGTATCCACAGGAGTTTTACATTTTTTGTAACTACGCAAAGCAATCTCTTCAGACCTTATGTCAGTAATTATGTTTTTCGTAAACCAAGGAGGATTTCTTTTTTCGACGGATAAGATTTTGATACAAATTCGGATATATTATTGTTAATTATTAACATTGTCCGTGTTGGTGTTCCAGTTTGCATTATCCAACTCAGTGTAGAGCGAAATAAAATCTGCTTTTTTGAAATTGTAATAAGTTGATTGAATTCATTTATGTCGGTACTGGTTTTCTTGTATAATTTGTCTTTAATGTGGCCCCAAAATAAAAAATCCAGTGGTGCTAACTCAGGTGATCCTGGTGGCCACCTCACTGGTCCATTACTTCTCATCCAGTTATTTTCAAAATTAGTATTTAATAATTCTGAAACGGTCCTGATATTATGATGTGGTGCACCATCTTGTTGGAATAACTGATTTCTTGCCTCAATTAAGGGTAGATTGTCCATAAATTCCTCAATAATTTTCTGGTTTAAGATTTCGTAGTACCGTTGGCCATTAAGATTTTCTTGATATGTGATATGATAAAACACGATTGCCACGTAGAGCACACCAAACACCAAAACCAGAGCGTCCCTGAGATCGCACGTCAACGGTACGGTGAGGATTCATTATTAGACTAATAGTGCTCGTTATGACTGTTAAAAATTTCTGTACTACTAATGCAGGTTTTATCTGTCCAAACTACATTTCTAGAGAAGTATGGATCTTGTTGACTTTGTTGACGATACCGTATGCAAAACTGCAATCGTCGCTGAAGGTCAGTTGTTTGCAGGTGATGTTGTTTCCTTATTGTATAAAGCCTGAATTTGTGTGTCTTTAAAATACCCAAAGCTCGACGTCCTGAAATCCCAGAATCAGCTTCAATTTTACGACTTGAAATTGAAGGATTTGCAATCGCCATTCCAATTACAGTTATAGAAATTTCTTCAGCATATTCAATGTTGTAATTTTTTGGTCTTGGCTTGTTGAAGGACCTACAATTAATGAAATTTTCTTTTAACCTCTTAAAAATATCTTTATTAGGTTGTCTTCTTTCTGGATAGCGATTGAAATATATTTCGGATGCAATATCACCATTGTTATTACTTTGAATAAAGCAATCTAGCATATCATATTTCTCGTATTTTCGTAAGACATCTTCACTTTTACGATTACATGGGGTGTAATCATGACAAAATTATTAATATGCAATTTACCGATAAACGAATAAACACTGTCATAGATGGCACACGCCTACTTGGAATAAATATAAAAAACGCAAAAGTAATCTACTAAAAGATTATTTTTGCTATTAAATACTTAGACATCAACAGCGACCCCACATATGATATAGTTTGAAAGAGAAAAAAAAACCTTTTTAACTAAACCATAGCCAACTATGATTCCCATTTAAAAAAATACTACTTTATGTTATAACTCGAAAGTGCACCATTTTCTTTCAAATTTTCTGGACTCCACTGTATTATAGAGAAAAAAGTGCCTGAAGAATGTAAAAGTTGTTTTTTCATAACTTTACAAACAACCAAGATATTGACATGGGTCTAAAAGTCGACAAATCGAACTTTTGTTTATAACTCGACAAGAAGAAACGATAACAAATTTTTGTTTTTGCCAGTGAATTTGCCTCAAAAAGAGAGATGCAGAATGTGTCTTCCATTTTTTTGTATCTCTTACAGTTACCGAGTTACCCTATACAAACATCGAAATTTACCCACCCTGTATGTACATATAAGTGCATATGTTTATTTTTTATATATTTTTATTATACCGCGTTTATTCTTAAACAAAAATTACTATGCGTTTTTTTGTAATTTGTGTGCTCAAATATCCCTCGATTTTGTACTTTATATAATAAATAAAGTGCAGATGCAGCATACCCAATTTTGGGTGGAATGTAGGGTATAAAATATTTAAACCCGATAATTACAAGCCTTCGTAGGACTAGCACGATAATGAGGCGATCATTTAATGAAAGTGATTAATTAAGCTTTATTTGGCATGACATGTTTTGATACATATCTTAAAAGGCATGATCCGACTAGGACATAAGTACGGCCCACGTTCAATGTAATTTTATCTGAGAACTCCATTTTAGGATGGGCATTAACAAAAACAGTTGACCACTGAAGTCTCCAATTTAAAGGTTGTCGCATAAGGATTTATAGCATATTTTAATTTGGTTGCGCTAAAAAAGCATAATATGCAAAAAATGGGCCTTGACACATTATTTAAATAGAAAAAATATTACACAAACATACTGTGTGACTTTGAAATTGCAACACCCAGTAACATATAAAGAAGGATACGCTGTTTTTGTACTTATCCAAAAATATATATATTTTATTTAATATTGTTAAATACTACGAATTTAGAGTGTATTCCAATGACTTCGAAGTCATTGGTGTATTAATATACACATGAGGGCAAAGGGCATAAACGTGATAGCCACGCGATTCTCTTACATCTATCTATGAGTGGCTATTGGACACTCGACAATAACGAGTCACGTCGGTCGGTAAGGAACTGTTTTTTATAGCTGCTAGCCGTCAAAAAAATTTTTAATTTTTTGTTCTCATTTTTATGAAGAAATGTGGTTTATCGCATAGTACGTAAGAATATTGTATCGTTTCATTAGGTGTTTACAACATAATATTATATAGGGTGTTCCAACCAAAAATAGGCATCCTGAATAACTTTGGAGATAAATTTTTTTTGAAATATAGGTGAAACACGTCGACCTTGTTTGCAAGGGGGACATATTTTAATGTAATACTTCTATACCTATCATCATCCCTCTACCCTCTACCCCCTCAAAAAATTCAAATGACAAAGGGGGTCGAGTGATACATGTTTTAAAAGGACTTTCAATTCTCTACATAACTGTGTATTTCTTTAAACTTTTATCGATTCGTTCCTGACAAATCATTGTTTCATTATTTTAGGTTCGAGAAATAAAAATAAAAGAAGCAGTTTAAATTATCATATGTATTGTTCAAAATGACCCCCACCGACTTTCATACAGTAGTATAATCCGTCTAAAATTCTGTACGAACATTTATGAACACATCTGGAGTCAATAAACGGCATTCTCGAACAATTCTTTCACGTAACTCTTCCAGAGATGCGGGTTTTGTTGCAAATACCTTCGATTTTAAATGTCCCCACAGAAAGAAATCCAAGGGAGTTAAATCGGTTGACCTAGCGGGCCACTCCACAGGACCTCTTCTTCCAATCCATCGCTCAGGAAACCGATTATCCAAAAATTGACGGACTGTTATAGCAAAATGTGGGGGTGCCCCATTCTGTTGAAAAAACAGTTCGCCCTCTAAAAGATTATCGTCTTCTTCGAGGATTTGGGTAATCATTGGGTCGATGTTATTTTCTAACAGATCGAGGTACCTTTCGCCATTTAAATTGTCAGGAATAAAAAACGGCTCGATAATGTGATCCCCTAAGATGCCAGCCCAAACATTTAACTTCTGAGGCCTTTGGGTATGAGTTTTCATGAACAAATGTGGACTGGTTTCACTCCAATACCTACAATTGTGCCTGTTTATCTCCCCATTTAACTGAAATGTCAATTCATCAGAAAAACACGTATTGTACAGTAGATTGGCATTACTGTTTAATTGTTCACTAAAAATTTCACAGAATTCAAGCCGACGATCGGGATCATCTTCGTTTAATTCGTGTACCAATTTAAATTTATATGGATGAAATTTATGGGCCTTTACAATTCGATGAACACTGCTTCGTGATACACTGGAAGCCTCAGCTACTTTCCTGATCGATTGAGTATTATCCATCTGCAAATAACCCAGAACTGCCACTTCGACTGCTTCATTCCTAATCGGTCGCTGAGGTTCATGCTTTTTGTTTCCTACAGAACCTGTTTCCATAAATTTTGTCAATAATTGTAAAACATACTGAGAATCAACCCTTCTATCTGGGTGATTTCTATTGAATATGCGCTCCGTAGCTCTAGCACAATTATCCTCTTTAAAATAAATGTTGACAATTTCTATTCTCTCCTGAAGGGTATAAACCATTTTGAGAACTCACTCTGGTAAAATGTATCTCGATTTAAAATTGGTTGTGAACAAATTAATGTTCAAGGACTATCAAATACTTATGAGTCTTTTATTATTCTAAAACTAAACGGACAAAGAAAGTGTTTTTTGTCGAAAAAACTCATGTTGATTTGAGAGTACTAAAAATTGTAGTTTTTTTTTATAAATTCCAATACCCAGTGCCGTGTATTTTAGATTTTTTAAACGATTTCGATTGTGTGTAATCATCAAAAATAAAATTATTTTCCTTAAAAACGAATCGATAAAAAGTTAAAAAAATATATAGTTATGTAGGGAATTGAAAGACCCTTAAAAAGATGTATCACTCGACCCCCCTTGCCATTTGAATTTTTTTGAGGGGGTGGCCGTGTAGGGTAGAGGAATAATGATATGTATACAAGTATTACATTAAAATATGTCCCCCTTGGAAACAAGGTCGACGTGTTTCACCAATTTTTCAAAAAAAATTTTATCTCCAAAGTTATTCAGGATGCCTACTTTTGGATTGGGACACCCCATATAATATTATATGTACATAAAAGTCGTTTCTGGAATTTTTCACTACTTCCCGATCGTTAGTAATATTACATTAAACCTATCTGCTATAAAAATTAAATAGTTTCACTATATCTTTACAATTTATCTTAATTAAGTCAATATTTTGTATTGTATCCATTTGCTATTGAAAGCGCTCGAAAATGTCTTGGCATTTAATCTGTGTAAAGCCTCTTAAGAACGTTGTTTTCCCATTCTTCAATTAAAGCTTCTTCAGCTGATCCCAAACGTGTTTAATGAGATTCATGTTTGGACTGTAGGCCAAGCCAAGTCCATAGCATAAATCCCTTGTGCTTCAAGAAAGTCAGTGGCGATATGAGTCACATGCGACCTTGCGTTATTATGAATAAAAATGACATTTTGATCAATATCGTTTGCTATAGGGATTATACGAGGTCGCTAAATTCCAGTCAAGTACTTCTGTACTGTAAACTTCCATCACGTATTACCACAAGTGCGGTTCGTGAATCAACCGTGATACAGACTCACACCATTATTGACTGACCACCACGCGAAACCATTTCAACTACATTAATAGGCAAGCAGCGTTCTTCTGGTCTTCATCAAACCCTTATATGAGAATTATTGCCCGAGAGGACAAATTTAGATTCATCACTGAACATAACTTGATGTCAGTGCCTCAGTTGTCAATTTAAATGTTCTCTGGCAAATTGCAGTCTTCACTTACGATAACCTCTAGAGCTTTGGCAGTTATGTTCTTCGTCTGGATGGAATATTAAATTGTCTGTCAACTCTTCATTAGTAAATTACGACGAAAAGTGTTTGCTCAATACAAAAACAGTAGCAATACAGCCACTTCCCCAAATAAGTAGGAATTAAAACACAAAATGGCTGCAAGCAAGTATCTTCTAAATTAATTGTAAAAATAAAAGTGTTTCTGACTGCTAAGCTCCATTACCTCTAACAAAATGATCTATAAATAATTTGGTGTAGTAATCATAATATCATGTTAAAATTGAAGTTGTATGAATCAAACCATATTTAAGTTATTTCAGATCTTCAGTTTCAAACTGTTTGCCCGCCACTGTGCGTTGTAATTTAATGTATTTTAAATTACCGCTTTTGTTAAAAAAATGCGGCAGGGAATTCATTATTTTATCTGTAGTAGCACGCTCGATAGACTTATAGATTCTCGAAAAAATCGTTTATCTGCCATCTGTTATATACTATAATAGCGTTAATTAAACCCATCAACAAAAATGAATAACTTTCTACAAATGACCAATTTCTAATGGTTATAATACATTTTGTACATAAATAGTATATGAAATACCGTAATAGTTAAATTATAAGTTTAATACTTATTAGGTAGTATTAGTATTAGAAGAGGTTCTTCGTCCTATTGGGCAGTTATTGCAAACAGCACAAGAATACATATATAAGGATTTTGATATATAGAGAACATTACACAAAGAAATTAGATTTCTGGCAGACCGGTATGATCTTCAATTCCGAGAGCTACGTGGACTTTATTCCTCCAAGTATACCTATTAATAGGACGACCATTTTTACCGAGTAGTCTGGAGCTTGTACCGGAGATCATATTTGGTCCGTTTCTCCATCACCTTGAGTTGATGGTCGAGAAGGACTAAGTCAGGCTTGTTGGTTTGGATTAGCCTGACCGTCGGGAACGAGTAATTTCAGTAAATCCGGCATTTCTCGTTCTCGACGACGGACTCAATATCTCCGGGGACGTAAGGCAGCACTGGTGTCTGGTCTATCCCGTGCCTTAGATGGTAGTATAGCACTCGTAACGCCGCGTTATGTCGGTGGATGTAGGCCGAAATAGTATATACGGGGCATGCAGAAAGTAAGTGCATGAGCGATTCCGGCGCCTTACGGAAGATCCTGCAGTTGATGTCAGGAAACGCCACACGCGGCTGCGCTAGACCAAGGTGTTGATAACACCATCTTGGCAGGCCATAATGAATCCCTCGGTCTCCGACTTAAGCCCGGCTGACCTTAGAAAGGTGAAAGTCAGCCTGATCGATAAACCCAGTGTTTCTATATTCTTATAGAGGTCCATGCTTGGGTTTCTCGACGTGCTGCCGAAACAGATTTTCCTGTTCGGCAGCTCTAATTAGGGCTTTCTGGCGATTTATCTGAAGCTCAGTGACTGACTCTACATCAGCACCTCGCCGGCCACTTCGCCTGGTGTCGAATGCGAGACCGAGTTCATCTGCTACTCTTTTTGCTGCCTTGAACAATCCTGCTCCGACTCCTACAGTTTCGTGAGGTTCTACAAACCACAAGAGGGGATCTGAGCTCCTGAACTTGTCACATGACATACTCAGTACTACTCTGCCATGCGTACACTCCAGGCTCAAGAGTCCTCGGTCCCCCCGTTGACGTGGGAGGTACACACGAGGAACGGGCGATCTAGGATGAATACTTCTGTGAATATTCCTCATCTTGCGGGTATTTCTATCTAATTGGCGCAGCTTGTCTACTGTCCATTTCACTACTCTAAAGGAGTATGGCAGAACCGGAATGGCAAGCATGTTCATCGCAGACACCTTGTTCTTCCCGGAATGTTCCGAAGACCAAATCTTTCGGAGACGGTGTCTGTACTTGCCGCGGAGAGAATTCGTTGTTGCACACCCAGATATGTATAGGTCTCTCCGGCATCCAGATGTCTTAGGATGCTTCCGTCTGCGAGCTGCGCATCTTCAGACAATTCCCCGCATCGTCCTCTCTTGAGGTGCACGATTGCACATTTGTCCAAACCGAACTTCATACCAATGGCCCACGTGTATTCTTCGACCACTCTAAGAGAATTTTGTAGTTCGCGCTCTCCGAAGGCATAAAGTTTAAGGTCATCCATATAAAATAGATGGGTGACCTTATGCCTCCGGTCGCTGGGTGGTCCACATTGATATCCGCGAGTTTGGTGGAGCCCAACAGACAACGGCAGCAGTGAGATGCAGAAGATGAGAGGACTCAGGAAGTCACCCTGGAAAACACCTCTCCTAAATGCCACCAGCTCTGTCGTGACCCGCTGTGCAAGTGCTTCCTCCGTACTGATTTCCGGGCATACTTCTTCTGGCTCTTCAAGATGTCTGTGGCACAGGGCTTCGAAGTGTGCAATTGCTGGAGTGTCACTATTGAATGGACGCGTCGTTTCGTAGATTCTCTTCCAGAAGTTTTCGACATCTTCTACAGTCTGCGGATTATCGACAACACGATATGGCTCTTGAAGGAGGCGGGAAGGATTCGTACGGAACAAATTGTTTTGCTCCATACTCCTTACCCGCATCTTCAACGTTTTCTTTATAGCCATGAGCACTCGGATCCTATCTAGGTAGTGCTGCTTGATGGTAAGCATCACTGTTAGATTTAGAGTGTGGTGTTGACGTCTTAGTCCGGCTGCTATGCGCCAGACTTTGGGAGTAAAGATTCTACCGTTTGTCGTGTATTCCACCACACTCTGGATCCGAGGAGCGTGTTGTTAACCGATTGACCCCATTTAAAGTGTTAGTTGACCTCTCACGGGGGATGAGTTGCTTAGTGGCGTTATACACGGCACAGATGGCTTGCCAAATGTCTGCATCTTCTGAAAGTTCCTCATCGATGACCGTGTCCATTCTAGCCAGGTCTTGTGGCTTTAGGTTAGCCCTGGTGTGAAGGCTAACCCTCGTCCTTAAGTCTACATCGGTGAACTCTACAGGATGTTCCCCATCAGCTGCTAATTGCCGCGGTGGGACTACGGCTTGCAGTTCTTTTAGCTGACGAGGTGCCCTTACGTAACCTGTCCTGAGCAAAAAGATACTTGATCTCTCAGATGTTGCTGCGAGAAGGCGCGGCGCTCAGGGCGCATGATACACAAGGCATCATGTATCCCCTGCGCTCAGGTTCGCTGCTCCCGTAGCAGGTCAGCATGTCATCCCTTAGTTCCCTCGTCCACTTAAAGCGTCCATGTGCATTGCGAGTTTCATCAACATTGAGACCTTCCGGTGGGGTTCCTCCAACCTGTCTCTGACCCCCATCCGGTTGGGGTTGACCGTGAGGAGCCTTCCTCTGCGCGTAGTTGGAACCGGAGATTGGAGGCATCAGGGTGGGTAGCCCCGATACCCCACGGCCGACATTAATCAGGCAGATATTCCTTTGTCTATACGACAAATTTGTGTCTGCCTGTCCAAGTTGCACCGCATTATTTTTATTATTATTATTATTATTACAGTGATATTTTCTCGTGATTACTTGGACTATTGACTGAAATCAACATGATTTTTGAACCTCATTCTGTAACTCTAGGTGGGACAGAATTAACTTGTGTATATTTTGAGAAGTAACATTGTTCGGTCCCGAAATGGAAGGACATATATGGAGAGTAATGTTATCAAAGGATATAAGAGCAGGAGTGAACGGTGTAAAGAGGACGAAGTGGCTATGAACAACAGAGTGAGCCATAAGACAAATCCTTGAGTGGTAGAAGCATTCCCAAGGAAACTCTCTTTCCACATTTTCATAAGTAAATGAAAAATAATGCCATATTAAATTCTACTTCTACCAAAATAATTTTGTTGTCGTTCTATTTATTACACAAAAAATACATACAATAATCATTTATTTTTGTTGAAAGTTTGTCATTTTGAAACAACACTTTTTTGTCACAGAAACAAACTTAATTAGAACTGTGAATAAAGTAAACAACTGTGACTTTTAAATTAGTACTAATGAATATGGAAACAGTCTCTCCAAACATGTCGCTTCACTTATTATCACTAGTGTGAAATATTTAATTGGAAATTATTGTAGGAACTCCTGTAATAGCACACAGTTAATTAATTGGTTGATTATTTGTATCATTAACTGCACACGATTCCCAGAGCACAAATAGAATTAATCAAAGTACAATTAATTATTTATTCAATATTCTCACCTATGCATTAATATTAAATCCACTAAAGCAGATGGAGCTGGAACAAATTCAAGTAATTTATATAATAATTATAATTAATTTCGTATTTCGGTTTGTTTCACTTTTATCACTTCGGAGAAAAATGTGGGACCTTGGAAAATGTTTTCTTAACTGTTTTGTGATAGGTAAAGACAGATGACACCCTACAGATTATTGTGGAGTTCGAACTATATCTAGGGTATTGGCAATTCTCTTTCAATCTTAGCCCGAAACAAATTACAAATTAAATTTCTAACTTGCTCCAGGATGGAATCGAACCATCGATCGGTACCGAGTAAAAATAGATATAAGCGCTTTACTCACTCGGTTACCATGCACCACAAATTATTTTTAAAGATAACAATGATATAGTAATAATACTTTATTAAGGCCAGATAATAGGACAAAGAATAGGGGACATTAAAATATATTCGGAAAATAAAATATTTAAATCTAATTACCATGAAGCAGATATTTTGCTCAAATACCATATTGTCTCTATGATTAACATGCTAAAAGTACCAAGCGATTCGAGTATGGCTAGCCACCATTTTGAAAAAATGTTTAGGTTTTTAAATTTAACTCGTAAACGCTAACTATAAAAAAGTTAATATGGAATTATAGAATATAGAGAGTAAAAATTATCACATGTAACACCACTAGAGGTTAAATTATTTCCAAAAATTTCCTCGAGGTCATGAAAATAATTTTCTTAAAATATTCATGACCGAGGACAAATTTTCAGTTTTTAATTCAACCTCGAGTGGTATTCGGTAAGAAAATTTCACACCAAGTTGCTAAAATATAATTTTCTGCCAACTGTAGTCTGTAGTCTGCTAAATCTTAAAATGATATATCTGTGCAACTACAGTTGGTAAAATAGAGAATTTATAGCTCAATAAAACTAATCATTACTGGGGATACAACAAAATTTGCTAAAATATAATTTTCTACCAATCGAAGTAATTTAAACTCGACATAACATGAAAGAATGAACTATGCTAAATCTAAAAATAATATATCTGTGCAACTACAGTTGGTAAAATAGAGAATTTATAGCTCAATAGGACTTATCATTACCGGATACAACAAAATTTGCTAAAATATAATTTTCTACCAATCGAAGCATTTTAAACTCAACATAATATGAAAGAATTAACTATGCTAAATCCTAAAATGATATATCTGTGCAACTATAGTTGGTAAAATACAGAATTTTTAGCTTAATTGGTCATTACCTAAAAAAACATAATATAACATTTAAAAAATCTAACAAAAAGAACATAAGCTTTTATTTTTAAATCTTTATTCAATATACTTAGGACAAATATACATTAAAATATGTTAAATTTATAAAGCAAATGAACACTGGTTAATTGCACTTATTAATCAAGTCATGCTTAAGATCAAAAAATTATATGATTATGTCAACAAATTTCCACTATAATTCTCTCCAGGGTACCCCAGTACAAACAAATTTCCAAAAAAATACCTGGGCTGTCATGATGACACTAGTGAAAACACACATTTTATTGGTTAAAAAACAAAAAAATGTTCTACAAAATGTACATAGGGGTTTTTCCTAAGTGGATCGGTTTGTTAAAAAAACCCTGAAGGTATAGATATTTCAACATTTTCCGAAAATTTTTCATTTTACACTAAATACTTCAACATTGAACACAACTCTTAATTTAAACTAGCTCTTAGTAATTTTCTTCAGTTAATTTTCGAGACGCGAAACACTGCTTTGTTGAATGATGTCTTCAGGACCTTTATCACTGAAGTTGTGTAGACTTGTCAGCATTTATTTGCTTTACTAGTTATTGGTGTGAATGCAGCCTCTCAAAAGACAGCGATCATTGACATAGGGAATTTGGACGACATCCCAGAGGCGTATTTTTATGTTAATACTACATTCCAAAAAAGCGTGATATAATAATAAAAAAAATTGCATTTTCTGAGTATTTACAAATGAGTAAGTACATGCAAAAAGATTAATTAATTGTTTGTATGTCAAAGGGCCGAGACTGGTCATCGACTGTCAAGAATTTCATTTATATAAGTAGTTAAGGGTCGTTTTGGTCCATAAGCAAAAGGATAGCTGTTAAGCGACTAGCCGCCGTATTGACTTTGTGTTTTGATGGAGGGGATTATTTTATTTATTACATTTGGCAATTTTCTTCAGCTTGAGAATTTTCAGAGATTTGTTCTGTGTATGATGAGTATAAGGATATTTTTTATTTAATTTCTGTTTAGTGTAGTGCTTTAGTGGACGTAAGAAATGGCGAAGCAGTCCGTGTCTTCCGAAGCAGTTATGCATTGTTATGTATTATGTGACGTTAGACTGTCACACACGTAAATCTGCTGTGAAGAAACATATGTCGTCGAAAAAAACACTAAACATTGATTGGCGGAGACAAAGGCGGTGAAATAGGGAGGAGTTCTTATGTAACGAAGTTTACAGGGTAAAATACTATTCACTGTACTTTCTGCCACCGTTATTTACGTCATGTCATTCAAATACCCTATGTAGACATCTCGTCAGAAAAGTTAATGGTATTATCAAAAACTCAAATGAAAGAGAAGTAGTGGAACAGCTGACAGAACTAAAGAGAAGCTGTAATCTAAAATTTTAGCATTTCAATTTATAAGGCTCTGCCTATTTTCTGGTGAAAAAATGTACTGTTAAATATAATTTAAGGATAAAAAGGAGATAATAAACGACATATATTTTTTGTCCTGTCTTCGCTTTAAAGATAAAAAAACATCAGTAAAAGCTAGAGGGCGTGCAATTGTAAATAATTTACATTTCAACGAATTTTACAAATATTTTATTGCTGAAAATGATAACAAGAGACAATGACTAAAATTCCGGTATGGTTATAAAATGTTAGTCTGTCTGTTGTAGCTGTTGTCATGGTTTCTATCTACTATAATAATTAATTTTACCACTGGAAGTGTATTGACATTGCATCACAAATGACTGATTGCATTAACATACATTTTCACACCTATTATTGAACAATAGTTATGTTATAATTGAACAAAATGAAGTAATAATCAGTTTAATATTTACTAGAAAAATTAATGTCTGTGAACAATATTCCAACGGCTTCATTTTACTGTGGTAAACCGTGGTGAAAGGTTGTTTCACATCCAATATTTAATGATATAATCTGAGCAACTCAGCTATTACAATAAATAAAAGTGAACGTAATTCTTAGTATGTACCTACAGGGTGACCAGTTGAAAATTTGACTTTTTAAACTCATTTTTTGTGCTTAAAGATATAGTTAGAATAAAAATTTAAAAATGGCTCTGTAGCATATTTTACCAAGTTTTCCTATATGCTATGAGTTTTCGTCTATCTCAAGGATATAAAGGGGGTGCCACATAGTCATGTTTTTTTAAATGGGACACCCTGTATATTTTCGAATATTTGGATAGTTCCTTTCCTCCCCATTATAAATATATATGATTGTTATATATTCAATCTTCAAATAACTGAGTTATTCAAATAAATAAGTAATATTCTTTAAAGTTTGGGATACCTACAACTAAATTATTTTCAACATAGATAACCATGCATAAAACAAGAATAATTTAAAATACCGACTGTTGATCTGTCAAGTTAATTTTGTTTAGTCGGTTTCGATTATTTTTCTGTTTTGAGTACTTCTTAGAGTTTTTTTGTATAAAAATATATAATAATGCCCGTGTATTCTGCAGAAGAACGTAATAATATATTAAATGTTATTTTCTTTCCAATGGAAGTATAACTAATGTGAAAAATTTATATCAAAGAAGATATCCGTAGAGAAGATGCCGTCATAAAACTTATTTTAAACACCTTATAAAAAAATTTAGAAGAACAAGTTCGTTGCATAACACCAAAAGAAATTATACTGCAAATGAAGAAGAGGTTCTAAATGTTATATTATATTTCACTGAACATCCTTCAAAATCTATTAGGGATGGAGTCCGAGATCTTGAGATGTCCTACGGATATATTCAAAATATACTCAAGAAAAATAAATGGAAACTATATAATGTTAGTGTAGTTCAAAAATTGAATGATAACGATTACCAAAAGCGTATGAATTTTTGCAATGAAATATTAGTACGAATAGAAATAAGGTTTCATTGCAAACATATTTTTCACAGACGAGGCAATTTTACTTTACCTGGATTATTTAATAGAGGGAATTGACATTATTGGTCTACTGAAAATCCCTAACTAGTAAAGGAAATTCAGCGACAAGGTCGCCAGTCTATAGGGGTTTGGTGTGGATTATTGAACAATACAATTTTTGGGCCGATGTTTTTCGAAGGTGGTTTAAATGCAAGAAGATATAAACAATTACTAGAAAATGAAATAGAAGACTTTATAGATGATCTTCCTTTACAAATTTCTACACAGATAATCTGGCAGCAAGACAGAGCACCATATCACTCAACTAGGGAGGTAATTGAGTTTTTAAATCAGAAATATCAAACGTAGATAGGCAGAAGCGGCATTATACTATGGCCTCCACGAGCCCAGATTTAACACCTCTCGACTTCTTTTATGAGGCACACTTAAAAATGGGATATATAAATATAGACCGAATAATTTAGAAGAATTGAAACAAAGAACTGTCAGGGAAGTAGGGGTTTTAAATAATAATCCAGAAATATTTCAACGGATTAGAGAAAATTACATAAAAAGATTAAACCTTTGTTTGGAAAATAATGGTGGAATTTTTGAACATTTGTTATAATTTTTGCTTAACTTGTCTGTTTATATATGTATTTAAATTGTTAATATTATTAAAAATTAGTTTATAATGCAAACTTGTTTTTTGATGTATTTAGGTGCATTTAGTTGAATAACTCAGTTATTTGAAGCTGGAATATATAACAATCATATATATTTATAATGGGGAGGAAAGGAACTATCCAAATATCCGAAAATATACAGGGTGTCCCGTTTAAAAAAACTTGACTATGTGGCTTCTCCTTTATATTCTTGAGCATAGCATATGGGAAACTTGGTAAAATACGCTACAGATCCATTTTTTAATTATTGTTCTAGCTATATTTCTAAGCACAAAAAATGGATTTAAAAAGTAGAATTTTCAACTGATCATCCTGTACATATACATTGCATTGGAGAGTGTCAATATTGAGTGGAAGTTTCCTTGATTTAATAGGGCAATATATGAATATATTTTCAAGATCCAGACGTATTCAAAAATATATTGATTATACTTTCATACCTCTCATTGTCCTAGTTGGACCTTTCAGTTTTATTAAACATAATTATTTTTTGGATGACAATTTTATATTTCATATAATAATCGAGTACGAAGAAATCATAAAACAGGTATATGCCAAATTTACAACTATTTTATAAACGGTAGTTTAAGCTTAATTTAAAGGATAAGTTTCTCGCATAACCATAGGACGGGAATCATATAAACAGGGATTTGAGAAGAGGATTAGACTTCGAGATATAGGGTGTTAAAATTGAACATGACCATCATATAGACAATATTCTAGACATTCATGGCCTTTTAATGCGTGATTTGTAAGATATTTCAGTAAGATTTTTTAACTATATATAAAATTACTTGACTTTTATTATAAAATTGTTACATACTTTTCAAAATTATATTCTGATCTTGTACAGGGTGGTTATTCATTATAAATTACCCACCCCTTGTCATCGTTATTATTACCTATGGAAAAAAAGTTTTAAATAAAAAGTTTTGTGGTTATGACTGAATTTTGTTAAAATTCTATCAAAAAGAACAGTAACGTGCAGATTTCAGGGAATACAAAAAAATAATATTTTATTTAAATGGGATATCCTGTATAACATTAAATTTTTGAAATGATCCTTTGTTCCTGATTTCAAAAATATACCATATGTTACCCCTACCATATACCGTTTTTGAGTTATTAAACGTCGAATATCTTAGTTAAACTAGTTACTGTAAATATGGAAAAGTTAACATTATTAAAATGACCTATGAAAATGACAACTATTATGTTTGATAAGTGACATTTCTTTAATGAAATAATCAAAATGGTTTACAGTGAGGAACAAAAAAGTCCAAATATTTACTTGTTATATAATAAAAATAAATGTGCAGCAAAAAGAGCATTAGGGTGTTGTATCCAATCATCCAACAACATCAGAAAATACGTTCAAAAATATTTACCGAAAGGTGAATAATACCTCCAGTTTTAGTAGAAAAAAGCGTATAGTTTTAGCAAACCAGGAAGAACAGCTAGATATACTGCTTCATTTCGAAGGTAAGCCCATCCACATTTATTTATTGAAACATTGTATTATTTTTTAGAAAATTCTGAATGTAGTATAAATAATGTAGTTGACCAATTAGGTAAAAGTTATTCCAAAATCCAATGTACGTTAAAATTTTACCCGTACAAGTTTTAACAGAGGCTCATAAAAAGGAAAAAGCTGGACTTTTGCTGCCAGATGATTCAAAAGTTGGATGAAGATCCCGATTTTTTTACTAAAATATTATGGACTGATGAATCATCCTTTTCTACGGCAGCAGTTTTTAATAGGAAAAATCGAAGATCGTGGGAAAACAAGCACAACAGAAAAAGATTGGTAAAACAAATAAAAAAAATCAGGAAGAAAAACTGTTAGCGTTTGGTGAAGAATTTTCAGAAACAAAATTGTTGGGCCTGTATTTTATGATTATGCTTTAACTGGAGTTATCTATCTGGAAATAATTATCCCAGAAGCAGAAAATATTCTTTTGCAGAATTTTCCGGAAGCCGAATTTAATGATATGATTTGGATGCAGAATGGGGCAACTCCGCATAGTGTCCTACCCGTTCGAGATCATTTGAATAATGTATTCCCAATATGGATAGGGAATAATGGACCTATTAAATGGCCAGCTAATAGTCCGGATTTGACCCCTATGGATTCATTTTTTGGGGATTTCTAAAAGACATTGTCAATAATAATAATAATAATAATAATAGTATTCAAGTCATTAAAGGGAGGATTCGACTTGAAATAAACAATCTGATGTAAATAATGAAGCCATTTCCAGTGCAATTATAAATATAAGAAGACGTTATCAATTATGCATTGACAATAATGGTGGACACATCAAACATCTTTTATGAGATCATTTATTTATATTTAAATTTCCTAAATACTCGTAAATCTTTGTTATCTATTTTTTATGAATATTTGGTTTTCTCTTCTTCACTGTAAACCATTTTGATTATTTCATTAAAGAAATGTCACTTACCAAACATAATAGTTGTCATTTTCATGGCTCACTTTAATAATGTTAACTATTTCATATTTCCAATAACTAGTTTAACTAAGATATTCAACGTTTAATAACTCAAAAACGGTATAGGTATGGGTAACATATGGTATATTTTTGAAATTAGGAACAAAGGATTATTCCAAAAATTTCCATGGACAAAATCTAAATTACCATGGAAAATCAATGCACATTTATGCTGTTTTGTTATAAATCTTACTAAAAAGGACGTTTTTAGAAGAAATCAAATTAATATTTTATTAAGAAATAAACATAAATTATATTAGGTTCTATAATGGGCCATCCTGTGCATGGCGGAGAGCATACCCTCTCAGTAAATTACCCCATTTAAATTTTGTTCATTATGGAAAATTCACTATTTCAAAGCAGAATATTGTGCAAACTGTTTCAGCAAACTTATGATGTATGTATATCAATCTATTCATTCTAATCAGAATAAAGCGAGGATTTCAAAAAATGAGAAATATATGGGGTACTCTATCTAAAAAATAAAATTTTGAATTTTATCTCCAGAACGAGATCAATTATTTTTATGAATAATGCGTTGAAATCCAAGAAAATTTCCTACAACTTTCTTCTTTGCCATATTTTTCTAGGTAAGATAAAAAAGTTAGAGAGGGTAGAATGTTACGTGCATAACCCTGTACAAGTAATTTAACATATCGCTAATATTTGACAAACTTCCATCGGCGTCTTGTAGATGTAGAATAAGAGCACATTCACGCATACATAAATAAAAGGTTGAAATTTATTCAAAATTACTTTTTACAATTTAGTTATTTTAACATGAATGCAATAACACAATGCACCAGTTAATTTCATAACTGTCAGAACCATTATTCATATAAATCTACGAATAGAACATTTTCTACATATTTATTATAATTTAAAATGATATAGTTTCAACTAAACTTCCTTTAATAGTAAAATTCAGTTCACAATGGAGACCGAGGAAAATTGTCAATTAAACTTTTTAGATATTAATGTTAAAAAACATTTAAAATTTTGCATGTATCGAAAACCCACTACCACAGACACAGTCATTCATTACAATTCACAACAATCGTGGCAAATTAAACTCTCTCCCTTTCATAGTTTAATACATAGACTTACAAATTTTCCCTTAGATGAAGATGATTTTAATAAGGAATTAAATATAATCAAACAAATTGCAAAAAATAATGGATATAGTGAGTCGTTAATAGATAATATGGTTAAAAACAAACAGTGAAAAATGATTCAAAAGAAATTTTTTACTGTACCTAACAAAACGACAAAGTACAATTTCATTAATTATATTCCGAAGTATAGTGATAAAATTAGTAGAAAATTAAATAAATTAGGTATCTCCACAAATGTAAATAAAACAAACTTTTTTGGTCAACAATAAAGAAAATAAGTAAACTTAACAAATTGGGTGTATATGAAAATAAATGTAAGGATTGCAACGCGGTCTATATTGGCCAGAGTGATATAAGTATAGCTAATAGGATAAATGAACACAAAAAATCAATTTTAAATAACAATAAAAATACAGGAATGTCAACTGACTGCATTGAAAATAATCATTTAATCGGCACAGAGAATATAAATTTAATTCATACAGAAAGAAAACGAAAACGATGAAAACTTCTTGAACAACTAGAAAAAAAATCCCTTAAAAACAATCCTTGTACCACCAATGACCAACTAAATTTCATAAACACACCTATTACAAATAAGGTACTAAGAATTCCCCATTGAATTATATTCCAAGTAGGTAGGTACTTAGTTTTATTACCCTGGAAATGCCTGTAATTTAACCTGATTAGGTGTTATTGCATACACATTAGAATAATCGCCCTCGTAGCTTTAGTATTCATCTGTAATGGTCTTGAGAAAGGCCTAACAAGTCGAAACATATGTAGAGTGTATCGAAATACAGTTTTGAAACATCTAAATGCAGTGTTCTTCAAAATAATTAAACTTTATGTTGACTATAATCAGGAAAAGGAGCGTTTTCATTAATTATTTCAAGTTATTTGTTAAAAAAATCGACTAACAAATTAATCTAGTAGGCTTTTGTTCTCACTTTGACGAATGAGAACAAATTTCCATCGCAATATTCAAACTGAGATGTATATGAAATTTCAAATAATTCATTGTAAATAAGACGAAATTTCGGTTCTCGATTGTAAAAATGCGCAAAAGATGTACCAAAAATGAAAGGGGCATAAAAGTTTTATATTCATATAATTAAAAATTTAATAAATATGAATAAATTAAATAAAGTTTTAATAAAAAATGAAAAATAATTTAAAAATTGGATATTCAGATATTAAACCAAAAATAAAATTAAATTTTTGTAGTTTCCTCCTTTGGGTAAATGCAAAATAAAAACGACATCTAAATGCCCCATCAAAGACAGTAGATCAGTTAATTGCTGCACTATTACTGGCATACATTTTATATTCTAAATTGCATTTTTGCTATCGATTCTTCGTAAACCGTATGTTTAAAATGACCCCGCAAAAAAAGTCTAAGTGGTGTAAATCAGATACCGAGCAGGCCAACTAAGTGTTTAAAATAACCCCGCAAAAAGTCTAAGTGGTGCAAATCAGATACCGAGCAGGCCAACTACGTGGTCCATTAATTCCAATTCATAAAAAAATTTCACCAAAATTAAAAATGTACTCGTTTGTACTGTGATGGCAGTTTGTTGAGATTTACAACAGATTAATTTGTTAATGTGATTAAAAAAATTGTGGAACATTTCTAAAACATAATTTAAAACTACTCATTTAAAGAAAAATATGCATGACATAAAAGTTCATGTATTATTAGAATAACTCTGAGAGTTCCTGCTCTCGAATTATTTCTCGGTATCGGGCCGTTCATACCGTACGTCAACGATGTCATTTGAACATAAAAAATGTAATTGATAGAATGTCTATTCATTGGTGTTTATATCAATTCAATAACGTTTTTAGTTTTAGTAACCGACTTGGACTAAAGCATTCTGTATTAGACACAGAAAAAAATAAATCCAACGCCTCAACTAAACCAGTACCAAAACAACTCCAAGTTAAGAGTACTTGCAATTTTGGCTCTCAAGATAAACATGTATTGAAACATGGGAACAACATCGATTATCATTAATAATGCAATACATAATTTTACAACAGTTATACCTACGGCTACTCACAACCTACTTTTTATTATAATTGTAGTGGTGTAGTGGGCGGAGGATTGTATCATAACAACATTGTTAAGTTGTTAAGTTTCCCTCCAGTGATTTATTCGTATCCAATAACGTTTAAAAATTAATTAGTTTTACCATTTTAATAATTTGTGGATCGCAATACTTGTATACGGTGAGAAAGAAGTAGGTAGTTACCATACCAGTCTGAATAATATTTAGCCAACATTTAATTAATAAATAAAACAGAACATATGAGAAGCTGTGACGCTCTATGTTTTATTTAATATTAGTAATGCGCAAAATGATCTGATAAACTATTCCTAATTATGTTTGCCTCAAAAACTACTTCTTTATCACTAACTATAATGTTATCAATGCATTTACTGGATATAGGAGTAACCCTAGTTGGCTCATGAATGGTTGCACACATGTTACTGCAATTTAAAACATTTAACAGTTCGCGTAGGGCTGAATTATTTGTATTAAAATTAACATTAAAATCACCACCTACTATTATATATTTATTACTATGTAAGAAAATATCTAAAAGTTTACCAAGTTGTCCAAGAAACATATTGATGTCGCCAGTTGGAGGGCGGTACACTATTAGCCCAACAATATTACTACCTTGAATTTCCACGCCACAACATTCAAAAATATTTATCAAGGACAACTCAGTACAATAATGTATATTTTTAATGATAATACTTTTCTTGCAAAAAATTGCTACACCACCATGTTCTTGTTTAGCTCGACAAAACGAAGCACATAAATTAAAATCTTGTATGCCGATTAAGTCAATTTCATCATCTGACTGCCAATGTTCACTTAATAGTAACACTTCTGTATTATGATCATTTAAAAATATTTCTAACTGCTGAATCTTGTTCGTTATACAGTGTGGAAATTAAGTACCGCATAAATTCAGTAATTCCGTTGATATTAATTTTTTGGAAAAAATCTCGAAGGGGTATAGCGATTTTAACTTCGGCAAATATTTTCAGTCTAATTTCAGTTTCTTATGTCATTTATGACGTCATCGACTTTTTTTTAAATGACAACCTATATTTTTTATTATCGATTTTGGTAGTAGATTTCATTCTGGTTCCGACCGTATAAAATTTCCAATATTTTATTATTTGAAAAAATCGAGAAAAACAGTCTTAAAGTTCAAATAATAAAAATTCATTAAATTAGGTAAATTTATTTAGTTGCCTAAGTTTGACGGAAAGTTATCGACGGCACATTCGTTTTTATTTTGAAATTATACAAATAGTTGAAAAATCGAACTAGAAATTTATTATCTGCTCAATTCAAAGTTAGTAATAACGATAACTTCGTGAGGCAAACATTAGTATAAAAAGAAACTAAATTGCTTAACCAGAAAAAAATCTAACAATATCATTACAATAATTGCGTAATGAGGCGGAGCGCCATCTTGTTGTAACCAAATGGTATAATTTGGTAGATCAGGGTTATTTGCATTGGGGAATAATGCAGCTAATGCAGGCATCAATTCCAACTGTAAAAATTGCAGGTATCTATCTCCAGTCAAGTTGTTTTAAAAAAAGAATGGACCTATAATTCTGTCACTAATAATTCCTGCCCAAACATGAACTTTCTGAGGATATTGGATATGACTTTCCTGCATCCAATTGGGATTGTCCCTAGCCTAATATATACAATTCTCTCTATTGACATGGCCATTTAAACAAAATGTTGCTTCATCCGAAAATAAAACACGCTGGAAAAACATTGGATCGCGGTTGCAAATTTCCATCATTTGTTCGCAAAACTCTTGCCTACGATCAAAGTCATCTTCTGTCAACTCATGAACCAAGTGCACCTTATATGGGTGGAATTTTTGAACTTTCAAAAGTTTTAGAACTGTAGTGTGGCTTATATTGTGGTTCAAAGCAATGCTTCTACTAGTTGAATGTGGATTGTTTTCAATTTCTAGTAGCACATCAAGTTGTGCATCTTCATTGAATGTCGCCGGACGTCCAGTTTTTGGAATATTCTTTACAACGCCATGTTCCCGAAATTTTTTTCAATCCTACTAATTGTTGATTGATTTATGGGCTGATCCGGGTATTTTTTCTCTAAAAAAGATGACACACTTCTTGATGTGTTCTCTGTCGCCATAACCAATCATTACTAACACTTCAATTCTCTGTTTGTCGCTCAACTGTACCATTCTTATTAATAAAATAGTTTTCCTAATTTAGAAAAAGCAAAATAATAACACTTATTCTATTGTGACATTTACAAATTATTTAAATCTGACAGCCGTAACTAATGTGATACACCGGCAACTAGATAAATTTACCCAATTTAATGAATTTTTATTATTTGAACTTTAAGACTGTTTTTCTCGATTTTTTTCAAATAATAACATATTGAAAGTTTTATACGGTTGGAACCAGAATAAAATCTACTACCAAAATCAATAATAAAAAATATAGGTTGTCATTTAAAAAAAAAGTCGATGACGTCATAACTTAAAAAATAAATGACATAAGAAACTGAAATTAGACTGAAAATATTTGCCGAAGTTAAAATCGCTATACCCCTTCGAGATTTTTTTCCAAAAAAATTAATATCAACGGAATTACTGAATTTATGCGTTACTTAATTTCCACACTGTATACTGAATATTCTGATAAGTTATCACAAAAGAATCAGTATTTTCTATGGATCTAACTCCATTTGCGACAGACGGGGGTATAAATTTTTTTTACTATTTTCCGCAATTTGTGAATCATTATTGTCAAATAGTATTTTAGTGTTTTCTTCATAATTGCTGCTAGACACCAAATCGATAAATTTTAAATTATTTACTGATTCTGAACTCTTAATTGTACATTTTATTCCAAAGTGTGCAATAATATCTCTTTATTGCACAGTTTTCAAAAAAGGTCCACTTTACACTCAAAAATGGTCTACTACTGTTCTGACCGTAAAGAAGCTTATTTATTTAAATAAAAACCGTCAATATACCAAATTCCATAATGTGGCGAAGGCGCCAGTAATAATAGGCACTATTTAAATGTAAATAGATTTAAAATAAATATTAGCAAATGTTTAAAACCAGTGGAATTTCAATACACACTTTTAAATCGAAGAAACTATTAACCGGATAATTTACAAATGTTTACACTAAGATACAACATTAAACACAGTTTGATTTGCGTTGTTTGGCCAGGAACAATAATTATTTTAAAATACATTACGACGTTTACAAAAACATTTGTTTTAAAAAAAGGATGAATGACAACTAATTGATGGCTACTAACTTTTTCTCACAAGTACAAAATAAAACAATGTGTTTAATTTTATGTTGCTTATTTTACATCTTGCCTAGGAATGTACGAAATATTGGATAATTCTCCAAAATAATGTCTGAATAATTTTAAAATTTAGTACTAAAATAAAAATACACAGCTAATAAACAATATAATGACCGTGAAAAAAATTTATTAAGGGCTAATCGGAGGATATTATAACCGCATAAAAACAGTTAAAAATAATATTTTATTTACTTCATAAAAATGTTATACAATACTAAAAAATAAGATATGCAAAATATGACGCCTTAATTCCCAATAATAAATTTGTTATAAATTATTAAAGTTTCGCGCGCGAGCGAACCGTTTCAAACAAGTTCAAAAGCGCGGGAGTAGTCGTGACATCACACCATACTATTTACAAGCGACGACGGAGATCCCAGCATTCGACCGCTTGATTTCAGCCATAAATTTTAAGTGTATGCTTAAAATGGAAACAAAAACTCCTTATTTTTAAATGTTGCATTGTACCGTTGTGTAAGAATACTACAGTGAAAGTGCCAGATAAAATATTTATAATATTGCCAGAAGAAAAGATTCGTCGATCAAAATGGCTAAAAGCGTGTAGAAGAAATGAAAAGACATTTCACAGAGCAGTAGGTCTCTACATGTGTGTGTGAAGATCATTTTAAAGCAAGTACATTATTAAATACTATATGTCTATCTACTAGTTTTTTCGCAGGCGGGCAATAAAAAATCCGAATTCCGAATTATTGAATTTTAATTAGGGTAGGATTAAAGAAAGGATGTGTATACAATGTTAGAAAATAAGATTAGTAGATAGAATGTAATTTAGTGATACTAAGTAAAGGTAATTTCCTGGTGCGAAAGTAAACAGCTATTTATTATTATACTCTTCGCAAATACGATTACGAAGAGTATATTGCATTTGATCGGGACATTTCTAAAATCGTTAATATCGCTTGCAGAGAAAAAATCATTTCGTTCGTCATCGAATTCTGAACAACTTTCAAAATGTCCGTCTGTTCATCTGTCCGTCCGTCACGTTTCTTGTAAGCACGATAACTACAGAAAGAAAAAGTCCGATCGAATTGAAATTTGGGCTATAAGTTAGTGTTAGCTAGAGGAAGAACTCCCTTGTTTTTTGAGAAAAATCAAATAGTAAATAAAAAAGTTATAGGACATTTTATTTAAAAATATGAATCTATAGAGGGTTGCAATTTTCAATGTGCTACTAAAATTGAAGTAATTTTCTATAGACACCAAAATGCTGTAAAATATACTAACACAAATTTCGCCTACGCAGTCGGCATCATCGGGAGATGAAAAAAAATTTAAAATTAAATATGTGATCAATATATTAGGTATTGTAAGAATGAATCTTAGTTTATACTATAAAATATACTGCCACGCGTTTCGCCAATACAGTCGGCACCATCGGGAGAAAATTAAATTTGTAGTCAATACATTAGGTATTGTAAGAATGAAGTTTATAAGACAAACACAAAGATTCTTTTAAAAAAACTGCGAAGAGTATCCTACAGAATGTGCAACAATTATATAAAAGTTCAATAACACTACTGTCTGCGAAGAATAAAATGTTTACCTCTAGTATATACAGTATATTGCAAATACCTTTCCCTTGTCCTTTAATTTATTCTATTGAAATCTTACATTTATCTATTATGTGAATGATAACACGACACAATCACTTATTTCCCTTGCCCCAAAACATAGTACGAAAATACCTACGATAGGTAATTATACATTTGCGCAACATTCCCTTTGCAGCAAATGTCTTCTATAGAGACACTTTACGCGTGTGTACAAAAAAAAACACGAAAAATATAGAAGTGGCTGTGTAAAGAATTACCCTAAATTCTTTCAAACATAAGACTAAGTCTGCTAAAAATTCTTAGTTGCGATTAAGCATTTTGTAGTTATTTCTTTTTATTCCGTGATCAAGTCATAACTATTTTATGTTTATAAATTATTACTAAAAGCTAAAAAAAATACATATTTCTCTGTCTTGACTCCGCGGACCTCTCCAAGGGAAAAACTTTCACTATTTTGTATAAAAGATGCCACCATAAACATATCCACTTTAGGCAAATTATCAGATTGGCCCTTTGAAAAACCTTGATCAGTCATTTTAAAATATCTGTACAACTACAATAAGCGGTACTATAAAACACAATTATATATTTATATCAGAACAGTCACTAACAAATCAACCACAGTCTAATAATACCATATTGTACATATATTTATATAGAATGTCATACTTTGTTAATTTGTTTGTATTATTATTTTTAAGTATTTTATGAATGAATTGATTTTTAGTTTTCTTTTTTTCTGTATATAGGTATGTATATATTAATATAAATCTTACTCTGTACCCCATACAAGTTGTAAATAATCTACTTAATTATGAATAAGGACTTTAAATTGGAATTGGAATTGGTAAACATCTGTTTGTGTTGCTTCCCGGCGCGACGACTACCGAATATTGTATGGTGTGACGTCACAGTCAATAGTAGCTCGTTTCGGGCCACTTCAATTTTATCGCTGTTTAGATCCTTCATACTGATCGCGTGGAATTAGAAATCTTATTTTTTTGTGAAGTACACGTTTTATTACAACGTTATGCTATGTTTTTTAGTATTATTTTTATTTTTTAAAATTATAGGCAAGTTCCCCTATTACATACGATTTATGTAATTATTAGTTCAAAAATATTAAAACGTCATCTTGCAATAATAATTGATTTCACGATATAAATATTTTACAATTTTTTTCTCTGCAAAAAAATCAAATTTTAGTGGTGGGGAATAGAACCTATCTAACCTAGCGATAAGTAACAGACCTTCTTCGTTATATTCATATATATGCGTAATTATTTTAGAGTAATAAATTATAGCTGGAAAAAATTGTTGGCGTAAAAGGTCGAATGTTTAGAAAAACTAGTTTGGCAACTGGCCGACGTTTTGGTAAATGTATTACCTTCTTCAGGGCACTACAAGATATAAAATTATGACACAACAATTTATGAAAATAATACTAAAAACATACTTCTTTATTAACCATTAAACATGTAAAATAATAGTGTTAAATAAATAAAAAAACAAAGCAAAATAAAAAACAAAAAACATAGTGATATTGCCTAACACATAACAGTTAGTTACATTAAAAATTTGTTTGCAGCCTCCTACATAAAAATACATAAAATATCAAGAAAATGTAGATAGAAATTTTGTACATGAATTTCAAATATGGTGACGGCATATGTATCCTGATCTGATTCCTGCTTATAAAATAGCAAAAAATAGACACACTTCCTTAATCAGAACAACAAAAAAAAGAATATTATCAAAATAAAATATTTAGTTCAGAAAATCCAGCACGCGCAGCCTGGAAAGTCGTAGCGGAAATTTCTAATAAACAGAAAATCTAAAATAATATAATAATAAAAAATAATGAAAGAATAATAGAAAATCCCAAGGAAGTTGCTTGCTTCAACTTTTAATTCTTTTTTATTGATGCCCCAAAGAGTTTCGTTGACAAAATATCTACTCTTGATGTTGTAAGACCAAATAAGATAAAAGTAAATCATACTTTTTTTCTACAACCTTTCACTGAAGATGAACTGTTAAGTTTATTAAAAAATAAACTGAAAAATAAAAGGTCTGCAGGACCAGATGATGTTCCAATGTTTTTAATTAAACGTGTGCTGAAATTAATAATAGAATCAATAACATACCTAGTGAATTTATCTTTTTTAAATGGTGTTTTTCCCGATTTATTAAAGGAAGGAAAAGTGGTACCTATTTAAAAAAAAAGATTCAATGTTTTTAGAAAATTATAGACCGGTTACTGTCCCGTCTGGCTTTTCTAAAGTTTTCGAGTATGCTTATTTAGATCGATTGACAATATTCTTAAATAAATTTAACAATCTATCTGATAACCAGCACGGTTTTCGTTCTGGAATGTCCACCATTACTGCCACAAATTCTTTTTTTAGTGAAGTCATTAGGTGCATTGACGCAGGCGAATATCCTGTTGGGGTTTTTTTGTGACCTCAGTAGAGCATTTGACTGCGTAAATCATAATATTTTACTCGATAAACTTTACGATTATGGCATACGGGGTCCTCCGTTGAACTGGCTCCTTTCTTTTCTTAAACTGCGTAAGCAGTATGTTTCTTTGCAATATTCTAGTCGTGATTCCGTGAAAAAGATAAATTCTAACTCTTGTCTTGTTGAAATGAGTGAACCGCAAGGTTCAGTTCTTGGCCCACTACTTTTTATTTTATATGTCAACTCACTTGAATCAGTGTTAGGTAAAAACTCCTTTACTATGTATGCTGATGATTTGTCTTTAATTATTTCGAACAAATCGTCCGACAGACTGAGTAATGATATTAACAAAACTTTGGAAAATGTGTGTAACTGGTTTAATCAGAACCATTTATATTTCAATGCTGATAAAACACAAATGATCAGATTTCATAATAGACAGAAAAAGTGTGATAATGTAGTTGTAAATATTAATAATACTGTTCTTGATAGTGCTGCTGCAGATAGTGTTAGTTTTTTTTAGGAATTCATTTAGACAAATGTCTCAATTGGAAAGTTTACTGCAATCTTCTGGTTTCTACTTTAAATTCAATAAATTTTTTATTTAAAAATATGAAAGAAATTTTAACGAAACAACAATTAATAAATTTATATTATGCACAGGTAGAGTCGCGACTACGATATGGTCTCTGTTTCTGAGGTGAGTCCACACTATCACATACTGTTTTTTACATCACAAAAACGTATTCTGCGCAACATGGCGAGTTTGCCTAGTACACACACTTGCAGAAACATTTTTTGTAGAATTTAAACTTCTTACATTAACATCTTTATTTGTATTTGAAATGTGTACATACGTTTTTAAAAATATACATAAGTTCTACCTTAATAAAGATATACATAGCGTAAATACTAGGCATAGAAATGATATTCGTGTACCTTTTTCTAAATTATTAGTCACAAATAAATCACCAAATTATTTAGGACTGAAAATTTTTAATAATTTGCCTAATAATTTAAAAAATGATACTAATTTATACAAGTTTAAGAAAAAACTGAAATTATTTTTTAGTTGATAAATGTTTTTATTCCTTATCTGAGTTTTTTGCTTAGATTAAGTAGTATTTATTGTTCTTTTGTCTTTTAGATTTTGTTTTTGTTTTTACCTACTGACTATTGTTATACAAGTTGAATTGTCCTTAAACAAAACAAATGAATTTGAATTTTGAATTTGAATATTTATGTGTAAAAATTTATGTATCGATATAACTAACTTTTGTCGTTTTATTGAATAATACTTTACTATTTGCTTATTGTCAAGCAAATAAGCTATTTTGTGTTCACTGAATCTGGTAAGAAGTGACAAAAAAGTAGTAGAAAAAAACAAGGAGTAGCACAAAACACCAAAACACCTGCACTCAACGCGCGTGTCGCTTACCAAGTTAGCATCATCTGGAGATGATTAATTTTAAAAATTCTAGAGACGATTAATTTTAATGATTCCAGAGATGATTAATGTTAATCATCACGTCAGTGTCATCTTCGCATCAAAGGTTCCAACTCACTTCAGAATTAAACATTATTTTCAATATTATTGTTTAAAACAAAATACATCTTTTGTTGATGAAAATTTATTTGTTTATTTAAATTTTCTCTTTTCTAAAATTTCGTGTTTCAAATTTTATTCTATTAATCATTTTTTGAAATTTTCTCTTTTCAAGGTTTGATATTTACCTATAACTGTGGTTTCAGTACTGAATTCATGTACACAACATTTACAGTGTTCAACAAAGGAAGTGATATTTATTTCGTTTTTATTTCTGACATCTCTTATGTGTTCCTTTTTACTTGTTTTCAGATATCTACTTGTTAATCCAATATAACTTTTATCTATAATTTTGTAGATTACATTAGAATATTGTTGTCTGTTGGTGTTTTTGTTTTTAAATTCGTAAAAAAATATTTCTTATTGTGTTTTCACGTTTGTCTTCTTTAATTCTGTCGTTGGATCAATCGTTGCGGTTATTTTGAAAAAAAAAACAATTTTTTGCACCTTTTATTCAAGATGGCGGCTCGCGCCTTCTCCTACAACGTCGAAAACTTGGATTTTTTCATCAGCGTCCCGCCCTAAACAACATATATCAAAATGGTTTCTACCTCACCTTTTCTAAGGCAAAGGCCTTTTTTTGTCTCTACTGTCTGGATTAAATGGGAGCGTCACAAAAAAGTTAATAGCGCGTTCGATACTTAGTGGAAAAGCTGGAATTTTATTTAAAGCAGAAATTAATCTTAACATATTTGTATACTGGATGTGTGTTTATTGTCTTTAAATGTGTAACATCCTGTCGCACAAAGTACATCAAAGTATCAATCGGGATAAAGGGAGTTGTATTACATGTGTTTAATTTAATAAATTAATTCAAATTAATTCATCTATGGTACTAGCGTAACGCACTTTACTTTCACTGATCAATTTCAATTTCCTCAAAAATATGTTACAACTGCATCATTTTGCGAGTATCACAATACTGCAAGCTACATAGCGATTACACTTCAAGGTGTGCGCAAATCAAGAATAACTTTTTACGATATTTGCTAGCAAACGAATGACTAGTAATAGCGAATGGTCAAGAATTGGTCGCCTCTCTCTCTCTGCTCGCCTAAGCAGACGCATAGTTGAGACAAAGTAATAAACAATACGCCATATTATTAATTACTATATTTCATAAATGTTCTCTTTCAGAGAGTAACTTTTCGCATTATTTTTACTCATATTCTCAGCTCGTATTTCACAAATTAACCCTAAGTGAGAATACATGTTTCTTTGTAACCTACTTCAAAACTTCCTTCAATACAATTAATTACAAAGCAGATTTATTAACAGTTGGAATTCTATTAAGTTGATATGTATTTACGTTTAGATGAAACATTTAATATTACAAGTTAAACAATGGAAAAAATAAATGTAGACTTTCTATAAATAGCCTAAAGGGAATAGTACGAAATATTTAAGAAAGTTTACTCTTGATGCTTTTTTTTTTATCCAGTAGTTTGTGAGAAAAAAGCCTGTTCCTATGTATCTGCCGGACACTGTATATTTTTTATGTATAGTATGATCCATATAACTCCCCTATCCCCATTATCTTGTTTGTTTGAAAAAATATCTGATGTGGCCAGCACATAACTTTCTTATACCAGTATATCGGATAGCCACGAGTAAATGTACGCCCCAAATATTTTGGTTGTTTTTGAATTTAAAAATTTGGTTTTTGGTACACAAAAATTAGACAATAATGGGCTACTTTTAGATTAACAGGAATGAAAATATCACTTCCGGTTGAACCGGAAGTGACATCAACTTTTTTTCTTAAATAGAATGACTATATTTTTTTGATGGTTTCTCATTAAGCATAAATTTCTAAGTGCAACAGTTTTCACAGATTTTAAAAAATTCCAAAAAATAAGTGAGATACGAACAATTTTTTAATTTTTTCAAAATGGCCGTGTCAGATGAATGTGATGTAAGAAAATTACTAAGTAGACTATGGAAATTATTGGTAAGATTGTAGACTTGTCTGTAAAGAAGAAAATAGTTGTTTGAGATCGTCCAGATATGCAATAAAAAATTTTAATTTTTTTCCTGAAATTGTACCTTTCTTCTTCTTTCATTCATTATGTCTCTTCTGGTGGTACCACATTCACCAAATTTAATGTGTCACCTAAAATGTTGTTAACAATCTTAATTGCCAAACTTGGGAAGTCTCCCATTAGTATTTTTTGAGTTATCGCAGATGCACACATACACATACACACATCCACACACACACGCACCGACAGACATCATTCGGAAAATAGTCAGAATGGATTCAGGAGGGTTCAAAACGTATATATCAATCAAAATCTAGAGGTCGAAAAAAATCACGATTACTATACTTCCTTATATTAAGTATAAGAAAGTAAAAACAAAAAAATACTTCAACTGATTACTTTTTAAGAGGAATTAAATTATTTGAACGGAAAAACAATTGAACCTATATATTTTTTAATTGGAAAACCCCTGTTTTTTATTCAAGAGCTTCTTAGTCCATATATTCTAATTTCAAAAATATATAATTGTTCTAAGTATTTTTAATAAAGGCGAAGATACTGAATATTGGAAGCAGAGGTTGACAGATTTAAACAATAACACTACTACGCGTATGTCAACGATAAACGCAAAAGTTTAGAGGGCCACCTAATAAACCATAAGCAACGACGCAAGCAGCAAGGTGGTATTGTTGAGACGACAGCACTAATGACGGAATATACAAGCGACTACGCGCAACAACTCCTGTATTTTAGGAGGTGTTGCTACGCGCCATGGAAATTCTCCGGCGCGCTTCACCACGCGCCCTGAGAACCAAGTTAAGTTATCCTTTCTATGTTCTTTTAACCAAATTTATATATTTCTACCACTTTGACCTATATACACAGGACTTCTCAAAATTTTTTGCTTTCTCTTTGATGTTAACTAGTGTAACAAAATTGCAAGCCATTTCATTCCAGTTTGTCGTTTTCCGTGATGAATTGAGTTTCTGCCAGTCTAATCCAGATGGTGCCACTGATTTCTACTGGAACAGTTGGTTTTGTAGATTTTTGCATTTATAAAAAATGCCAAAATATCTTTATTGCTCTTACTCTACTCTCAAATGTTTGTCTCATTCCAAACCATAATCGAGGTAGGAGACCACAACGGGGCTTCTTTCTTCTTACTAATGTGGCGTTCTGTGTGTTCTATCGTGTAATTTTATGATCATTATTTTTTAAAATGTTGTTATTTTAGTTTAACGTACCCTTGGGGTAATTTTCATAATAATTTTGTACCGTATTTATCTAAATTTACGCCTTGCGCGAATTTGCTTTTCGGTGATCAGTTCTCCTTGGTTCTTCTTTAGAACAGCCACAATTAATATCGATTAGTATCGACTTATTGTACCTTGTTGGAAACTTATCTAATATCCCTCTGATATTGTAGTAATTTCGTGTGCTAATTTAAATTAACTTTCGGTTATTGTAAATCTTTGATTTACCTAGCAAGGATGTCGCGATTCTGTATCGTTGTTAGTGGTTTTCTGTCTTGGTCTGTTGATGTTTTAGGTCACTTGGTTACGTTGGTAACTGTGTGAAGAGTGGTGACCGGTGATATTTCGAGTTTGATACCCTTTGGAGGAAACATTTTTTCTTATCTTTTGTGAGAATTACCTAACCTAATGTGATGCATTTGTTTTGTGGTGGATCCTTTTATACCAGTGCATATATTTACCGACCAGACCTTTGTAGCATAATGTATTGGAGAATAGCAAAAATACTCCGTCATTTATTTCTTTCTGTATAGGCACGTATAATTATGAACACGTGTATTCTAGTAAGGTCAATAATGTGTAGAGTAAGAAATATTTCACTGATACTATAATAATAAATAAAATGTCATAGTTAGAGGCCTGCTTAAGTCTCGAATATATGTATACCTATTATATAATATTCATATAGTTCCTCTTGAACAGTAAAGTTCTTTCAAGTATAAAATAAACTTTTAAACATTTATAGTTGTAATTTAATTATCACCTAATACCCTTAACTCTACCAATATAAGGTTTTCTAAATTTAAAATATCGGGTACTTACTTGAACTTTTTCTTAGTATTTAGTTATAAACGCTGCTCAAATAGAGCCTTGCTTAGTTCTCTGGCAAAGGTACCTTCCTAGTTATCTGACAATTGACTTTAAATTATCTGCCGTAAACATATAGTCAAGCTATTTTGATTTAACTTGATCTGGAATTCATTAATATATCTCTACGAGGAACTAATAATTTAACTTAACGTTACCTTTAATTTGAAAATAATTATATTGTTTTATATTTAGCAAATTTTATTTATGTTATCTATCCTATTTGTCTGTCTGGGTACAGACATTCTAAATTCTGCTTTCTTGAGGATTACCTTCTTTAAGTAAAAAATATCTTAAAATATAGTGAATATTTATTTCACTTTGATTATTATCATGGCTATACCTAGTTTATTTGTTGGACTAGTATTTGTTCTATTTAACGTAACTTTTATTGATACTTAAGTTAGTTGAAGTCTTCCAAAATAGGGGTTCCATTTAAAAAGCAACATAGTTTTATCGGCATCTTTTTTGTTTGTTATTCAATTGTTTTTCTATTGAAATAATTTAATTCCTCTTAAAAAGTGCTCAACTGATGTATTTTTAGTTCTCTCATATATTTTCAAATAAGCAAAGTAATAGGAATGGGAGAGTTATATGGATCACCCAGTATATTGATTTACTTATACCATGTAATTATATATGAAAATAAAGGCTAATTAATGGATTATACGTTAAAAAAATTAATGCTAGTAGATCTTTTAATTATTGAAGTGGATTTTCTAGAATGTTACAGTACATGACGGGTCTATTTTTATAATTTTTCCCTCGTTCTTTTTTTCGGTATTAACGAAAATTATCAACACTGCTCATTCTGTAAGCCTCAATGAGTCTTATTTGGTTATAACTCTGTATCACGAACTACAGGGTTATTCAGTAGGATTTAAGTAATTAAAACACTCTACCATTGTCTTACAGTTGATTAAAATGAAATGAAATTTATACACAATAATATAATTAATATAGTCTGTTATTTATTCAGTAGGATCTGAACGATTTTGTTTTGTATCCATGACAACCAACATGCAAACAAACAATAAGTGTTTATTAATTATTGTTATGTGACATTTGCCATTTGACATAAAATGGAAAACCGGCAGATTGAACAGAAAGTTTTTGTAGTAGAAGCCTATATTCAAAGTTAGTCAATAGTGGAAGTGCAAAGACATTTCAGGCGCCATTTTAACGTTGGAAGGCATGGAAGGGTTCCTGCTAGTAATACTTTCCGCAGTTGGATAAACAAATTTCGTACTGACGGAAACCTGCGGTTGGTAAAAGACGATCGGTTCGAACAGAAGAAAACATCGAAAGGGTGAGAATTGCATTTCAGAATAGCCCTAAGAGATCTGCGAAGCGACATTCCATTGCGGCTATATCAGCAACCTCTCATCGCATTTTAAGGCACGACTTGAAGTTATATCCCCACAAACTGCAGGTGGTACAGTAGCTAAAAGATGGTGATAAACCAACCAGCACATGTTCCTTTTTTCCAAACTTCTACTGACATCCTGCATCAAGATCCGACTGTTATCAATACACTGATTATATCAGATGAAGCGTACTTTTATTTGTCGGGTCACGTTAACACTCAAAATGGAGTAACCAAAATCGTCGAGAAATTTACGAAAATCCCTTGCATTCTGCGAAGTTAACATTGTGGTGTGGTATGTCTACTGTTGGGATAATTGGTCATACTTTTTTGAAGAACAAAACCATACTATTACTGTTACATTTGCGCGTTACTGCTTAATGTTGGAAGACTTTTTACCTAATGAATTAAGATGGTTAGGACTTAATCGGGATGTTTGGTTTCAACAACATCATACAGCCAGATAATCTATGGGCATTCTAAGAAACATGTTTCCCGGACGTCTAATTTCCAGATTCGGTAACATAAACTGGCCGCTTATAAGTCCAGATTTAACAGTGCAGGATTATTTTTTGAGGGGATATTTAAAGTCTAGAGTCTATCAGAATAAGCCCCGCACCATCCTCAAAGAAAATATTGCCACAGAAGTAAGAACAATAAATATAGAAATGTTACTACGAGTTATGGGTAATCTTCAGACCAGACTACAAGAATGCATCGAGGCTCGAGGAGGACATTTAAAAAATTTTATTTCCAAAAATTAAATAAATTACTAAATGGCATAGCTTACTAATTATTGTGTATACATTTTACTTCATTTTAAGCAACAGTAAGACAATAGTAGAGTGTTTTAATTACTCATATCCTACTGAATAATCCTGTACTAGAAATTTTACTCCACAATGCAGAAAAATATACGTATTTAATCTATGAATATGATAAAAAAATTCAACTTCCAATGTAGTGAGACATATAAATTTTAAAAGTACTTTATTCATATATTCGTTTACACCAGAACCTAATGTATTTTAAACTTCTACTTAGTGCACACATTGAACAATAAACAAAAACCCAACGTCTGTGCTCACCTTACATTTCTCCGACTCAACTACATACATCTAAAGTTACTTTACTCACCTCTGAATTATGTAACTTAATCCCCTGATTCTGACTAGAAAGGTTATCCTGTGACAGGGCGGCAGCCCTCAATTTGGACGCCCTGGTGGGTCGCGGGCCCTCAGAGCTACTCGATGTGGCATCCTTATTACGTGTCCTTGAGGCGATTGCATCTTGGTGGGTGCCGAACTGTGCGTCTAGCTGGCGCCTGCGCTCCTCCTTATAACGAGCCACGCGCTCAGCCCTGGAAAACGAACATTTTGTCAAAAAAGGAAAATAGGAGGGATCTTTGATACAATAGTTTTTCTTTCATGTAAGGCAAAGTGATTATAGAAATACACATAGTGCCGTATTTTTAACCTCCGACTTTAATGTACGTCAGCTCTCAAAAATATACGAGGTTATGCGTTTAACACCTACGGCTCTCTGAATGTTATGTAATCAGCATAACGTGTATTTCACGAGAAAACCCCGTTCGTATAGTTTAAGAAATACGACCGTGCTTGTCTATGTTAAATATTGTCTGTAACTAAAACTGCAAATATAGCAGTTTTGATTACAATCTTTCATATAGACAAGGACGGATAGAGCCCCGGACTCAGATGATGATAACTTCGCTGGTGAAATGCGCGTCAAGTGTAGTATATGGTGTTTTGTGTTATCTCCATATCAAAGGTTCCAACCAGCTTCATGTTTAGTTAGGTACTACTAATATAGTACATCCTGTATATAAGTAAATATATTAGTTTTCGATATTAGTTAAATTTCAGAAACCATACAGATATTTAATTTCCGCTTATTACAGTTACCATTAATACAAATTGTTTAAGTCCCACTGTTTCATGGGTTAGTAAAACTAAGGATATAGGCGTGACTTAGAGCACCCGCACACTAAGCGAAGCGGTCAGGTCGCGACCGCGAAGGCCAGTGAGTCGCTACGGCCAACGAGAATACGAGCGATGTACACACGCGGCCAGTGGTTTGTACTGAATGTAATAGGTGACCGCGCACTATTAGTCGAATACAGAGCGGCCAGTACAGTACAATCCATACAGAAACATTGTCACGCGATAAACTCACTAGTTCAAGTGAAGAGTGCGATTATCCTTTCTTCTTTATGACTGTACACACTTGCTGGCCGCTCCAAGTTGGTAGCGTTCTTGGCCACGACGGCCATGGCCATTTCGTCCTGTATGATTTCAATATTCGGATTCTACCGATTTCATTATTCTAATAATCGGATGATAATTTGAACTAATTTTAATTCGGTGTAGCCGACCATGCTAAAATAACTCCTCGATTTAAACAACTATAATAATCATATGAATATTATGAATTCAAATTAACTTTAATGCGGTTTGGCGCACCGCGCTATAATATAGCTCGTGTCGATTCGAGTGATATAAAGAACGTGTTAAAAAAAAGGTTCAATTCGAAATCGACAGATTCGGCGAATCGATTATTTTGATTCGTTTTCATTCGTTCTGTAAGCAGAATTTAGTATTCGTATTTCATAATGTATGGCCTGTATTTCCAATCATTTTCCGATTATTTTTAATTCGAATTGAGGAACAAAATAATCGAATTATAAAGGTTATTTCGATAATCGGATTACACGTTATTTTTAACTCGAATTATCCCATCACTACTTTTTCTCTATTAAAGCAAATAATAATCATTACATCTGCTGTTTTAATGACATCATAAATTGACGTCCCGTAATTCTGTCTCCAGGTTAACTGGGTCTCTTTTTGTAGACTCCTGGACATTTCCATGTCTTCACTGTAGCTACTAGAGTAGTGGCGTTTTTGCAATATAAACAGAAACTGGCGCCCGAGACCGACCTCATCCGGAAGTACCGCCGAACTCTATGGTGTCAAAGTGACACTTCTCTTGCATGGAAAAGAAGTACATCACATTATTATTATTAAACACATTTACCACCCATGAACTTTTTTTCTCAAGAAACGATCGCTTTAGAATAGTAATGTCATGTTAAACTAAAAGCTGATTAAAATGTTTTACTCGGTCCGTTAGCAATGGATAGTAATTAGACCAATTAGAGGTCTACTGGATTTTTCAGCGAATTTGTTGTGGACTGCAGTAGACCTCTACTTGACCAGATTACTGTCCATGCACCGCGTATAGTATTGTACATTTTATATTACTGAATTTTTATTTTTGTAATTCAAAATTAGGCTCAATGGAATAAAGAGTGTCCTGAATTAATTAGTACAATAACCTGAAAAAAGTTCATTACAAAATTAAATTGGATTGATAAAACGCTACGTACTGCAAATTGCGATTAAAATCAAATTACCATAAGAACGAAAATTTGTAAATAAAAGACCGAGTTAACGCATAAAATATGTAAATGAAATTAGTCTGTCGTTTCTTTTAAAATAGGAAAAACTTTTTTATTTTATACGACAGTAATGACACGACGAATCGATATCGCCGAACATTGCACTAAATATGGGTGTACTAATGAGTGTAGATAATAATATAAAATTCAAAACAAAACTTACACAAAAACACAGAGTTCATATATTCAGAATTATATTTTATGTTATCCTGAACTGTAAATACTGTTTGTCAATAATTACTCCTTATTGGTAAAAATATTCATAACAGGCTAGACTGGTAAAAACTTTTACCGACATGTTTTGATTTTTACCTCATTAACATTAGTAAGACTTGTTACCCGTTGCTATGAAAACAGTTGCTTTCCAAAAATATAACTAGATTTTCACCTATACTAATAATCGTCATAAGAATTAACAAAATTTACTAGTTTTTTCTCTCTCCTTCGGATGAAAAGAGCTTCAGGATAACATAAAACGTTGTAGAATATTCGACCGTTATCGGGTTTAACATGCAAGCATCCGAATATTTATCTGCATATTTATCCATATATATATTTATGATCACGCTAGAAATACTGTAGGGAAATACAAGCTCATGAGTATGACTGTCAATTCCTATATCATGATTAATTAACGCCCGCATATGCCAAGCGTATTGTACACCTTTGCACTGTTTGTTCCCTAGTCCTTGCACCGCAGATAAGCCGAATGTGGCCGAGTAAAGATACGTGACTTTTATATGTTACATCTTGCTCCATCACTACCACATCTTCACATTAGAAATTTTTAAAATGTCTGAATGCAAATGATTCTCTTTAAATCGCTTAACTAAACATTTCAAAAATTCGCCAAAAATGGTCTTGCTTGTTTTAGTTTTGAAAAATGTCATTGTAAAAAGATTTTGTAATCATATTTTGGACAGACACGCAAATTTTGAGCAAAAGAATTGAGAAATTGTTTGTATATAAAATACACACGATTATGCATGTATTTTTTGCCATCTACTCTGCATTACCTCCATATCCAAACCCCACGAGGTCACTATTTGAATGAAAAGCTAATGATTATTAGACTTTTTTAAAAATATGATTTACAATAATTAAAAAACCTAGTCATTTGAACTGTTTTTGGAAAATTATGCATTTTTTAACCCGCGAAGACTCGTACCGTATTTATAATATTAAAGGGTGCGTCTCAATATTTATTTAGAAAAAAATGTAAAATTACTAAATAATAAAGTCACATTCTCACCTTGATTCCTGGTTTTCAGACATATCTTCTGGATGATCCCGTAAACTCCCAACCGAATGGAATCGTAGCCATCTAGGTAAACGGGAACGCGAACGCCTTGTTGAATGTTTACCTGAAAATAAAATATGCATTTTTATTGACAAGTAACATGATAGATTTTCCGGGATAAAAGGAAATTCAATTTGGGAACGCGCATTCCTCGCCTATTCTTTGATACGATGCATGTCATTGATTGAAATTTTAACCATGTTTAGGTCTCTTCACAGAAAAATTCATATAAAGGATCTTCAGAGGACACATTTATAAAGGCCTGATTCTTTAATTACATGAAAATACAAAAACAAGTGACTTTCCCAAAACATTTAAAATTTTTGCTCTTTATTTACATTCATTTGATCACATTTGTATAGTAGGTTTATCGGGGTTTTACTACCGCTTTTTTATTTTATTAGTCTATTCCACAACATGCCGAAGAAAACCGTGTATAATGCAAATTGTTGTGTGTACAATTGTCACTTAAAGAAACATGTGGAGAGGGCAATCTGCTTTCGCTATTTTCCCAAGAAAGACGCGGGGTTGATTTATATCACCAATAGCCGTGGTATTGTGGAGCAAATAGATAGATATACCAAAGTATATAAAGTTATAACAGTACATTTTCAGGTTAGTAGTGCAAAATAGGATACACTTTCAACTTTCGATTAATGTAATAATACATATTTTTCTACCGAAGAAAGAACCCTCAAGAGCATTTAAACCGAATGTAAACAAACCAAGAATCAGCTGATCGTCACCCGTTTGATCGCAGCGCCATATGCGCCATGATGATTTTAGTTTCCAATCGTTATTTATACTATTGTGCCTGAAGATGGCGTTGTACTAACGAAACTAGTTAGGTATTTACATATATGAGTGCAGAAAAGAAATAAAATAGTTTTTGAACAATTTATTTGCATAAACTAAACGGTAATAAAATATAATACAAATTTAAGTAGTTATTTAAAATTGAAAATATTACTTGTTCTTTCACATGCGTCATATGCCAAATATAATGCGCAGAAGGAATTCAGAATAAGTAAAGAAGACTAAATATTTATAGATCATTGATCCGAAACTGGATTTAATGACAAATACCATATTACATACTTTCATAAAAATATTTATCTGTAAAAGGGAGAAGTAGTTGACCTAGAGCAGATGAAACTCTCTGTAACATTGAAACTGTTGTAACATTCTAATTCTTAATAAAACAAACACCACATTATCTCATACTTAGATACAATTATGTTACAATAATTATTTACATACATTTTATAACATTGTATTTTGAAACACCAGTTTTATTGCACATTAATGCTCTTATCGCTTCATTAATCGTGCATGCAAATTATAAGTCCAAATCGCTCATAAATTATATTTGGAAACTAAGATATTTTATTTTATAAAATATATCTCACAGTGATTTAATACATATTTGGAAATATTACAGAAAAATTATCAACCGGGGGCCTGATGGCGCTAACGGGATGTAATATTTCTTGGTAGAAAATATTTTTTATAAATATTCCCAAAAAATAACTGGGCCATATCAATATGCCAAGATAATTCACTTATTATATTCAATGTACTCAGTGCCAAAATAGCTAGACTTTTTTTTAACGCAAAACGATCTCTATAAAATTGTCTTCTATATTATCCTTATATTGATATGGCTCACGGTTTTGGATAATAATACAGGTATTTCCATGTAATCAGAAATAGCTTGCATATGTAATATTGGTAAATAAATACGAAGTATAGGTATGATAAAGATTTTGATAAAGATTCCTAGTGAGTTTTCGACATATCTTCACTTTTTGATACATACGATAATTAAGTTTATATTAATACATAATTTATTTGAAGTAACTTTATTCGTTGAAACAATTTTAGTTTTCTATAAGGTTCCATACATATTATGACTAATTTTGATCTTGAATAGATTGGAACGAAAAAAGCTAGAACTATTATTCTGGAAGAGACTCAAGAAGGAAACAAAACAAAACAGTAAACAAAAGTGAATTAAAGGATATACCATTTTCATTTTCTTTACTTAAATTTATAATTAACAATGTTTAATTTATCATGTTAACAAATCACTGAATGTTTATTAGTTTTAAATAAATACCTATAATTTTTGCATTTCAAATTTGACGTACTAGATTTTCAGCAAAATATTTACAAATTGCGATAAAAATATGTACATCTAGATTTCTTTACATTTGCACATTTACACACAACATATATATTTGTGAAATTTTTCAGAATGAAAATTCAGATAAAATAAAAATTCGCTTATAAAAATTCACTTTAAAAGTGACGAAATTAAATACATGCTGATGTACCTACATATTACGTAAAAAGACTAAAGAATCAATTTTAAATAAAAAACGGGACATGACGTTTTCTACTAAATCTACCTTGACAAACCAGCTAAACAATAAATCACTACCACACATGCCGCCTCATTAAGATATCAAAATAACAGTTTAACATTTAAATTACGTACACAACTGCCTAGATTCCACTAAATCAAAATAAAAACACATGTGTGGATTATTAAACACAAATACCTGATAATGAATTCCAAACAAAATCTCATAATTGCACATACGTTTGGGAGCTTAATCAGGCATGTCACAAAATACATGCATGTATGTATTTACCGAACTAATCAACTGTATCGATAAAAATTAATATAATAGATAAAATATTTCTCAGCTAATGCAGCCTCATTGTAGTTTTGCGGGTGAAATGCGTAAATGAAGAATAAATCGGTGTTGTCAATGTCACGCAAATCATTAATTTTGATGTCTTTTTAATTTTAGCAGCTTAACTTTAATAATGAAAGTTGAGACTTACATATATTTTTTAAAACGTATGATGATCAAAATACGTCTGAATTAACGCTACAAACTACGAATCTTAAAAATACCAATCAAGCTCGGCAGTCGCGCTTCTGTGGTCATATTAGAGCGAAAACACGGGCGTTAATTCGTGTGTATGCTCACATATAATACAACGTATTTGTACAACGCGCGTTGCCACGTCGAACGCGCGTTGTGGAGATACCAAGTGTTGTCATTTTTTAATGTGCGTTAAATATGACGCGCGTTGTTCGTGTGGATGGCTCTAAGAGCCAAACCACACGAGCGTTAATTCAACGCACGTTCGACGCGCGTTGAAATTTCGCGTTGTAGAAATATATTGAAATATATTGTGCCATCCACACGAACAACGCGCGTCATATTTAACGCACGTTAAAAAATGACAACGCTTGGTGTCTCCACAACGCGCGTTGTACAAATACGTTGTTTTACATGTGAGCATACACGCGATATTAATTTAACGCGCGGTTCAGTTCGTATGAAGACACGTTGCTAGTTAAGTTATAACCTATTTAAAGTACGAATTATTCCGTCTTTAATTTTGGTAAAAAGTTCATCAAATGTTGCAATTGACATACGAAAATAATTAAAAAATTGTATGGGATCTTCTCGAAGTCTAGGAAAAAAACAATAGGATGTACCCAGCATTTTCGGTTTCTAACTCTTCTTTTTCTTACTATTTTTGCACTTAAATAAACAAACAAAACGAGCTCTACATCATCCATGGCTAAATTAACAATGATAGCGCGCGCTTAATGCCTATTCACCTATCTCGTGTGATGGGCAAGCAACGCGCGTTACTTTAGCGCGTGTGGAACGAGCGTTGAATTAACGTCCGTGTGTTTTCGCTCTTATATTCTCAGATTGGCAGTTCGGCACTGCTAACATGCATCAGAGACAACCATGAGACATTCAAGTACATATAAAAATATGTTCGGTTTTAGGTATAATTATTGATATACTTCCATCATTGTTGTACATAGGCGTTTCTCAATTAATCTATCTTTATTGCCGTTTGAGAAGATTTTCGTAGATGGTGCTAGCAGCACAGGAAACGTCATCGTTGATGTTGCATCCGGTTGCCATATTGTTTGTTTTGATGCTGATATTGCGCGGTGCGTGTCGTTTTTATTTTATATTGGACGAACTGTAAAATACTGTGACTTTTAAATACTATTTTATTTGAACTTTTTATTAGTGTTAATGTAGTATATAACTTTATATAACCATGCCACAAAAACATTGTCTTATTTGTGGATTCAATGTAGACCAGGTGGAAAAAATGCACCATATTCCAGTCAATGACCAAAAGCAAGTTTGTGTTTTGTGTTTTAAAGGTATTTAAATGAAACTGTTTCCTTCTTGTTAGGTCCAAAATTTGGTAAGAAATGACGGGAATAAAATATGTTCCTGATGTATCACTTAATTTTTCTATAGACAGTTACATGAACCTTGCTACACGGAGGCTGCGTGCTGATGCTGTTCCCACATTATTCCCATGCCAACTGCATTGCTAAGTCAAGGTAAGTCGAACAGTTTATATTCATACAGACATCTGAAATTATTCAACAATTTTGCAGGTGAATTGGAGCAGCGTTCTTTGGCAACAGCCACATTTGTCAAGGAAGTGGATGAGCTGTTTGATAGCTTCAATGGTAGCAGAGCTTCACTTCCAGGCGGACAGGAGCTGAAATGCTGTGTGACTGAAAAATCAGCCCAGCTAAAATATTGGAAAGGAGCCTTTCAAATTGTTAAGCGGTGGCAGTTCTGGAGATTTACAAAAACAGGAAGTCTGAAAACCAGCAAACCGCCTTCCCAGATTGTTGGTTAGTTAGTTTGAACGACATCAGTCAAATTTGGACATACATTCATTTAAGAGGAGTAACTGCTTTAAGACCTCGCTCTCTCAACCAGGATGCATTGGAAAACTTATTTGGGGCTATTCGCACTGGCTGTGGGTGCGGAGACAATCCAACAGCCATGCAGTTTTCAGCCAATCTGAAAACTCAAATTTTAAATGGGTTGACGAAACAAAAAATAATACGCAGCAATTGTGAGGATGATGAGCATGAGCTGCTGACAAACCTTACGAAATTTTTAGTCGTGGATGATGAATAAGTGGTCGCATCATCAAGTTCCACACCCAGTGCATCCCAGCCACCATTAGGTGATAATACAGCAGACGCAATAGCCAGAGCAGTGGACAACTTTATCAGTTGCTTACGTCAGTGGATTCATTGTGAAAAAGCTTCTTGAGCATACAGATTGTGCAAATTGCTGTCACCAGTTGCTGAAACAGTCCGGAGTCGCCTCATAATTTATTTATAAATTTTAAGGAATGGTCAGATACAGAACATGTGCTATATCCTTCAGAATCGTTAGTGGTGGCTGTAGGTCAGGTCATCACAATATTAGAAAACACATTAGACACCTTTTGCCATAAACCCAAGATTTCTGTAATGAATTCATCTTTGATAATGTGAACTTCTCATGGTATTCCTGTTCTAACCATTATCAAATTGTAACCAGGTAGATCATGAAAGCTGTGTGGAAAATTGGGATCCCTTGGTGGTGTAAAAGAAAAAACCAGGAAAACATCCAGAATCGTAAGGATGCAAAGAAATCTAAACATAAGCTGAGGACATTCCAGCATCGATAGTTGTTGATGTGAGGTTTGTTCCAGCAGCAGTCAGAAACAGTTTGCAAACTATAAAATAAATAAATATGTTTTATTTTATTACCTTCTTATGGTTTGACAACTTTAATGTTTTATTATAATTTCAAGTGCTGATGTTGCTTGAAACTGTAATATGTACATATGTGCCTAATATGTTTATATTTACCCAATAATTATTAATTAGGTATATAATTACCTACGACCAAGGACTTCGTTCTTGTGTAGGATGTGTATATTTATTTTTAAAAACCTATCAGTGTTTGTAATATGTTTTGTTAATAACTTTACCTAAGCAATTAAATATTATTACTATTATATTTGTTAAAAGTATTGTTAAATTGCAGACAACATTGAATAAATAATGTAATGTATGTAGCATTAGTCGATGTTGATACATATATCTGGGGTGTTGGGAAGCAAATGTACATTTTTTTCCTTATTGGTAGGCTTATTTATATATTTTTTGTGTTTGCCATATAGGTTTTATATTATATAGGTACCTCTTGTTCAAGGAAGTATTATAATCATTATTATTTAATTGTAAAATGCTTAACTCTTTGTTTAGCCATTTATTTTTCTGTGGTTTGGATTATTTAAAATATCTTGTCTTAATTATTGCATTCGTTGTTAGATACATTTTTATTTTCAACATATTGTACAAATATCAAAATTATTTAACAACAGTTTTTATTTTATATTTTATTCTGTAGGTACATAAAAAACTTCGTTATTTTTTACTTCTTGGAAAAAGTTATTCTACAAAAAGTTTTGCTTGTCAAAAAAATGAGATTCGCATGGAGATATTCAGTGTCCAATATACAGAAAAATACCAAATAAATTTGTAGGATTAAAAAGTTACCTCAAATGTGAAAAATGAATTGGATAATCGAATAAGCCGAATCGAGCGCATAAATCGGTACTATTATTAGGTCATAATAGGATAAAATAAAACCAATTAAATTCACTTATTTAAACTGAACTCTGAGATCAGTTCTACTTTGCGGTGGTAAGTTGGAGTTGAAAAAAAACACAGATATTTGGAGGTTGTAAACGGCAGAGAGGTTATGTTTCTTACGGCTTGTTTAAAATTGTAAAGTGGTCTGAGCTGTGCGTCCCCGAAAATGATTATTAAATATTTTATTAATGAGACATATGGAATTCAAGGAAGATTATTTAGTAATAAATACCATTCTCCATTCCCCATCAAAGAACAAAAGGTTTTTCTTTCCATTCTAAAGTTCTTGTAAATCAAAACAAGATAGATTTCTTGGGGTTCAAAATAAAACAAAGAAGGCTTAGTGTCATATCTCCAAAAAAAAAAAAAAAACAATTATGCAGCTACGGGCACGTGTTTCGGAATTATTTCCCCTCATCAGCGTATCGCAGCAGAGATCGTAGCGTATTTATTTTTTTTTGTCAAAATGATGTGAATAATGGCTCGCATTGATTTTAAAACATAATTTGGTTCTTGCAGCCCTGAAGATGGTGGGAAATATCCACCGAAACGTTAGCCAATAATTAAAATTTATTGTTATAATAAATTTTTTGTCTAAATTGCTCGTGATTTATTTCTCCATCCTACGAAGTGGACGTGAATTGGTAACTATATAATAATTAATTAGTGTAAAATAAAACTTATACATGTATTTACAAATGTAGGAAAACTTCAAACCAAGGATGCATTGTATAATAATAATAAACCTCAGAGTTTGGGTTCAAGTGCTTTATTAAACCAAAACATAATTGTTTACAAAGCCAAACCTGTGTATACTCGTATGTATAGTTTTCACCTGAGGCAAAGTTCTATACAGCATACCGAGAAAAAACTCTCAAACATGCCGAAGACATTCTTGATTGAAATACTTTTAGAAGTCGGCTATTGTATCTTGATTTGTGTCGTCCCACAAAATAAATATATAGAAGTTCTGTACAGGACAAAGGAAATGACGGCATTTCCACAGAATTGATAAGAAAATATATTTACTTAAATTTCTTAGAAATTTTATGTATGAACATTTCGGCTGAGATTAATAATATAATATAATATATTCAAATGTGTTTCACATTTCATCAATATACCTCTTGAACATAAAAATCATCGCCTAGATACTAGGAACGAAAAAAAAAAAGATAAAAAATATTGGAGTGAAAGTTACTACAAAATAGTTTTTAGATTCTTGTTTAGAATGTTCAAATTACTTACACTGCAGTTTCAAAAAAATGATTGAATAATTTTTCCTTTAATATAATTTGTGTCGAAATAGTTAGATAGCTCCGTTAACGTCAAACGATATTTAGAAGAAAACTGGAAGCACATTATATTCCACAAAAGTTGTTTGTATTTGCATTGTTATTATGTTAATGCGACGGTAATCTGAATTACACTATTAGGTATAACCACCTTCTAGACAGATCAGGCTTTGGCTTCGGGTGTTATCTAATTTCTGTGGTGGTGCTTATATATAATTTTGCCAAAATTGTCTTAGTGAACACGTTCCATTTTGTGTTGACAATTTTTTCTTGTTCTATATATTAAAAGAGATATTATGAGTATCACTAAAAACAGATAACAATATACATACAATGCAACATAATATTCCATTTTTTAAAATAATTTACGCAACATACAAAATAAAATAGAAATTAATGTATGAAAATACATACGTGCACAGAATATTAATTTTATCTGTATACCGGGTGTCAACGGGATCATGTACCAGCCCGCCATTTTTTTAAAAGTTGGAATAAAATTTTCAAATTTAAAACACATATGAGAAGTAAATGGGCTTATTTTGAGGAAACATATACTATCAATATCACTTCCAGTTTCACTGGAAGTATCATTAATTTTAAATTTTTAATCAGAACGCCCTATATATATTCTAATATATTCTGATTATGCTTTAAATTTTCTATTTCTATATATAATAAATCAAAATTTTTGACATTACCTTCAAATAAGGCGGACTTATTTCAATTTTTTATGAAATTTAAAATTAATAATTGAAACTCTTTGTATAATGAAAATTTTCCAAGTAGGCATTGAATATAATATGGTTCATTTTTGAAAGGGTGTTTGAATAAGAGCGCAATATTTCAAGGTTCAATAAAATATTGTTTTGAAATATTTATTGAGTTATAATTAGGGCTGTCAAAAATGTTCCGTGGGACAGTGGCGTATGCGAAATTTACTAATACGAGAAACAATAAACTATTACAATTTATAACAATGTATGTAAAACTTACCCTCTTAATTAACTTGATAAACTAGATTGCTTATCACAAACTGGAGAAGATGTGTAGCCATTTTGCAGCATCAGGTATGTTTCTATGGCTTTTTCCATGAGTGATGTTCGCTTTGGTGAAAATATATTCTTATATTTTGAAAACGACTGTTCGACATCTACTGATGTAATACACGCTATTAATGCATCCATCTCTGGAAAACTTTTTCGAATAGTTTCTGCTACAAGATGTAAAGCATGCACTTTACACGTGTATAAACGTACAACCTTGTTCTTGCAAAGAACGGCCTACCGAACGCATTGTCACGTCGCCATCAGTCACAAACATCAAATTACTTGACTTTTTTTGACAGTTCAAATTTTTCTAACGTCTCCAGCACCACCCTGGTAATTGTTTCGCTAGTACACTGGCTTAGTCTTTTGCTAGCTAGTAACAGTGGAACTTTCAGATTAAGAGGATCCAGTACTCGTACTATAACATTTAAAATAGATTTTTTTTTACAATCTGTTTCATCAACAGATAACCACAGTCGTGTATTTATTAATTTACATTGTATTTATTTCAGAACTCTCGAAATGGTTGCTTATCGAGTATGTGCAGCGGAATATCACAGGCAATCAGCATTAATAACAAATCAAACATAAACTGTGTTGTCGAAGGCACGCCATTTTTTTTATTTTTATGGTGTACACTATTTACGTGAAGTCCACAATTACGCTTATCCCAGCACATCAAATCTTTTTCGCACACTTTATAAATTATTTTAGCACCATCATAGAATAAATCCGGGAATTCACCTATGAATTTATGCACTTTGTCAGCAAATGGCCGTTTTCTACCTCTGCGTACGTCTGCCATGCTTTATTATTAAATTAATATCAACGATACAGCACAGCAACTAAAATAAAAACACAAAAACAATATGCAATACCCCAAGTGACTTAACGTGTACACAACTCGAAAGCAAATAATAAACTGGGCTGGAGAAAGTTTCGCGGTCAAGGTGAATGCCGGCGACTACATCTGTACTCTACGATCATGATACACAGAAACGATTTGCAACCTTAGTTATAATGTAAACATTTGGGCGTTATGTATGGAACAACACATCTGGTAAATGGCCGCCACAGCTTTGCTAGCCCATGCGTATTCTTTTGGCGAAATTTTGAATAACGGTGCTGCATACATGTGGCGGTATTTCGTTGATATAGCGTCTAATTTCGGCCTTCAATGCTTTGGTAGTCGCGGGCTAAACATAAACCTGTGACTTCAGATAACCTCACAGCCAAAAGTCCAAAGGTGTTAAATCGCAAGATCGTGGCGGCCAATTCTGGTCACCAAACCCAGAGATGACACGACCAGGAAAAGACTCGTGCAAGACTGTCAATGTTTCACGGGCAGTATGGCAAGTGGCATCGTCCTGCTAAAACCACATGTCGTCGAGAGCAATATCTTCCAATTGAGGCACAAAAAACTGGGTTATCATTCACCGTTACTGCATTACTTGCCTCGTCTTCGATAAAAAACGGCCCAATGATTCCTCCACGAATGATTCATGAGAAAGCAATGCACACCAAACAGTGACACGTTTTGGATGCATTGCTTTCTCATGAATCATTCGTGGATTTTCTGAGCCCCAAATGCGGCAATTTTGCCGATTAACGAAGCTATCGAGGTGAAAATGGGCCTCACCACTAAAAATGATTTTGGCATTCACTTCTTGTTGTTCAAGGATCCAATTGGTGATCTCTCTTCGCTGTGCATGGTCTGTTGGCAGAAGTTGTTGAGTCAATTGTACTTTGTAGGCATGGAGATGCAAATCTTTAGTGAGAATACGCTGAAGAGTTGTTGTTGTAACGTCCAATTCTTGTACACGATGACGATCGACGTCCCTGGACTCCCGACCACGCTCTCGCGAACTGCCGTGATGTTTTGTTCTGAACGACCTCTACGAGCTCGAGTCGTGTGTCTCACATCACTAACCGAACCAGTATTTTCGAATTTTTCGATTATTCTTTTCACAGTAGAAGAATGAGTAACGTTATTTCGACCAAAAATTGGACGCACTTTACGAATCGTGGCAATCAAACTTTCATCATTTTGATAATAATATTTAACAATCAGGACGCGTTGTTCTATCGTATAATGCTCCATGTTTACTAACTCCCATCTATCTCCTATCGACTTGGCATGTCATAATCTTGTGACCATGACAGCCAAACTGGCGCGCAATTCAAATCTTGCGCACTTATTGAAATACCTTTTATTTGGGTGCAATATAAGGCGATATATTTTTTATTATAATGAAATTATTTGAAAAAATTCAAAATAATTTTGTCCTGACTTTTGGGCAACAATTACTATTTTTTTTTAATAGCAACCCCTAATTTTTTCTTCTCTATAGGAATCGTCATAATTTAAGCTTTAAATTGGTGTAAGTATAACGGATTTCATTATAAATGAATTGTGGCAAATTTTAAACTTTTGGTCTCGTATGAAAGATATTAATCTAAAGCATTAAAATAATTTGCAAATAAACTAAGTTGCGTTTGGAAATAAATGAGAATTTATTCATAAAACCAGATTACAAGAAAACATAATCACAAAACCTTAAATGTCAACTAAATTAACATTTATACTTATGAGAACGATTTTGAAAGGAAATAAATAGGTATTTTGGGCTTAGGCAATAATTGTAAACTAATACAAAGAAATCAGTCAACTATTACATAGATAGAAGTCCATTGGTGTTAAGTCAGGTGACCTGGGAGGCCGCACGACAGGTCCACTTGTACCAATCCATTGATTCTCGAAATTCGCATCTAAATAGTTGGTGACTATTCGGGCATTTTGAGGTGGGGCCTCATTCCGATGAAAAACAGTCTATCTCTGGCCTCTCTTGGCAATTGATTTATAAAATCATTGTTAATATTAGTAAAAAAATTCCAGATATCTCTCGGGAGTCAACTGACCATCAAAAAATATTTGAGGCAGCAACATATTACCAAACATTAAAACCAAATCTGTCACTGGTTTCCTTCTCTAAAGAGGTGTTGATTTTGTTGTGCCCGGTATATAGTATTTTGCTAGTTGAATAATTCCAAATTTGAAAATATTGATTCATTAGAAAATAGTATTTGCCCGGCAAAAATCATTATTTCTTCTAATGTTAGATATAGCCCAGTCACAAAATATCACTCTTTTTTCAAAATCGTTTCTATATAAATGTTGATTTATTTGATGTGTAAAGTTTTTGTAACTGCATTTCCTTAAAATCCTTTTTACAGATTCGTGGCTAATATTTTACTCTCAACCAATTTTTCGGAGGGATGTAGTCCTATCAATTTCAACAAGGGTTAATACATTTACTTCAGTCTCCTCGTTTATAATTACTTTAATGATAATTTTCATCATTTACCGGGTTATTTTTTCTGATGTGAGCTTCTAGTCTCATGAAATAATTTTGCGGCGGGTATCTTCTGTTTGGAAAACGTTGTCCGTAGTTTATTGCAGCTATTCTGGAATTTTTCCGGAATTCGCCGTAAATTAACATATCGACTTTTTCATTATGTGTGTACATATTTATTAGATACTGAAACAGGAAACGTAAAGGAGCAACAATCAATTAGTTATTTAAAAACTGACAGTTCAAATAATATTATGTGATTCTCATTTATTATCATTATAGTTTATATGCAAATTATGTTAATACAGATTAATATCTTTCATACAAGACTAAAAGTTTTAAATTCATTTATAATGAAATCCGTTATAGTTGCACCAATTTAAAGCTTAGATTATGACGATTCCTATATAGAGAAGGTTAAGAGTAATTATCGCTCAAGTCAGGAAAAAATTATTTTGAATTTAAATTTCATTACTAGGGCTGTCAAAAATGTTCCGTGGGACAGTGGCGTACGCGAAATCAACTAATGCGAGAAACAATAAACTGTTACAATTTATAACAATGTATGTAAAACTTATTCTCTTAACTAGCTTGATGAACTAGCCTGCTTATCACAAAATGGAAAAGATGTGTAGCCATTTTGCAGCATCAGGTATGTTTCTATGGTTGTCTCCATGAGTGATGTTCGCTTTGGTGAAAATATATTCTTATATTTTGAAAACGATCGTTCGACATCTACTGATGTAATACACTCATACGCAAAATAGTCTTTGAACGCACCTAACGGATCTGGGGCTGCATCATTATATATTTGTCTTAATTTGGTAAAACCGGTGTCATTATTTAACACACTTGCGAACTTTTCTTTAACGCGCTCATTTGTTGCGTCACCTATATCGTGTAGCAGTAGATTTACTTCGTCCACTATTTTCAGTGACTCCGCTAACGACAACGCACTGTTTTCTAATTTTTTTATGCTTTCATGTAATGGTTTATAGTTCTTCGCAATATTTTTTAAAGCTGTTTCAACGGAAATATCTTAGAATTTTGTCTGTCTTTCTTTAATAGCTGCAGCCTCATCTGGATTGAATTGTAGTATCACAGCTTTTATTTGTTGGAAATATTCAGCTTAATAAAAAGCTGCCTGCAACCATGTTCCTCAACGTGTAAGAATCGGCTGTGGTGGTTCAGGAATACCGGGACACTTGCTATGAAATGCACGGAGGCATTTAGGAGATTTAAGAAACACTTTTTTTGTACTTGCTATTAATGCATCCACCTCTGGAAAACCTTTTCGAATAGTTTCTGCCACAAGATGTAAAACATGCACTTTACACGTAACATGTATAAACGTACAATCTTGTTCTTGCAAAGAACGGCCTACCGAACGCATTGTCACGGTGCCATCAGTCACAAACATCAACACTTGACTCTTTGACAGTTCAAATTTTTCTAACGTCTCCAGCACCACCCTGGTAATTGTTTCGCTAATACACCGACTTAATCTTTTGCTAGCTAGTAACAGTGGAACTGTCGGTTTAAGAGGGTCAAGTACTTGTACTATAACATTTAAATTAGATTTCTTTTTTACAATATGTTATCTCATCAAGAGATAACCACAGCCGTGTATTTTTTAATTCACATTTCATCTTATTTACCATGCCTACGTGTACAGTTGGTAGATAGTTACATAACGTTGTGCGACTTGGTAACTTCACCTGGGCATTGTATTTATTTCAGAACTCTCGAAATAGTTGTTTATCGAGTATGTGCAGCGGAACATCACAGGCAATCAGCATTAACAGTAAATCAAACATAAACTGTGTTGTCGAAGGCACGCCATTTTTTTTATTTTTATGGTGTACACTATTTACGTGAAGTACACAATCACGCTTATCCCAGCACATCAAATCTTTCCCGCACACTTCACAAATTATTTTAGCACCATCATAGAATAAATCCGGGAATTCACCTATGAATTTATTCACTTTGTCAGCAAATGACCGTTCTCTACCCCTGCGTAAGTCTGCCATGCTTTATTATTAAATTAATATCAACAATACAGTACAACAAATAAAATAAAAACACAAAAACAATATGCAAAACGCCCAAGTGACAACGTGTACACAACTCGAAAGCTAATAATAGACTGCATTGGAGAAAGAGTTTCACAGTCAAGGGGAATGCCGGCGACAGTAAGTACTGTTCTCTACGACCATGATACACAGAAACGATTTGCAGCTTTATTCATTATAATGATAAACATTCGCTTTATATTGCGACCAAATATCAAAAATAAACCATATTATGATATCCATTGCCTACTTGGAAAATTTTCATTATACAAATAGTTTCAATTATTAATTTTGAATTTCTAAAACAATTGAAATAAGTCCACCATATTTGAAGGTGTCAAAAATTTTCATTTATTATATAGAAAATTTCATGCAGAATCAGAATATGTTAAAATATACAGGATGTTCTATTTAAAAATGACACTTCCGGTGAAACTGGACAACACATGTTCGTCAAAATAAACTGACTTACTTCTCATACGTGAGTTTTAAATTTGAAAATATTATTCCAATTTTTAAAAAAATGGCGGGCAGATACATGATCTTGTTGACACGCGGTATATGGAAAAATGCACACCCGTGAAATGTTTTTGATATTATTAACTAAGACAAATTCCACCCGCGTGAAATAAATTTTAAATTAATATTACCTCTTTTCAAACTGTCCAGAAGGCCGATAAAGCTGTTATTCACCATTTTAAAACCCACGTAGGACACGACAAAACGGAAATACTTTGATAACCAGAGCTGCATTGCCGATAACCCGGTAATGCATCAAACCATGCCGTTCTGATATTTTAATGGCTACATTTTCACTTAGTGCACTTATGCTATCGCTAATACTGTTACACGATTCTCATTATTACTGCATTGAGGTTAACACATTTTATATTAATAGTACAATAAAAGACTTGCCTCCAAAAAAAGCACTGACGAAGACGTAAAGAAGAGAAATGTTTGTATAAATGATATATTTTAATCGTCCTCCATGTCACCTTAGTGAAATCTAGAAAACCTATATCTGTTTGAGTAATGGGGATGGATTGCTACAGTTTAATATTTCAAAATAATAATAATAATGTTTATTGATTGAGAAAAATAACCTTACAATACATAATGAGTTACCATTGAATATGAACAATTTCTAGAATAAGATTAAAGACAAAAATTATTTATTAAAATTGCTTTGTTTTCAGACAATAACCCAGAGGGTTGCGTGTGCCCTTGAATGAAGTTTATACAAATAACACTGATATAAATGGATGAAAATATATTTTTTTTACAATTATATGTACTTGAGTTAGTTAATTATTACATTAACGTAGTTTTATAATTTCTTACATTCACATATTTACAAAAAAAAAAAAAAACAACATAAATATATATGTATATACCTGTACACACAATATTCACAAATATTGCACATGTCTATACATATTATATTATAATCTAAAAATAATAATATACCTAATTCATAATTTTCTTTTACTTTGTTTATTTTATTTTAATGAGGAAATAAAAAGGGAAGATTATTTTTCACGAGGACTAAATTGCAATTAATCCATTCTTTTGTCTTCTTTTTAAAAATGTTAATATTATTAGCATTTCTTAATTCAACGGGCAAGAGATTTAGTATTTTACGAGCAATATAAAGGAAACATTTTTTGTACGAGGATTTGTTAGGTTTTGGTATTAAATAAGGTTATTGTATCATAACTTCAGTGTTATGTTGATGCTCATTTTTGCATAAATATGATGTTTTATATGCAAGTATTAAAGTAGCTTGAAGGTATAAGAGACGAATATGTTGGAACATTTGATTCTTTATAAACTAGTTCAGATGGATATAGTATACTTTTATTTAATATTATTTTAAGAATACATTTTTGTATAGTAACCAATGGTGAATTTCAGATAACCCACCCCATCCAATAATTCCATATTGTAATAGAGATTGTACAAGTGCAAAATATACATTTTTTAGGACTCTGAAATCTAAAATTTGTTTCAATTGTTTGAACTTATAAATTAATTTTCTTACTCTCTTGGTCCGTTCTTTGGAATGTACATCCCATTTAAGGTTATGGTCAATGAAAACACCTAGATATTTGGCTTGATTTACTCTTCCAATTTTTTGGTGACAATTACATGGATAACTATCATATGTAACACAATTGGCGGAATGAGATTTTATTTTTACTATATCAGGGATATTCGAATTGTATAACGCAAATGTTAGGAAATTAGTTTTATCAAGATTGAGTTGCAACAAATTCATACATAGCCATTTTGATATTTTAATCATAATCTCTTTCGCAGTATTTTTTTGCCTCTTTCCATGATTCAGCACTAATGATAATAGCAGTATCGTCAGCGTAGGATATTATATTAGATTTTTCATTGGCAATAATCAATAAGTCGTTTATATAGAGGAGAAACAATATGGGACCTAGTATGGTCCCTTGCGGAACACCAAATTTTATAAAGAGTTTGCTACTATCACTATCATTTACAGATACATACTGTTGTCGAAGACTGATATAGCATTAAAGGAACACCTCTAAAACCTAATAATTGCAATTTATCAATGAGAATATCGTGCGCCACAGTATCGAAAGTTTTTTGACTCATTAATAGATGTATTTACTAGATTTGTCAAATCTAGTATTGCCTTGCTGGTGTTTATTTTCTCCCGAAAACTATATTGTTTATTATTAAATATTTTGTTTTGATTGAGGAAGCTTAAAATGCGATCTTTAATGCAATACTCTAACATTTAAGCGAAATTTGATATTAGTGAAATAGGTAGGTAGTTTGTGTATGAGTTTTTGTCTCCAGCTTTATGAATTGGCTTTGGCTTGACTTCTGCCACTTTAAATTTTTTAGGAAATACACCATACATAAAACATAAATTAGTTATGTAGGCAAGCGGTTCTGCAATAAATTATTTAATGTGTTTAACCATATGAACTGGGAGTTTATCCAGTCCTGGGGCTTTATTATTTTTAAGCTTCTCAATGTGTGACATAATTTCAGTTTTATTTGTTGGTGTTAAAAACATAGTATTATTTATTGAAATAATGTTGTCATGCGTTTTATTAAGCTTTTTATACAAGTTAGATTGTTTTAAATTGTTAACCATTTCCTCTGGTATATTTGTAAAAAACTCATTAAAATTGTTAGAAATAATAAAGTTTTCCATATTATGAATTATAATTTCGTTATCTGTTATTTTTTGTAACCCCGATACTTCTTTTAAGATAGACCACATTTTTTTTGGGGAGTCCTTAGCTTCAGAAATTTTATTTTGATAATAAGTTTGTTTGACTTGTTTAATTAAATTATTCAAGTTATTCCTATACGCTTTATATATATATTTTTTAATTCTAAATTCAGCGGGTTTCTAGCACATAATATACTTAATTTATCTCTTTATTTTATTGATTTAATAATACCCCATGCAATCCACCCCTTTCTCTTTGTAGCGCATATCACTGTCTTAGTTGAAGGCCTCTCACCACAGATGAATAGAATTTTGACAAATGAACAGTAGGCCTAATCCACAGATGTGCCAGTTTCAGGATTATATTATTTCTTTTTCTCCTTTCCGACAGGGGGCGACACAGACACAATTACATATGTAAGCTTAGTTGCGGATGCAGGTCACTGCAAACTGTAAAGCAGATTTAAAATGATCTGAAGTAATTTCAAAGAGATCAGTTAGATTTCTAGTTTCTGTTTGCTTTTTTGCTAGGTTTTGTGTGTGATCGCTACAATTCATTGAAAATCGGTAGAACTACCGAAAAAAAATCGGTAGGGTTAACAACACTGGTCACTGACCCTGTGTGCGTTAAACCCATCGAACTATATCTACGTTCGTAGATATAGTTCAATGGTTAAACCAAGACCGCGGACGATCGGTATGCTGCCATGCCGGTATGCTACCACCCTCTTTAGAGAGGGGAGAAAGTAATGCCCTTTTCGACCATTACCAAAGAAACAAAGGAAGAGGAGACGATCTATACCTACTCTAGGAGACATCTTCTACAAAAAAACATAGAATGAAACTTTTCTATACACTAATATTAATATTCTGTACTAATTTCCGCCACCGCGGCCGCACAGTGGGCCTGAATTAATATTTGGCAGGACAAAATCTAAATTTCTAAGAATTAATTTTGGGAAAACCCCTTTATTAGTATCTACAGAAATGGTCAATGCATAATCAGTTGCTTTTGTATTGTATGCGGAAATGGTGTTGTGTTTTCGATGTTTTGAGGGTGTGAAATCTCTTTGTTATAGGTATGTTACTCTTTTTCCTTTTTTATTTAACAGTTTTTAATACTGTTACTTTTGATATTACCTTATTCAAAATATTAACAAAAAAGTGCCGTTATTTTTAAATTACATATTTACTTAGGTTCAAAAAAAATTGCACGCATTTGCACACTATGCAAGTTACCCCTAAATGTCCCTAACGGGCACTACAGTTTATTAACAGTTATTGTATAAGCTTCTTAAAAAACTTCAAATTACAGTGTGCATATGCGTGCAATTTTTTATAAACCTAAGTAAATATGTAATTTAAAAATAACGACACTTTTTTTGTTAATATTTTGAACAAGATAATATCAAAAATAACTGCATTAAAAACGTTAAATAAAAAAGTAAAAAAGTACCTTTAACAAAAAAGATTTTGCACCCAAGATCAATGGAGAACACAACCCCACTTCTATCCAATACAAAAGCAAATGATAAACTGAGAATGGTCGAGCATTATTAGTGCTTTTTACTTGCTCACTATTCCTAAATTATTTGTTTTTAGAGATTCTCATATTAATGTCTTAATGAAAAATTGAGGTTTTCTTATATTTCATTTCCGACAAAATATCAACATATTAATCTTAATCTTTTAAATTAATAATTTGTCTCGCTCTCTCCAGTCACATCTTGCTTTCACTTTTTAAATCCTGAGATGTAAATAAATCTAAATTCGGTATGAAAAAAATGCAATGTGAAAGTTTAGTGATTTACGTTAACGCAGTAAAATATTTGAATAATGTTCTGTAATTTAATAGTCTTAACCCAAATCGTGAGAATGTATACTTGAAAACCAACTAGTTTCCCGAAAATTTTCTTTAGAATTCTTGGAAAGAAGTAATTTTTATTTTATAAAATAATTTCTATCCTGAGAGACATCATTATCTAGTCAAAGATGCAAAACATTATACAAAATAGTTATTAACAAATTTTGAAAACAAAATAAATAAATTAAAACAAGCAATAAAAATGGAGTATGAGAAAATTATTTTTCTTTTTCGAGTATAAGATGATATAAAGAAGATATATTCGAAAACATGGTATCAACCAATAAATTCAAAATTTCTTGTAAAAATTCAGATATTATAAATTAACATTCTGTATATTTCAATCGCTTATTATTAAAAGGTTTAGTACCTTTTAATAAGCGATTGAGTTTTGGGTTATTTTTGCGTGTTTTCCACTTAAAAGACCAAGACAAACAGTTTGGTTAAATATGATTAACCGTGAACGCGTACAAGTTAAGCGTTAGCGGAGACATTAATTACTGTTTACCCATTTGGTAAACTGTACTGTTAAAAAGGTAAACCACTTGTAAGGCAGATCTAAATAAACACGTTCCATTGGTGTTTTAAATAGGTATATTGAACTGTGAGATTTCTATAATTACAAATAAACTTCAAAAATGAAAATGATGAGTGGAAGTGTTCGCAACGTGACCGTTACGGGGAATTCAGGGAGCGTTTTGCCAATTTGACCATGAACTTTAAAACCATTAGAGATTATCCCTAGGATTGTAACGAATTTCCAAAAATCAGTCACTATTGGAAGAAAAAATGATTCTAGAATACCAAGTAGAAGAGAGGAAGTTGTCGATGTTGCAAGTATGACGAAAAACGGTCGTTCTAGATCTTTGGGGAGGTTGAGCCAACAGACGAATTTGTCTCATGGCAACTGCCAAACAATTCTAAAGAAGGAGCTGCACTTAATTCCCCCATTACCTTTTACACTGAGGAGGCATGTATTCATCTAAATGGTTATGTGAATAGTCAGAATATGAGACTGCAGAAATCCCGCACGAATATATTGAAACACCTCTGCATCCCCTCAATGTAGATCTCTTGGGGCAATATCGCGAAAACAAATTTTTTTAGATTTATTATCAGAGCATCGAAAAGTCAGCGACATAAAGTCAGGCGGATGTGGGGACCAACCAATCAAGTTTTCACATTTTCAGATATTGTTCAGATTATTAAAATACAGTTCAATTAATTTAATGTGAAAATGATGAAATTATTTCTTTAAAATACTCATCAGTCGGTCTTGTCTGACAATAACTTGTCTTTTTCAAATTTACAAACAGGGGCGTTTTACCAGTAGTTGGATTCATGAAAACACGACATTTGTACCTTACCATATTTTAATACATTTATTATACAGTGTGTACAGAAAGTATGGATTAAAATCATTATTTCTCAATACGAAAATATTTTGGAAAAATCCTCGGATATGTCGATTTTTATTTTGAATTGAGCATCTTCTGCTTTGATTTTTTTGCTATGACGTCATCGCTGCGTCGGTTATGACGTCATCTACTTTTTAATGAAATGTATATTTTTTTCATTATTAGAATCTTAATGGATAGCTGATTTCAAAGACCTATACTTCTTAGAGATCATAAGTTTGGAGCTACAGATATTTCAAAACATTATTTTTGAAGTTAAATAATTCTTGTTATATAGATTTTCTTAAAAAAATCTATATATACATTTATGCTCGGCGACTTTGGGCCCCCGTATCTCGAGAACGGCTGATCGGATCCACCTCAAATTTGGGATCTATCCGAATCTCGAGATTTCCAGAAACTTTCCGTCTGTCCGGAACTCCGGAAGTCCGGTAGTCCGGAAACTTTTCTTTTGAAATGCGATAACTGTCGCAAATATTGACCGATCGATTTCAAATTTACCAGAGGTAGACCTCCATGGTCTACATATGCCTACTGATTTTGAGCCGGTTCCGAAAACGGCAAGTGGGGCAAAAACGGCCTAACAACCAATTTTTTTACCTTCCTTTGAAATGCGATAACTGTCCTAAATATTAACCGATCGCTTCAAATTTTGAACAGGTGTAGACCTCTAAGGGCTACTTATGCCTATTGTTTTGGAGCCGGTTGCGAATACGCGAAGTGGGGCAAAACGGCCTAAAAGCCATTTTTATTTCTTTTTTTTTTGAAATGCGATATTTGTTCAAAATATTGACCGATCAACTTGAAATTTGCATCAGGGGTAGACCTTTACGGTATACATATGCCTGTTGATTTTATGCCGGTTCCGAAAACGGGAAGTGGGGCAAAAAAAAATTAAGAATTTTGTTTTTTTTTTTGGAAATGCAATAAATGTTCCAAATATTGACCGAATTGGTACAAATATAGGCATATTAGCGTAAGACGCAATAAAATGGATCACAAGGAACCGATTCCGACTATTCACGAACCGCTTCGATCATTCCCGAAGGCGTTATAAGCACTTTTAATAGCGGAATCGTTTTCTAGGTAATCGGACCCAAGGAATCGATTGGAATCATTCTGGAACCGATCCGATGTACTTTGTCCGTCTTTTGAAAATCTATATGGCATCTTCACCGCAGCGGTGAATGTACCTCACTTGTTATATTGTGATATTTCACAATAAAATAGCAAATGAACAGTAAATAATAACATAAATTAACTAATCCAATGCTCAAAATGAAATCTTTCTTGTGCCTGACAGCATCCCAAGTGATTAATGAATTCTTGCTGACTTTATTTATAGTTTCTTGAGAAATGTTGTTACATTCTAATCTAATTCTGTTTTTTAATTCTCCAATATTGTCAGGTTTACATTTGTACACTACGTTTTTTTTAGGTGATCCCAAAGGAAAAATCTAGTGGGGTAAGATCCAGTGATCTTGGTGGCCATTCAACACTACCACGTCCTCCAATCCACCTATTTGGCAATACTTGATTAAGATATCCTCGAACGGCTAATGCATAATACGAAGGTGCACCGTCTTGCTGATACCATAAGTTTTCATGATGAGTTTTACAATTGTTTCTACTCGGAAATACGGTCACTAAAGTAGGGATTAGATATTCTGGTAAAAATTGTAGATATCTTGGTCCATTTATAGAGTCATCGAAATAGTAGGGTCCGATTATCCTATTTCTAACTATTCCCGTCCACACATTTACCTTTTGTGAATACTGCGTGTGTGCTCTCGCATCCATCGAGGGTTTTCCTTTGCCCAGTATCTATAATTTTGGTGGTTGACATTACTATTTAATGTGAAAGTTGACTCATCCGAAAAAATTATATTTTTTACTTGAAGGAGATTTATTATTGCACATATTCATTAATATTTGACAGAATTCCATTCCTTGGTCTGGATCATCATGAGATGTATCTTAAAAGGATGCACTTTCTTGTTTTAACACTTTATGTACAGAAGTAAAAGGAATATCACAATCTCGGCCAAGCTGGCGAAAGCTATTATGTGGATTCTCTTCCATAGCCAGAAAAAGATTTAATTTGGTATCCTCCATAAGAACTGGACGACCTTTCTTTGGTAGATCATCTACAGAACCAGTCTCTCTATATTTCTTTTTAAATTTGCTCACTGTTGATTGGCTTATGGATCTATTTGTGTACTTAGTGTTAAATAAAATACATACTTCTTGTTATGATCGTACCCTGTCACCATACCCAATCATTATAAGAACTTCAATTCTCTGAAATACAGACAAACGCATTGCTATAAAGTAGAAGACACAAATTTAATAATTAAATCAACAATGAAAAGACAGAACTGTTGTTGACCATATCAGCCTACTTAAGAAAATATTACAAAAAATAGGTTTTTTCGGCTATCGTTTTAGTAAGGCTATTAAAAACGTGCTTTATAAAAAATTAAATCCAGCCCTTGAGTTAATTCTTTATGTTATTATTTATTGTTCATTTACTATTTTATTGTAAAATATCACAATAAAACAAAAATTATTTAACTTCAAAAAATAATACTTTCAAATGTCTGTAGCTCAAACTTATAAGCTCTAGACCCTAAGTAGTATAGGTTTTTGAAATCATCTATCCATAGAGATTCTAAGAATAAAAAACATACAGGGTGTCCCATTAAAAAAAGTAGATGACGTTATAACCGAAGCAGCGAAAAGTCATAGCTAAAACAATTCAAAGCAAAATATGCGCATTCAAAATAAAATTCGACCTGTTCGACGATTTTTCCAAAACATTTTCGTATTTAGAAATAATGAATTTATTCAATACTTTATGTACACACTGTATATTAATCCGCGTTCATAAACATCAATTCTCTAGAATATGCATCAAATGACGTAATTTAATAACTGTATTATTAATAAATAAAATAATTACTTACTAGTTTTTTCCTAGAAAGGTAGAACCTTGGTATAACTACTAAATTTAACATTGTTATTTATTAACATAATATCTAAATGGATATACATCTGCATTTGCATTAACGAGGAATCAAGATATATCTGTTGCATATTTAATTTAATTATCGCATTAGTTAACAAAATTACTTAGTATCTTGGTATGTAGCATATCGAAGCAATGCGGAACAGTGATTCAATAAAGTTTTATAAATTACGTATACTGTTGTATGTTATCTACATATTTATTTCATTATGCAATCCTCTGACACTGAAAATATTTTATATAGAAATTATTACTAAATACTATAATCTAATACAACAAAAGCAACGTTTTGAGCCCTTTTAATGCCATCCTAGTCATTCTGCATAACAAGTTTTGCTTGAGATGTTATACTTACATATTTGACTTTATTGTAGAACTTTATATTTAGCTAACACAAAAAATTAACACAATTAAGAGCCTAACCTTACGGGGTACGTCTGGGACTCGTTTATACACACAATTCCAACATATAACGGATACGCCAGCAAGAAGATTTTCACCTTGGTTTTCACAATTATATATTGTCCAAGACACATAAAGACGAAAACCAAATCTGGGCTAACACTAGTAATTTCTACAAACATCAGAATACTAGGTTCTATAATACTCGACATGTGTTTCGCTGATCAAGAGTGACATTATCTGGAAATGATTAAGTGTCAGTGTCGTCACAGCAAATATTTCTACTCCCACCCCCTTTCTGGATCAATTTAGAAGTTTCACCAATTTGCTCAAAGCAGTTTCTGATAATCAACAATTTAATAGTGCAAACGAAAACAGTTCGTGAAGAATCAGCATACAGCCATGTTTTCTTTAGCCAAAGTAACTGCTAAAATAGGAAACAAGAAGATATGTATCAACGAGATTTTCATTGTTGCTATATATTGGAAACTATATAACATTTCCCCATAAGAATTGTCTAAGCTGGTAGTTCACATTAAAAAACTGCATAAGTGTGCACTGTGCAAACAGACACAACTCTCATAAACATAAATTGTATTTTAACATAGCTGGTGATATATATTACATCAAAAGAAACCGAAAGGAACATATCTTACAATCAAAATAACAATATATCAAGGTCGCTTTCACTGATGTCGCAAAACATGTTTATATATTATTTATAAATATTATGGAAGCCGTGCTAATAAAATTCCATGAATTCCACTCCATCCTGAAACTGGCAGACGGGTTCCTGAAATGCAGTTGTTATTCTAGGCATGTTTAGTAATCTCAACTCTCTGTGGAATATTTTTGTATTCTAAGTTTTCAGCCTGTACATTTAGAACAAAATTCAGTCGAACTGGAAATATGGAGGAAGTAAACTTATATGAACATCCGAATCTAAACCTGAAAATAAAAACATATCTGTAATTTCATTAGTTTAAAAAGAACCGAATAATGATCAGCGCTGTGGTCAGTCAACTATTGTATTAAATGCTGTTCAAAGAGGAAACTGGTTAGAGAAACATGTAACGAATTGTCTGCCAAACATATGAACTGTTCGGTAAACATTCTTATGTATAAGGTAATTTTTATTGCAAAAACTATACACAGTAAATTAAAAATAAAAAACTAACTCATATTACAGAGTTATTATTGAAAACTGAACATTCTTCTTCCCAAATAACAATTTTACTCTACGAGATATCCTCAAAGCTTATTTCTGAGACTACTTATAAACATAAATAGTTTGGAACTCTATAAAACTGTTTTAAAATCCTTATGTAATGTAATGTAATGTAATGGTAATGGTGGGGGAGGCTGACGCCTGGCAAGTAGGCCACAGACGGACCCTTTTTACCAACCCCCAGCTGTCCCCTCAGCCATGTGCTTCTCTTGCTCCCTCATCGAATCTTTCCGACCTTCTGATGAAGGTCAGGATGTCACTCATTGCGAGGGAGCTCATCTCCTCCCTTAGAAGCGCCTCAGAACCGAAGATACTGTGTCTCAGGCGCCCAAACGCTTCACATTGTCCCAGGAAGTGGTAAGATGTCTCTTCATCACTCCTGCATCTTGGACATGTAGGGTCTTCCTCAATACCTATCAATGATAGATGCCTCTTAAGTCTGCAGTGGCCTGTCAGAACACCGATTAAGAGATTCAGAGTCTTACGACTCCGTCCCAGCAACCAGGCCGATCTCGATTTGTTCGGCCCCGTCACAAAATCTCGGGTTTGCCTGCAGGCCCTGTTGGTCCTCCAGTGCGTCCTCAGTGTCTCGTGGGCCCACTCATTGAGGGCCGTTGTGACCTGCCTTCTTGAAATACCTAACATAGGCTCAGGCCCGTGACAGGGTTCCTCGGCTCCGAGTCTAGCCAATTCATCGGCCTTCTCGTTGCCTGGAACTCCCATATGTCCCGGGACCCATACCAGTCTGACTTGTTTATGCCTGGCCAGCTCTTCTATGGCATCCCCACACTCCTGGACGAGAGCTGATCTCGTCCTGGGGGAGCACACCGCCTTTAGAGCAGCCTGGCTGTCGGAGCAGATGTATATTATCTGTTCCGCCCCATTCCTAACCTCAGCCCTACCTGCCACCGCTAGGATGGCGTAAACCTCTGCCTGGAAGACCGTGGTGTACGAGCCTAGAGCAAAGCTCTCCTGTACTTCTTTGCCTTCCAGATATATTCCCGCCCCGGAAGACGATCTATTGGCCAGCCGAGATCCGTCTGTATAACACACCAGAGAGTCCGGGCGGAAGTCAATTCTTCCTTCACTCCACTCCTCCCTACTAGGAAGAGTGAGAGTGTAATTCCTTTCCAACCTTAGCTGATCTTTCGCTTCTCTCACCTTCAGGACAGAGAGAGGGATTTCCCCTCTCCGTCAGTCCAGCAATTGCTGCGTGACCTTCAGCTCTGCCTGAACACTGCCAGCTCCCAGAATCCCGCATTCTCAGATAGGCCGCCATAGCCTCCCTCTTTATCCACGAGGGAAGCGTTGGCAGGCCTAGCAGAACCCCCAGAGCAACTGTCGGTGTCGTCCTCATTGCGCCAGTGATCCCTAGGCAGGCTAGTCTCTGGACTTTTGCCAGCTTTCGGGATGTCATCGCTCTGTCCACGCTCGGCCACCAGACCACGGATCCATATTGGAGCCTAGGTCTGATGACCGCCGTGTACAGCCAGTGTAAGATCCGTGGGTTGAGGCCCCAGTTCCTACCTACCGCTCGGCGCAATTGCCAGAAGGTCGCAGTCGACTTTTTGATGACGTTGTCGATATGCGGCCCCATGACAGTTTGCTATCTAGGGTCACTCCCAGGTACCTAACCTCCTGCACAAGCGCAAGAGGTTTACCGTACATGGTTGGTGCCCTAAAATCCTCTATTTTCCTTCTCTTGGTGAATAGGATCATCTCAGTCTTAGATGGATTGACTGAGAGACCTGTTTCGCCGCACCATCTTTCTATTATTCTACAAGCTACCTGCGTTCTGTTGCAAACGACATTTAAGAAGCGGCCGGTCACTAGGACCAGCCCGTCGTCCGCATATGCCTGCGCATAAAATCCTTCCGAAGTTAGGCGCTCCAAGAGACCATCCATTATTAGACACCATAAATGGGGTGATAGGCAGCTGCCTTGTGGACAGCCGCCCCTCACCCCGACGTCCAATTGGCAGTCTCCTAAAGCCGCACTAACTCGTCTCTCTTCCAGCGCAGATTTCACCCATCTGACCAGTACTGGAGCAGTACCTCTAGTCCGAAGGGCATCGCAGATAGTAGTAGTCCTGGCTTTATCAAAGGCACCCTCTATATCAAAAAATATTGCTAGGGTGACCTCCTTATGCAGGAGGGCCCTTTCTACCTTATGCACGACGGCGTGAAGGGCTGTCTCCGTGGACCTCCCTCGCCTATATGCGTGCTGATTCTTGTGGAATGGGTACCTGGCTAGGTCCCCTTCCAACAGATATCTGTCCACTATCCTTTCCAGTGCTTTTAGCAGGAAGGACGTGAGACTGATCGCCCTAAACGATTTGGCAGCTGTGTAGTCCTTTTTTCCCACTTTGGGGATGAAGACCACTTTAGCTGACCTCCAGGTCAGGGGAACATATCCCAGTGCCAGACTGGCCACAAATATTCCTCTTAAATGCGGTAGAAGAATATCCAGGCCCTTCTGAAGCAGAGCTGGGAAGATCCCGTCTGGCCCCGCTGCTTTAAAGGGCTCGAACTCATTCACTGCCCAGATTACAGCTCCGTCCTTTACAATCTCCTCGGCAAGCCGCCAGTCAACTGGTGGCATCGGCCTCTCCGAGGGTACTGCAACGGCAGGGCGTTCGCCCGGGAAGTGAACCTCTAAGAGGTGTCTTAATGACTCCTCCCTAGAAGTAGTCCAAGTCCCATCTTGCCTTCGTAGTGATCCTATTGTCTCCCTTGTCTCGCAGCTGAGTATTTTGATCAGTCTGGCGGTTTCCGGTAGGGAGTTCATTTCCCCACAATACTGCCGCCAGCTTTCTCTCTTGCTACGCCTTAGTTCCTTTTTAAAATTTCTCCTAGCTTCCTTGAAGTCGTCCCATGAGGAATCCGTCCCTCTCTTGACGGCTCGATTGTTAGCACGTCTGGCCGTCCGGTGCAGGTCATCAAGCGACCTACTCCACCATCGGGCCCTACGTACTCCCACGGCCTTGAGTGGGCAGGTTTCCTCATATGCTGAGACTATATGACTTTCTAGGCTTTCTACCTTTATGTCCAATTCCTCAGGGGGAGATAATCCTCCCCCCGGTTCGTCTTGAAGACTTGCCAGAGTAAGGAGATACCTCTCCCAGTCAGTTTTCCTTGGATTTCTTCGGAGGGTGTCCTCTGTCCTATCGGACCCAATCTCGAATCTAATCATCCTGTGATCAGACATCGAGATATCCTGAGTTACCCTCCAGTCAGAAATTCTTTCCATCAAATCCTTATAATAGTACAAGACCCCACCTAGAGAAGAGCATTCATGCCTGTTTTTAAAACTACTATTAAAACTTTAAAGTTTTAATGAATTATCCAAATCTTTACTCATCGAGTTTCTGAAGTATTATAAAACCACACTTGATTTAGGATAAGCATCATATTAAAACTTAAAAGGCACACTCAAATGCTCTGAGTGAATGTTGTGTATTTGATGAATAAACATAAATGCAAATAAATCTAGTGCTATACTCCCTTGATCACGATATGTAGATAGTTTATTTCAAACCTATTTGCAACATAAAAACCGTTGGCTTCATTGAAGGCGGTAAAGGGATCAAAGAAGCGGACGTTTTTTTTGTGTTGCAAATACATTTAAAATAAACTATATATAGGCCTCAAACATAACTACAAAATAGACTACTGAGAACGATTCAGCTTATAGATGGACAACGTATAATGAAGTGTTATTCCTCATAGTGAGCTAAAACCAATGCGACGACCGCTAATTTTACTGCAAACCATGGGTTGGATAGTTCTTAAAAATTATATCGAATAACGAAAACATTGAGTTCATTCTAAATACCATACAGATATAATATACCGATTGGTGTACATACGGCGGGTACACGATCACGAAAGCGGTCATGTATAGGGCGACAGGACAGACCACAGTGGGCAACAGTATACCTCTATCGCATAGTCGCGTAACCAACATAAATACATCAACCATCGTACAATATCGCATGGCCGCGTACCCGATATAACTACACCAACCTGTCATTTTATGAAACTAAATAATTGTTGGTTTAAAAAAATACGCACCAGTATTGCCTTTAATTTTAATATTAAATCTATATGGTATTTAGAATGAAACTAATGTTTTCGTTTTTCGATATTACTAACAGAAAAATTTTAATAACGATTTATAAATTTAAGGCGGATATCTGGTGAAAATGCAACTTTAAAACCTATAAGATTTATGGTACACGGTTCTTATCCAGTGCGTTGATTTTACTAGTGATATTTTATAATACTATATTCCCAACAAAGGGAATCCAATCCCTTTTATGCTTAGATCTGATTTATTAGATTTTAAGGAGCCCTTCATTGAAACTCTAATAAGTAAATGGATTTATGAAGGTTCGAACTAAAACTTAGTGATCTCAAAGCATATTACATTTTAAGCTCGGCATTTACATCCACTCATAAAGCAATTATAAAACCATCACATGTCCCAGATTCTCTATCCTCCTAACTTAGACTTAACAAATATAAAGTTTTATTGAAGGTTTCACAAATGCCTTGATAAGTCAATCATAAGCCACTAAATAAAATTTAGTTTTAATGTAAGTTCTTGAACGTCGCGTCGTTTTAAAACTTTTTTTAAGACAAAACTATCTTTAAGTGTACTTGGTATATAATAAATCTGACATAAATCACTAATTTATGAGCTTGCCACTATAAAACACTAATAAAACCTAAATAAATCTAAAAGGCAATAAAATTGTTTTGTGGGACGGTGTAGCCTCCCTCAATGGAAGAGTCCACTTTACTGTTGTTTATTGTTTTTTTAAATATCTACCACTAACTGCTCTAATGATTCTATTTTAAAATTTTTACGCGTTTCAAAATTTTCAGTATAAAAAATTATAGTTACAAAAGTTTCGTAAAATTTATAAATTTTTAAAGTTTCACATAAATTTCATAAAAGTTGCATGTGAAAATATTGTCTGAATGTTATTTGTGGCATTCTCGAAATTTTTTTGTAAAATCGTATTTTTTGGTAAACGTGACACTGTTTTCACACTGATTAAGAATTAAAATACGCAACTTATTCTAAATTAACTGACCCTGCATCGTTTTCAAAATGCCAATGGTGTCAAATTAAACTACCTGTATATGAATTTTGTTCATAAGAACATAAATTTAAGGAAAAACTGAATAAGTGTATCTTCCCATTGGGAATCAAACTCAGGCCACCAGATCCCTGTGCCAATTTTTCCTAGTATGTTATTTACGTTTTCATGTCCGTTTCTCAGTGTTCTTAAAAGCAACTTTTCATACCGTTTGCCATCACAAACATTCATATTGTGTTCTCTCAGTTAACTGTAATGCTTAATGATTGACACACTTAAGCATAACATGTGTAAAGTAGGCAGACAAATATAGTTATGATAATCCATATTTGCAAAATACATATTTATCTCCTTTGTTGAAAATAAATTAAATGTAATTATTGTATAGTACGTCTATTTTAATATAATTTAAGCCATTGCATTGTTCGAATTAATACGAGTAAAATATCCCGATTATAAAATATTGAACAAGTTATTGTACAGAAATATTGGGTAAAGTAATGACTGATTTAAGAGTAAGACAGTCAACTGAGGAATCTTCTATTCCACCAAATTAATAAATTATTATTAATTAACCTAAAAAACAAATTTTGTATTACAATATTTTCTATATTTGTGTAAAAACAAAGAAAAAGAAAAATAATAATAATAATTTATTTCCCTCTTACGGTTTGTAAAACACACGAAACTGTAGGAGTGGGAGCAGGATTGTTCAAGGAGCAAAATGAGCCGCAGACGAACTCGGCCTCGTATTCGACACCAGGTAAGGTCGCTGGCGAGGTATTGAAGTAGAGTTAGTCACTAAACTTCAGCCAAATCTCCTGAAAGTCCAAATTAGAGCTGCCGAACAGGAAAATCTGTTTCAGCATGTCAATAAACCCCAGCATGGTGTGTTCTATAAGAACATAGAAATACTGCGTTTATCTACCAGGCTAACATTCGCTTCTAAGGTCAGCCGGACTTAAGTCGGAGACCGAGGGATTTATTATGGCCTGCCAAGATGGTGTGATCAACACTTTGGTCTACCGTAGCCGCGTGTGGCGTGTAGAGATTCCTGATATCAACTGCAGGACCTGCCGTCAGGCGCCTGAATCGCTTATGCACTTACTCTCTGCATGTCCCATATATGCGATTTCGGCCTACATCCACCAACATAATGCGGCGTTACGAATAGTATACTACCATCTAAGACATTCGTACGGGGTAGACCAGACATCAGTGCTGCCTTACGTCCCCGGAGGTATTGAGTCCCTTGTCGAGAATGAGAAATGTCCATTTATTGGAACTACTCGTTTCCGCCTGTCAGGCTACTCCAAGCTAATAAGCTGACATAGTCCTCCTTGACCATCAAACCAAGGTGATGTATGTTATCGATTTCTCGGCTTTTGCAGAGAAAAACATCACCTTAAAGGAGAAGGAAAAGGGAACCCAGGTAACACTAATGCTCTTATTAAGATCTCCAAGGTCGCTTTAAAATTATACAATAAAACTTCGAATAAAACCAAATGATCTTCAAGACAAGCTTAGGATCACCATAAAGCAGCTTCTAGCCAAAAAGGACCCATCCTAAAAGGGTCTTGAAGACTAAATTTTAAAACTGTATTAAAAACCATTTAGTTTTAATTTCATATTCTTAAAGAGTTCTTCAAGGCAACCTTAAATTTACGTATTAAAACGTTTTGCATTTAAAATAAAATTGCAGCAGACTAAATTGCCTTGAGAATCATTATAACTAATCCTAAAAGGGTTTTATTTTGTTTTAGTCGGACAACTTTATGCGTGAAATAGTTAAAACAACGGCAAGTCTCTAATGGGGCAGAGTGGTAATATTTTAAACGTAACGCATATAAAGCTGATCAAAAATAATATTCAAATGCAAACTATTCTGGTAAAAATTACCAACGGATGGCACTTTTCTGACATAATATAATAAAATACTTCTACATAACTCGAGCGCCACCAATATAATGTTTTTTTTATTATCTAAAAAATTCTTTTAAAAATATCGTCAATTTTTATTTTGCATCTAAACATCCAAATGCATTTTCTTTATTAAACTGCATGTTTGGACACACCGTCCTTCAGTTATTTAAGAGGATGTAAAACGTATATATTTCAATAATATTTTTTTCTTTGGCTATTGAAAATATTCATCACGGCGGGTCTGTATCTTATATAAAAAATGGCGTGGTCTAGATAAAAACTGATTGCAAGTTAATAGAACATTTTAAATCTTACAAGACTTAAAATAGCGTTTTATTTACCACTTTAAGTACAATTACTCTCCCAGACATTTATTTACTCTTCCTTTTAAAACTGAGTTGCTTTAATATGTTCAAACTCGTGGCCTTATTGATTTAAAGGGATCTGGCGCACGTATGAAATCCTAACCTTCAAATTGTGCCGGTTTTGTGATTGCTGTATTTAGTGACTTCGTTTTAATTTAAAATACTTGTCACTAATATTTTCCATTTTAAATATGTCTTCTAGTTTTCATTCATGCATAAAGTAGGTACACGGACTGCACTGGTTCACTAAATCAGCAATCAGTTTATTGAGCAGATGGCGTGTTTTCTCCGATTATGGAGGGGGTAGAATTAGTTTTAATAAAGACATCAAAAATCCAACAGGCATTTCTTTTAATCAAATTGACTAAATTAAAACCTTTGAACTTTCTTAATTTACTCTTTAAAAAGTAAAAACTATGTTTTAGGATTTAATGTGGAATTTCATTGAGCATATAGGCTTAAGATAAAATAGTTTTCTTAATGGGTTTTAATGACTACATCAAGGATACTCCATAAAACTACATTAAAACCATTTGTTCCAAAATGGATTGTTTTAAAACCAACTTGCTATTTAATTCTTTTTAAAAGGCAAATTAGTTTGAAAATAGCCAATGTCAAGAGTATTATAAAACTAGTATAAGATCAATAGGGCATTAGGAGCAAACAGTTATTTTATTTTAATTTAAAGAGTGCATTAAATCCTTTGCATAAGAATCAGTGGTCTTTAAGAACTTTTAGTTTATCTTAAGGTAATTTTAAAACCACTATCATTTTATGGAACATGTTGAAGCACTTTTAAAACCTAAATAAATCAAAAGTATCTTAGAGTTGTTACTTGGGGAAGCTAATATTGTGATCTACGGTACGAACCCCAAGTGCTGTACTTAGGCTACTCGGTCAAGATGATGGTCCTAATAATCGGTGTACTCGGAGAGATAAAGCTCACGCTGCTCTCGGAATTGAAGACCATACCGGCCTGCTAAAAATCAGCCGAGTGGTTGGCAAGCGACATGCAGAAGGTGGTCATTCTGGGTTGTCTCCGTCTGCTTAGGGCACACGATTCTGGTATCTACAGTAACTAACGCTGTAGGATGTGTGGAGTGGGTGAGTGGTACACCCACTCACCGGCACGACTACCGTGAGGCGTTGAGGCCACGGAACACTGTCCGACATAGAATATACCGAAAAAAAGAAATAATAATAATTTGTATAATAATCCATTCTTTAAATAAATAGAGACGCGAATTAGAAAATTATATTAAAAATTACTATCTCTAGAGCCTGAACAATAATCAGATCACATAACTTAAAAACTGGAACTAATTAAGAGAATCCAAATTAGTTTCCAAATAAAAATGTTTAATACTTTATCCTTAATCCCTCGAACCAAACACTTGTTACTGTTTCTTCATTGAAATAATACAGTTAGCAGTCTCACTGCTGATTCTACAAATAACTGGAGAGTTAAACGTCATGAGGTGTAAAAAAATCAGCGAACCATAACAACAGTTTATATATAAATTGGTAACTGTAAACTTCTTGACTTCATGATATGTTTTGAAAATACTTTAAAAATTAAAATGTAGTACGTTTAAAGGGCAACTAGTATTAATATTTGTGATAGAATGCAGTGTTACATGACATTTCTGTGACAGTATTATTAAGCAAAATTAAATGTTGCCCTTAAAAAGAGTTTTTTGTTTATACACATTTCTAAAAATAAAAAAGTATAAGCACAATACACATTTCCTGAAGTTGTTCACGGTATTTTCGAAAACGGTTTCAGAAAACATTTTTTTAAGTATTCTCATCGTGTCAGGAGTTAAGAAGCATCAGTGCAAACAATCTGAAAGTTTTGTCAAACCCCCACTTTATTGTGCGGTAGGGACTTCTACGTGCTCACATCACAGATACACGGAACCAACAGCTCAATATCGTTTTCGAAAGATTCGATGCCACGAGCATGATTCACCATTTCTAGCACCTTGTCTTTTTCATACAAGGTTAACCTGTATGGTCTTGAATAGCTGTAAATGCATAATTCTTTAAACTGCGATACCGTCTTGAACTTTTACTTTATTCTCAGCACAACAACGATGAATCTCTTTCGATGCAGTTCCGAAAGTTTCGAATATTCCACCTCTTCAACATTTCTGCTCGGTTTTATATTAACTAATTTACGCCAGATCGTATTACAGTGTCTAGAATTAAATTGAATTCAATCTTGTCACTGTCTTCTACACACATGGGTAATTAATTCAATAACCAAATTATATTCAGTCAATGTCAGTAATTGTAGAGTTTTATAAACAAATATACTTTATTTTCTGTAACAGGTATACCTATTAAAACATCCATTTATTGTAAGCTATTTGATACCACGTAAAAGTCAATCATTGTTTTAGTATCGTCAATTTCGATTGTCTCTTGCCCTATACCAATGAGAGTAATGGTAGCTCCACCACAGACTTAAATCACATTACTATTGTCCACTTTATATCGAGTTTTAATTTGACTACGAGATAATGTCTGCTAAATTCAATATAAACTGAAATAATTTTATTTTTAATTTTTGTCTGCTTTTTTTAATTAAAATTTTCATTACTAGGATCACCGGTACTATATTTTAATTTTTGAATTGTTTCGATTTGTTTAAAATTGTGACTACTTTCCTTGCTCTGTGTACAAATTACTACTTTCGTTATTTGATATAAAAATTTGAGTAAATCGTTTGTGTTAAAACAACCAGCAGCTCCCTCACCAGATTTCAGCAACAAATCATTAACTGTCTTAATAATAACATCCACAATTATCGCATCACTTTTGTCACAGCTCTGTCCCATGGACAACTTTTTGTAAAAAAATCGATTTTTATCCAGGATACGTTCAATATTAACGAATTCTCTTAAATTAAAAAAAAAAACACCTGTGTGAGAAGAATTCTTCCAATAATTTATTTTTCCAAGCATTCCACGAAATATTCAAATTACTTTGAGTATTTTACCAATTTTCGTTGCTATTTTCTGCCATCACTAGATCTAGATGTAGAACTGGAAGAATTACTACTCGAGCTAGCACTACAGTTTTAAGTAACAGTTCTTTTACGTCATTTAAGCATGATGTCTCCCACGGCAGACACAAGAAACATACAAATTACCGAATTATATCGCCACAATAAAACTAACCAAATTAAAATCACCCTATAGAACCTCAACAAATAACTACTAATTAAGTATCACCACAAAAATAACCAATTAGTACAAACGCAGAAAGGCTTTAGGTAAATCCCACTTCTGATTTGTCAGGATTTCCCAATTTTACACGAAAAAATAGATAAACTGATGACTTTTAACATTTTTTAAGAGATAAGCTATACAAGAGTCGCTTTCCACAAAGGACTAATCGTGCCTTTAGTTTTATTTCTTATTCTCAACCAGTGAGTACTGATGTCATCCTTTCTTAAAATGAGCTCAATGTTTTATAAATTATTACATCTGTTTTGGTTCGGCGTCTATACTGATATTAAATAAGTCTATATTAGCATCTCACAAAATGTCCGTGACAATCGTTTAAAAAATATGCAAAAGTTATAAATTTAAACTATGCCTTTACGTTTTCAGATAAGCGAGATACCAGTGATGAACTTCGAATTTGAAACACCCTTTATATTATAACCGAAAAAAATTTATCGTATGCAGTAAAAAGTTAGTCATAATATAATTCATAAAGTATCCAAAGCATAAACACATCAGTTTACTAATGTCCCATATCTGACACCGACATGACTCAATCATGTCTACATATTATAAACAATATAAATATAATTGCATTCGTCACAGTTTTACAACAAACACCAGTGGCGACTTTTGCTATTGTTTGCAGATTTGCGCAATCCGCAAAAACGATAACGAAAAAAGTTGCATTTGATTTTTCGTAATAATGATCAACCCAATATATTCGATTCAATTGGTTATAATTTGTAATAAAACATAATTAACCAAAAACACTGATGTCCGTCGCTACCACATCTATTTACGTTAGACATCAACGCTGGTTTGCAGACAGCTGGCAAACCAATTTGTTCCATTGCAGTCCTGCGCACGCAGCCTCTCCCTTCTCCATACGAGTCTAGTACAAAGGTTCAGCAGGTTACAAATCAAGTGCAAACTTAGTAGCTTAGCAGCAGCAGGGCTGCCATTTTTAGTACAATTGTACTAAATCTAGTCCAATGAACTAAAATTTAGTACGTCAGCACCTCTTTTGCAAATCTAGTACAATATTTATAAGGAAATGTCTGAATTTCTCTGTCAAATTTTATTTTATTTTAATAACAGATTTCTGCCATTGAATTGCATGAATGAAAACTGTTCCAGGATTGCTTTTAGTTTAATTCTAGATGGCGTCATTACAATTATTGTCGGTTGGGATGGGATGCATCCAAACTAATCTTGATTTGTCTATCATATTTCAAATATACCTGGATCTTGAATGTAACATAAATATCATTCAGTATTTTGTCCAAAATGATCGATAATGCAGTAATGCATACTATACACATATATAACAAAAGCTATATTTTGACGTGTACTTACCACCGCAATCCTTATTTGCGTGTGTGTCGTGTCACTTTGGCACCCTTCAGTAAAGTAGCTGTACTTTTGAATTTTTTATTTCGGTAACGGTCTCGAGCACCAGTTCCTGTTTTAAAGTGTAAGGAACACCACTTTATTCTATCAGCGCACAGTGCTGCGAGTATATGTAAATTTGGGACAAAAATCATAACTGTTGAAATGTATGTGGTATTTATATATTTTCAATTTTTTATGAGACAGTTTATCATAAAATTTGTCTTAAAATATATTAAACATTATAAACCATTTATCTTAACATAATACAGGGTGTTGTACGAATAGTTTAATTTAAAATAAAAAGTCCAGTGATAAATAAATATTTATTTATTTATTTATTTATTTATTTATTTGCATACACTGGTCAACAGTTAAACCCATTTCTAGAGCAGGAAAATACACAAAACAAAAAATACAATACAGTATAAGTATATTGAAAAGATATTTAAAAAGAAAAAAAAACATTGTATAAAAATAACAATAAAATAATGTCAGACAGTTTAAGACGGAAAAGAAAAAAGAGAAACAAAGACTTAGTTATTATAATATTTTTTTAATAAAATTAAGGGTGCAATGAAAAATATCGAACTGTCCACAGTTGTTGTAATTGTTGCACATAGTAAATAGAGGTGAGAATCTAAGAATATTTGAGTGCGAAAATGAGAGGTAAAAAGTTTGTGTTCTCCGAAAATATACACTAGGCACATGAAAATTTAATTTCCCTAATAATTCTTGGCAGTCAATTTGATTGTGTAAGATTTTTTTATAGAAATACTTGAGAAAAATATTCGCGTCTATTTTCAAGAGATGTCATGGAAAACTTAGTCAACAACTCTTGTTGGGGAACACCGATAGACGGGTATGCTCCCTCAGACTTAAGCCATAATAGTTTTAAGAATCGTCTTTGCACTTTCTCCAAAGAGTCTACGTGATTTCTGTAGTGAGGGTTCCAAACAAGAGACGCATAATCAAGTTTAGACCTAACAAAAGCAAAGTATAAAGTTTTAAGTGTACTGATATTCGAGAAGTCTCTGCTAGTTCTAATTAGGAACCCAAGAATTTTAAGAGATTGAGTCACTAAATTATTTATGTGAGGTATAAATGAAAGTTCGCCATCGAATATTACGCCAAGGTCAGCAAGAGTAGAAGGTCGTTGAATGACTGCGTTGTCAATACTGTAATTAAACATAACAGCCTCGGATTTAGTTGTGTAGGTCATAACGTTACACTTAGACACATTCAGATTTAAATTGTTTTCAACGCACCAATTAAATAAGTTTGAAAGGCTGTTTTGCAGAAAAACGCAGTCCACCAAACAAGAAATTACTTTAAAAATTTTGACATCATCAGCGTAAAGTAGACAGGACACATCAATAACATTCACAATATCGTTAATGAATATGTTGAACGACAAGAGACCGAGAATTGACCCCTGTGGGACTCCGGATGTAGCAATATATTCGACAGACTGGAAACCATTATACGCAACATATTGCCTTCTATCCGAAAGATAAGCATGACAAAATAATAACAGAGACGGCGAAAAACCAAAAACAGACATTTTGTTTAGCAGTATGGAGTGATCCAGTCGGTCAAATGCTTTCGAGAGATATATTACGTCAAGTTGCCTGCGTTGATCAATGGCTTCAGAAATAGACTGAGTTATGCAACAGATTAGAGGTGGTAGAACGTCCTTTCATAAAACCATGTTAGTACACCGATATTTGGTTGCTAACGCTATAGTAAATGTTATCATGGAGTAAAATTTCAAAGGCCTTTGAAAAATTACATGTGATAGATATTGGTCTAAAGTTGCTAATATCATGTTTATCACACTTCTTAAAAACCGGACACACTTTTGATATTTCCAGATTTCAGAGAGGCAACAGTTTGTAACACATAGATTAAATAAAAACGTAAGCGGGTGTGCAAAAATACTAGCACAGTCTTGTTATATGTTTAAAAGAACAAATAGTTGTGGTTTATTACCATTCATTTAAATGTATTTGTATGAGCAATATATATATATATATATATATATATATATATATATATATATATATATATATATATATATATATATATATATATATATATATTATATATATATATATATATATATATATATATATATATATATATATATATATATATATATATATATATATATATATATATATATATATATATATATATATATATATATAAAGCTTTTCTGAAATTTTAGCCTGGGCTTCACGTCTGTCACTGGAAATCCAAGTATTCAACAGGTCACCATTTTTAATTGACAACGCGATATCTAATAACAAAAATTGTGATTTGGCGCTCATCTGCGTTCAGTATATTATATATCAGTAACAAGAGGAAACTTCAAACTATCAAACCGTGTTAAATATGAAATAAGCATTTTTAAGCTTTTTGAGAAAATGCATCGTGAAGTTTAAAAACATTATAATTTGTCCCAGTATATAGGCAATTGTCGTAAACCTCAGTTTTGATATGTTGTTTCCACTTTCTACTGTTTTAAAAGTTGTATAAGGATTCATACCTTTACAACTACGTGCCATTTTCAACAACAACAGCCTCTAAACCTGAACGCATACACCTTTTTAACTTATACATACAACTACCGTATCGCAACAGGTCTTAACAGGCAGCATTAGGCATGTGAGTAGTGGGGGCGGTAGTGATATACCTACATTGTAATTGGTCGTAATGTCTACATTAACTGTCACTCTTCACTTGCGCCTACTTAGATTTTCTTTATCAAGCAAGTCGAATTTCGAATATTGTCTTATATTCACAGCACTGTGCAGCGGTGTGATAGAAGCTAGGGTAACTCAGTGAAAATATGGAATGCCAGGCGGTCTGTGTGTGTGATTGTCGTTTGCGTAGCAATGGACAACTTCACCTTACCTGCCGAAAATGATTCTCACGATATAGTTATGATATTACGCCACGCGGCACGGTGAGGTTCCTTTCTTAGATCCAGAGAAAAACCTTACTCGTGCTGAACAGAACGGTTATTACTTCCCACGGCACGGTGATGTTCCTTTCTTAGATCCAGATAAAAACCTTACTCGTGCTGAACAGAACGGTTATTACTACCCACGGCATGGTGAGGTTCCTTCCTTAGGTCCAGAGAAAAACCTCACTTGTGTTGAATCTACTAATGAAATCCCGATATGCTTGACCTTGTGATATAGCACTAGGCTCCAATATACTAATTCGCGTTATTAAGGCATACTGTCCCTTGAGTTGACCAGAGCAGATATGCGGGCGGAGTTAAAGCGCATTTTCGCAAGGTATCGATAAAATAAGGGGTTATCACCTTTATCTGCGAGCCTTCGTGTTACACCACTCAGATGTAGTGGCTACGGATTGACAATGACGCCGCGAGGCACGGTAAGGTTCCTTTCTTAGTTCCAGAGAAAAAACTTTACTCGTGCGGTATTTACTAATGAAATCCCGATATGCTCCAAGCTAAAAGAGATAACCCGGATTTACTTGTTGAACCACGATATTTTCCGGATATCTCGGGTCGTACGATATTTGTAGACAATTAACAGACAAGAGAATATAGCAAAAAATACGAAAACAAACGGTAAATGACGGAAATGCACCAAAATCAACATTATAAAGCAATAAAATAGTAAAACAGAATTTCTTACCACTAGAGGATTTGTCGGAGTACCCTGGAGTTTGAAAGCGGCTTTTACGGTACGGCCGGGAGTGTCTGACCAGTTGTCAGAAGATGATATTTGTGGCTCGTGCTTGCGGTTTTATTCACAAATCCCCCACCCGAAAGTCACGTGTCTACGTGTTTCAAGGAATTCTGAACTTATGGTGCGCGCGTCGTAAATGTATTCCAAGCAAGCTTGGCGTACTGTGCATAAACAAATTCCCTGCGTTATTTAACATAAGCCATTATTTACAACATATTCCGACGCCGGGATTCGCTTTCTCATAATTTTAAAACTGTACAAAGAAAAAGAAATCTTTATAAACGATCATGGATTAATATTTTACTATAAACCAACAACAATTTATTCTATAAATTATTTGAACAAAAATAGAAGTATCCTCTTTTATCATTAGCAACTACTCTTAATTCGGCTTTGACATAAACTAAATTTTCAACGTCTTACTTGGCGGCTGTTTAGTAAAAACACAACAAGTGGTTCATCATTAAGATAATAAAATAACTTAAAATTACCCTGAAAATAAATCAGTTTGAAACAGTTATGTTTAATAAATAATTGTTACTCCACATACTGGACTTCCAAAAGAACTTGAACTCTGGTTCAAAAAACGGTTCCAACGGAAACATTCATACTTGTTATAGTATACAGGGTGTACCATAGTGAAAGATGAACTCAATTAAGTCTTATGACATCCGAAAAAGGTTGCCGGAAAAATCACTTCGTTACAATATTTATAAAGTTTAAACGTACATTTTTTCCAAATAAACTGATACAAAAAAAACTATGATTTTTATTTTCAGTACCATTTTGTCAGATATAGTACCATTTTACACTAGATATTAGTATAATTTTGGTTCTCTCAGTGACAGCCCTGTAGCTTGGTAGTATTTTCAAGGCTCTCAGGGCTTTAGCCAGCCCAGTTCTTTTTATATGTATACGCGTATGAACGGCATTTTTATTATCGTAAAAATGAATTTTGTGCAGCAGCGCCAGTCTGTAGTCGATCTTTCACCGACAAAACTGAAATAAAAAGACTAGGATGATCTACTCCCAATTTCAACATAAAAAATCAACAATCCGTTTCCAGTAAAAAAAGAAACTTTTAATAGAACATTTAATTCAGACATTTATAATATATATACGTGAATTTGTGGTTTTGATGTGAAAAATGTGCTCTTTGCCAAAAGAAAACTTATTGCACAAACATATGATGGTGCAGCAGTCATAAGAGGGTCATATAACGTTGTGCAAGCAATTATTAATTAATGCTGATGAGTCTAAATTTTAGTTCATATTATTATAAGTACTCTTGAGCAAAAATAGATGATTTTCTAGAAAATACTCATAGTTGGTAACTGTACGTAACGTAACTTATTATTATTATTAAAGTTAACGGCAGTAGTAGCTTTTGCGTTGAAAACGTATTTATGAATGGGTCAATCCGTACACTCCGTATTCAGTGTAGCCGCAGTTAGTTTGTATTGTTCAATCAGTGTTTACTTCACTGTTTACTAGTGAGCCGCAGGCACGACATTTTAAAATTGTGGTAGGGTATTAAACGGCGGTCATTCGCTAGTTCTGATTGGCAGACTGAATGTAAACAGACTAGCTTATGGGTTGCCGCAATCTAACTTGTTCTCCAGAGGCGTCGCATATAGGAAGCAGATGAATAAATAAGAGAAAGGCGATTCACTTACAATCATTATATATATATATATATATATATATATATATATATATATATATATATATATATATATATATATATATATATATATATATATATATATATATATATATATATATATATATATATATATATATATATATATATATATATATATATATATCATATCATAGTAAGCATTGATTAAAATAATTATTACCTCATGAATATATATAAAATAAAGTAACTAAAAATTGCCATAAATTGAAGAAAAAAATTAAACTAAATAAAACGCAACAAAAACACTCAGTTTTTAAAACAGTTAAGAATATAAAAAAAAATTATAACAGTAATTACTACACAAAATAGAATAATAAGTGAATATTAAAAAACGTACATCACAACAAAGAATGAAAACAGAAAACATAAAAATAAGTAGTGAAGCTCGAAAAAAATATGACATCAGAACAAAAAAATATACACATACAGTGTGTACCCCGATTGAGTTCGCAATAGGTGATATGGACCTCAAATTTTAGATTTTTTTTTTGCAATGTGAGGGTTGATCCCTGGTTATCTGAAAAGAAATTTTTGGTGTACTTTTGTTTTATTTTTAATCGCGTAGGACATGGTAGTTAAGCAAGAACTACTTTCTTGTTATGTAAAATACATTTTCTGTATTGACAGCAAAATGTACATAAGGAAAGATATTCAGATTAATAAGTTATACTTTTATGCAACATTTTAAGAAGATTCGCCTACTTTGATGATTTTGACCTTTTTCTACAATAACCGTATTACGTTAAAATAATTTATCTAAATAACAAAGTTTTTTTTTTCGAAATGAACATATTTAGTGATGTAAAATGACGGTTATTATACAGAAATGAAACATAACAAAGTATTATTATATTACTAACTTCAAATTGTGTAAAAACTATTATAAATAATCAATATCAATGTCTTGATGTCTTTAAAAATTAAATTAAAATAAATAATTTTTGAAGTATAAATTTTAAGGAGTTATTACTCCTTAAGGCAGCGTTAGCATGCTTTCGTCGCAAGGATTACCAACAGAAAACTTTAAATCGCTATTAACATTTTTCTATAGATGAGAACGAAAAATGAGAACACGACATAATTCATCTTAAATACCATATGGGTTTAATATATAAAACTACAGGCAATATTGATGCCTATTTTCTTTATTAATAAGAAATACGAACATTTTATTTGGTGTCATTTTATGAAACTAAACGTATTTCCTATTAATGAAAAAATACGCATCAGTATTGGTTGCCTATATGATTATATATTAAATCTGTATGGTATTTAGGATAAATCATATGTTTATGTTACGTTTCGATATTACTAACAGAAAATTTGTAACAGTGATTTATGTTGGATATCTGGTGAAAACGCAGCTTCAAAATACAACTGAGCTAAAGTTTGTATATGACACTGCTCTTAATAAATAATCCTGGTATGAGCTACAAAATCAAATAAACAAAGCATTTTAAATTTTCAACTAAACAAATCAGCAATTGGGAAAACGTAACCATTTTAATTCAGCAATTAATCTGCTTCTTCCACTCACATATTCGACAAAAGCAAAAATCGGCTTGTTTTGACCGTCATAATGAATATGACATCGTCATATAAATATTTGACACAAGTGACAATTTTGGCATTCTGTCGTCACAGTGCAAAATAACATGATAGTCGTTTTCATTATGACCGTGACGTGACCGTCTAGTATATCCAAGCTCACATCACTAGACATACTAATGGTTTTTTAAATGTAATTGATTTGATTATTTTTGAAAACCTTTAATATAGCGATTGGACGCCGCTCATGGCCTGGAATTCTTTCAAGGTTAAAGCTACTACTGCCTGTATCACTAATTATTATGCAACTTATTAATATAATAATAACTGGTACCTTTCAAAAATTGCAACCACCACATTTCTACAGCACGGGCCGCTCCTGACAAACACTCCATCATAGAGTAACTTATTTGTGATGATGTTGACTGTTTTTATCATTTACCAACAGATGAAGTTATTGCTGCTGTCTATATGATTTTCAAGTTTATATTCGGGATACGCATGGCAGCTGAGATGATTCGATATGACGGACAAGTGGCGTCTTACACTCAGGAGTTTTGTTTTTAAATAACGAGCTTCTAATAAATTTGTTTTAGGTTATATTCGAAAGTGACTTTCTACCCAAATATCAAGCGACATTTTCACGCGATACCCAACAAAATTGAAGTCGCTCATAAACTGTTTCTATTGATAATAACAAAAAAAAAAAAAAAAAACAGTTTACAAATTTTAAGAATATGATTTAGTACGTAAAATTACAAACAACAGCGAGGTGTATGTGTCTAAATTTAACTTGTACCAAATAGAATTAGTGATTTTCATTTAATGTAGTTTTACACAAGCTATTTTTCGTACAAATGAAAGCGTTTTCTATTTGTGAGTAAACTCAATGTAGGACGAACTACCCTGGGATGGAAGGATGCCATGGAGGATGTCAGGAAACTGGATATTACGAACTAGCTAGCTGCTAGAAATCAGGAAGGATGGCGAAATAAATTTGTGAACCCGAACTGGGTTTTAGAGACAATCAAGAAGAATAAATAATAGTTTCTAAGTAAATGTATGGGCATCAACTGGACTACCCTGAACAACAATCATGTATTTTATTTAGTACAAATCAAATAGAATATAAATCATTCTAGGATTGTATTGCCAATTAAAATTTGACCCGTAACCCGTACCGTAGTCTAGATAAAATAGCTTTATAATTATAATTAAAAGCACGTTTGCAGTATGTGGAGTGAAAGAAAATGTTAATTTTTCTTGGTTATGACTAGAATGATGAATGTATAGTATTATAACGACAGGTGTATAAATGCGCACGTTTAAAAACTATTTGTAAACTACTTTTTGTTATTTGTAAATCAAATTTCACATTTTAATATACGTGCCTATTTATTAATCGGACAGAAATGTACTTGAAACCTGTATTTTGTCAGAATTACAAATAAATTCATTCAAGTAAAAATTAGACAGTGTATAATATTTTAAGAGTCCTGGTCATACCTATTTCTTTAAAAATATTACCAATACCACGGGTGATTCGAGAATCGTATAGAATTGATACTAATTTCGTGTCGATGAATTTCGAAGTGTCTCTTTAAATTTAAGTTTCCTAATTATTTTATCAACTAAAGTTACAAAATATCGATTACTTACAGCTATATCCATAATCAATGCCTTTTCTTCTTCAAACCTCTCTTTATCGAGGGGGAAGCTTAATAGGCGATCAACTAGAAAATTAAAAACTCTATATTTTGTGTTGAGCACAATGCTGAGTGTCCTTAGGGAAATATTTCAAAGTACTGGCATCTTTTCTGCAATGTCAAATTCTAACTTATTTTCACCCTATAATTATTATTAACATATTTAAAAATGGTAATTGTCCACAGTTTTTAATTTCGTTTGCGAATTTAACTGAGACGAAACGACTGTTAATTAAGAAACAAAATTGTCAGTATTAGTGACTTTTGTATCAAACACTGCAGAAATATGTAACGAAATTGTAAGCTATTTCATTCCAGGTTGTTGTGTTCCACGATGAATTAAGTTTCTGCTGGTCTAGTCCAGATGGCGCCACTGATTTCTACTGGAACAGTTGGTTTTACAGATTTTTGGCACTAAATATCTATCTATCTTTATTGCTCATACTCTACTCTCAAATGTCTGTCTCTTTCCAAACTATAACCGAGTTTAGGTGGGAGAACAGAACGAAGCTTCCTTCTTCTTACTAGTGCAGCGTTCAGATGGAAATCATTTCTAATTCTGAGGTCTTGTAAAATTTATATGTTTTCTGGTATTATCATTTGATTTTATGTTCATCATTATTTAAAAAGTTGCTATATTGATTTAAAGTGCCTTTGAAGTAATTTTCATAATAATATTGTACCGTAATTATCTTAATTTACGCCTTGGGCGAATTTGCTTTTCGGTGATCAGTTCACCTTGGATGTTCTTTGGAACAGCCATCATTAATATTGATTAGTATCAATTTATCGTGCCTTGTTGGCAATTTATTTAATATACCTTTGATATTGTAATAATTTCGTGTTAATTTAAACTAACTTTCGGTTATTGTAAATTTTAGATTTACTCGGCAACGGATGTCGCCATTTTGTATTGTAGTTAGTAGTTTTCTGTCTGCCTGTTGATGTTTTAGGTCACTTAGCTACGTTGGTAGCACTCTGAAAGTGGTGACTGGTGACATTTGGAGATTGGTACACCTGGTTGGACCAAACCTATTTGTTTATAACCTTTGTGAAAATTATCTAATTTGGTGCATTTGTTTTGTGGTGGATTATTTTATACCAGTGCATATATTTATCAACCAGATCTCAGAAACGTAAGGTTTTTTTAAATTTAAAATATCGAATGCTTACTTGAACGTTTACTTAGTATTTAATCAGGAACGCTGCTCTAGTGGAGCTTTGCCTAGTTCTCTGGCAAAGATACCTGCCTAGTTATCTGGCACTTGATTAACTTTTAATTATCTAAAGTAAACATAGAGTCAAGTAGATATCTTTATTTAACTTTATCTGCAATTCATTAGAACCTCTCTCCGAGGAACTAATAAATAATTTAATTTAACGTTACCTTTAAGTTGAAAACTATCATATTGTTTTATATTTAGCAAATATTTATTTACGTTACCTATCTTTCTAGTCTGTCTGTATACAGACATTCTAAATTCTATTTTCTTGAAGATTAACTTCTTTTAGTACAAAAATATCTTAACATTTCGTGAATACCTATTTCACTTGTTTATTGTCGTAGCTACACCTAGTTTATTTGTTGGATTAGTATTTTTTCTATTTAATGTAACTTTTATTGATACTTAAGTTAGTTACAGTCTTCAACTTCCTAAAATATTGTAGGATAGCGATCCTAGTTTGTTTAGTTTGCAATTTACTCTGTAAATTTGTGTTAACTCATATGTCTACGTAGCTGGACAATTCAAACGTCACAGTTTTTAACTTTGTTTTGCCTATAATACTGATCTCATAAAACTCTCCCCTTTTTATGTAAATACCTGGACCAAGAGAAGAGGATAACTGGTGGATCGAACTGATCATTATATACAGGGTGGAGCAGGAAAACGATATTTTATACAACTGGCATTTCGTCTCAAGGGTAACTGCAGTACTGACAGTGGTGATTCAAACTGACACCGAACCCATTAAGAGCTTAGCCGTTGGTGGATCTTTCGCTGGACTAACCCATTGGAAGTTACGTAATATCTTCGTCCCCAGTGAAAGTTTTATGTGGTCAGAAGAAATTTGTAAGAGATAAGTAATTCTAATTTTCTTGTATTCTCTTAATAACGTCATTTTATTTTCCATTTTTTTTTTCTCTTTCACATATCATTTTTCTGGGTGGTTAGTTGTTGGTCTTCAACCACAAGTAAATTTTTTTTTGACTTGTAAATATTGTACATATACTAGTCTTTATTATACTTTTTATAAAATAATATCTTTTTATTCAATTTCCTTACCAACCGAATTCAAGTTTTAACGTTATCTTTATCTTTTAAAGTAAAATTTTAATTATTTGGTACTTGCAAAAGTCCTGGCGCCCAGATTTTGGTGATAACTCAAATCAATCTAAGCCCTTATTCACGACCTGCTCACTGAGCTACCGGTTCATAAGTACAACCCCCCAGCTTATTGTGTTATGCCAACAATTGGACGGGGGTGTTGCAAATATCATTCACATACCTATGCCAAATGCTGGGGAAATACCTGAATTCTTCTTTTGCTTCTGTTTCGTATCTATTCGTGAAGAGACTGGGAATAAATGATGACAAAGAATTACCCATTGCTATCCCTTCATGTTGTTCGAAGGAATTATCAAATAAGGAGAAGTATGAAGAAGAAAAGGCATTGATTAAGGATACAACTGTAACTAATGGATATTCTGTAAATTTAGTTGATAAAATAATTAGGAAACTTAAATTTAAAGATAACACATTTCGAAAATCCTCGACCTTTCAAAATGAAAAAGAAAATCCTAAATTGGTATCAATTCCATACAACATTCGATTTATCCTTGGTATCGGTAAGGTTTCTAAAGGTATAGGTTTGACAGTGGTTTATTAATTGGGAAATAAATTACAACAGCTTTTAAAAAACACAAAATTGCAACAAACGAAAAGTCGGGTATTACGAAATTAGCTGTAAGGACTGTAATCAAAAGTATGTTGGACAAACTGGACAAACAATTCAAACCAGATTCAAGAAACATATGGCTCATCTCAAATATGGTAGAACAGATAAGTCTAGGTTTGCCCATTATTGTGTTTGAGAACAACCATAAAATTGATAGTAGCAATTTAAGATTAATTAGGATTATAACAAATACTAGACAGCTGGATGAATTTGAAATCTTGAAAATTACAAAGTGTAAAAATAGTATAAATAATGACCGGGTCAATCCCATATAGTCCACTCTATTGGTTAGCGTTAGGTATATATAGGATACATTTTAGCATAAGGTTAGTTTTAATCATCTCCAGATAATGCCAACTTGGTAAACGACACGCGCGTCGAGTGCAGCATATAGTGTTTTGTGAAAAACCACGTCAGTATTGGCTTCACATCGAAGATTTCAACTCACTTCGGGACTTTAAGGGATACAATCACCATATTGAGAATGTTTACTTTTATAAATGAGCCAAGTTTGCATATAAAATTAGTATTTAAGCAATAAAATATAAAATTATAATACAAACAATTATTCATAAAACAATAATACAAAATTTTCAAAACATTTTAGTATTTATATCTATGCAGTTGTTTGCGAAGTTACTAGAGTAAGGTCGTCCAAAAATGTGTTAAATTATTCATTCTAACCATAACAAAAAATTCACTTGCCCCTTACACACTACGCTAATGAAAACAATAAATATTTACCAACAGTACCAACATAGAAACCAGACAGCGCGGCTTGCAGTCGGAGAGCCTTGACCCATATTGCATGTGTACAATAAAGTAAGTTCTGAAAGGTTGTTTTAATAAATCCGCATCACCGCATTATTGTGATGAAGCTGTTGGACGCCATTTAATTAAATATACACACTTCATTTATTCTTTACAGAATAAAAACTTAGTTTCTTCCGCTATTTAAAGTGAAAATGGGCATCACAGAAGTAATATTAATTTAAAATGTGGTAAAAAATAGATGCTTTGTTTAATTTGTTATAAGCTAGTGAGAGTTTCATTGTATAAATGGCCTGTTCCTGGAGTTGAAAGAATAAAATTAGAGAGATGAAACTATGTAAAGGGAATTAACAAAACAGAGAAAATGTATTCCATCTGTCGTATAACTCAAGAAAAGCCTGCGAAGTCAATTCTGAATAGAAGCTACGGAAGCCACAGTCAGTTGTAGATCAGCATTCAAATGTCGAAAGCAATACAGTGAGAGTCATTTAGCGATCTGAAGAGGAAGGATACGTTTCCCAACCTTCTGCTAGATCACTTAAGGTATTTGATTATTTATTAGAAATGATAATGCCTAAAATTGATAATACCAACTACAGATCTTTTATCGACCTCGTGGAAAAATGACACGCCAACAAGGATATCTGAAAATTGAACTGATAATTCGCCATATAAGAAATGCATTCCAGTTCCCAATTAATGTTTAATGCAATTTTCATTATGTATTTCCGTCATTCATTCCAACGTAACCCATTGAATGACGGAAATATATAAGGGAAATGGCATTAAACATTTAATTGGGAACCGGAATGAATCTCCAATATGGCGAATTTCAGTTCAATTTTCAGATACACTTGTTGAAACACGACAAACCGAGTCTTCAAGATGGCGATTTTGATAACGTTTCTGTAGTTTTTATCTAGATTGAATGATACTTTCTTTATACATTAATTCAATAACTGGAATTTACTGGGTTTAATCCTTCCCACCAATGCCAATGGTCGTCAATACCAAACTTAACACTGGCTGGGCTAGCGGTTTACTCTCTTAAATTGCAGGATCATTCATTAGTTCCATTATTTGTGGACCGACAAAATATGCCCTCCTTGATCTCGCATCACTTATTCTAGGAAATTTGTCCTTTAAGAAAAGAAAACCTTTGCCATTACGATCCATCGCCTACAAGAAACGTTTCATCCAGCTTAGTTTGATATGTAAAGGTGGAAGAGAAAATTTCTCTTAGAACAACTAGCGCACTTTTAACGTGCTTTTCTCCAGAAATAAATGCATCTTTCTTTGGTCACTGTTCTTTGCTGTAGTGGTTTTTCCAGCCTCTGCTTCCCCATTTACACAAAAATCAACAAAATTTTGTTTATTCAAGTTGTTGTCTAACTAAAAAAGCTATGGGTGTGAGATCTTAACTAATATATCAAGAATTATTCTCATATTGTGTACAGGTCAGTAAGTGATAATATTTTCGATTCCTTCATGTAGGCAACTTATGCAATGAGTTTGATGAATACATATTTCCCTTGTGACTGCTTTCAAACTCAGCTCTGAAGAATTTATCGCCATTTTTCAGGAATGTATCTCAAGATCTTTAGTAAAGAGTTCACAGTCTTGCAGTAGATTAGGTCATCGTGCTTAGGGAAGAGGTATTCAAATTAATGCTGCCTTTTAGAGAAAGTACTAACTTTTATACCTTTCTGTAAAAAACTTAAACCCTTTCAGTCTTGAAGCTCATATCTCAGCTTGAAGTTCTGATAAACTGAGATCATGAACCAATGGTTTATTAAGTGAGATTCAGTAAATTTCGATTGAAAGTCTGAGTGTTATTGAGGTCAGCGTAATACTTTATGCCACAAAAAAATGGAGGCTGATAGAGAAATTCTGACTTCATATTCATAATCAGCACCACCGAAAGCATAAGAAACAATTGTGCACTTAACAAAATCATTGTCGATCAGTGTTTTTGGTCTGGATGCGCCTTTACACAATGTATCTTACATTCCTTTTAAATAATATTATTTCGCAACGCTAAAAGTATTAAAACGAAAATGTAAACTAACTCGAGTAAATTATACCCATTTATAAAAGGGACATTTACGTCACTGAGTAATGGGTGACCTTGTACTTCATAGTGGTGTCTCCAGCATGCCTTAAGTTTAAATAAGAATCACCTATAGAGATATTAAAAGCTCTATGGAATCGAGCAGCTGATTAGTTAGATGCATTGACACTGTTACAATGGCTATTCGAATGTATAATAATATGATAAGGTCCGTGAGTAAATAGTTGATGACGTTATAACCAGGGGCTGATCCAGGTCACTACGATAACATACAAAAGATATGACAAATGATATATTTATTACCTTTTAACTTTCGTTTTGTAGTATCCAAAATAAAAGGAGAAATAAATACTTCACTGAAACCACATACCTGTGCAAAAGTTTATCTCAGTTCCTTTGGACGAAAAACAAAAAAGTTAAAAAAAATCTTTAAAAGATCAAATAGATGTTAAATATGTGAAGTATAAACTGACAAAACCAAACAGTCCTTATAACTCGTGAAGGGATGTAAGTATCGAAAAAAATAAATGAAAAAACACCTCCACATACTCCCTATCCTGCGCAAAAGCCTCAGTCTCTTTTGAGGATAATCAAAAAAATTTTGACAAAAACTCTTTAAAACGTCGAATAAATTTTTATTCACTAGCAAGAGGCGCTTTAACTGCTAGTTACACCTCTGTTGTAAAGACATTCGATTGGTTTCTTGTTAAGGGCTACTAAGCGGTATGTGTTTTTTAAGCGCACTGCGGATGCATTCTCATAGGAAGCACACGTCTTTTACTGTCTCTAAGTCGGTGTTCCACATTTTTCTTAGAGCAAAAAGTAATAAGCACCATTTTGGGGGCTAACTGCGGGAAGCGGATACTGAGCGCAGCCGCTCTGACTAGTCGTATAGCGAAATAGAACGCCGCAGTGAATGGGTTAAAATTGTGCTTCTGCAGAAATATCCACTTTTCACCATGTTGTCTATCTATGTACTACGATACGATATGTATAGGGTGGGCAAATTTCGATGTTTGTATAGGGTAACTCGGTAACTGTATGAGATACAAAAAAATGGAAGACACATTCTCGATATCTTTTTTTGAGACAAATTCAATGGCAAAAACAAAAATTTGCTATCATCTTTTGTTTTTGAGTCATAAACAAAAGTTCGAGTTTTCGACTTTTAGACACGTCAATATCTTGGTTGTTTGTAAAGTTATGAAAAAAACAACTTTTATCTTTATAATACAGTGGCGTCGAGAATTTTAAAAAAAGGTGCAATTTCGAGTTATGGCATAAAGTTGTATTTTTTTTTAAATGGGAATTATAGTTGGCTATGGTTTAGTTAAAAATGAATTTTTTTCTGTTTCAAACTATATGTTGGCTTGTTGAAGGACCCACAATTAATGAGATTTTCTTTTAACCTCTTAAAAATAGCTTTATTAGGTTGTCTTCATTCTGGATAGCGATTGAAATATATTTCGGATGCAATATCACAATTGTTATTACTTTGAATAAAGCATTCTAGCATATCATATTTCTATTAATTTTCGTAAGATATCTCCACTTTTACAATTAAATGGGGTGTAATTATGACGAAAACAAAATTTTTAATATGCATTTTACTGACAAATGGATAAACACTGTCATAGATGACACACGCCTACTTGGAATAAACATAAAAAAACGCAAAAAGTAATCTACTAAAAGATTATTTTCACATCAAAAGCGATCCCACATATGATATATAGTTTGAAAGAGAAAAAAATTTCCTTTTTAAATAAACCATAGCCAACTATGATTCCCATTTAAAAAAATACAACTTTATGCCATAACTCGAAATTGCATCTTTTTTTTAAATTCTCTCGAGGCCACTGTATTATAAAGAAAAAAGTGCCTGAAGAATGTAAAAGTTGTTTTTCATAACTTTACAAACACCCAAGCTATTGACATGTGTCTAAAAGTCGAAAAATCGAACTTTTGTTTATAACTCGAAAACAAAAGATGATAGCAAATTTTTGTTTTCGCCAGTGAATTATTGTCTCAAAAAAAGAGATTGAGAATGTGTCTTCCATTTATTTGTATCACTTACAGTTACCAAGTTAACCCTATCCAAACATCGAAATGTGCCCACCCTGTGCAATTCTCATCAGCTTAAAGTTATCACCTTCTTCTCTGTTCTCTTTCTGGCATGCTCACTGCAAATAGTGCTAGAAAGGGAACACATAAGACGGTGGTGACTTTAAGCTGATGGTTATGGTACATAAATATAAACACCACAAAAATTAGACAACCTCGGAATCCAAATCTGAAGTTGCACGGGCGAGGGTTCCACTTATGAAAAGACGCGGACACACAACTATTTCCACCAACATTGCTAGTGCCGGTGGCAAGATTCGAACCCGCAATGACGATGGAGAGATCATATAGTCACACTTGCCATCGCGAGCGTCAGGCAACTACTCCACCGAGCGGGTACGGACCTGGAATGTACTATTTACTCACATACTTTAGTAATTAGGGATTACAAAATTTAAAAATATAAAATTATTTTTCATCTCATCACTTCAATTGAAACAAATGTGTTAAGAATATAAACTTATTTCTAAGGAATATAAAATAATGAAGATAAATGCGGTATACCCTACTAACTATTAAATAAAACGCATCAAAGATTAATGGCGTATCTTTTGAAATTGTGAAACTGATCATTAATTTCCTTTTGTAAATATACTCTTGTGAAATAAAGAGACGTATAGAGGACTGCATAGCATAGCATAGCTCAACCTACATTTTCATTCATCATCGAGTCAGCTTGAATATAATCTATCAATATCAAATATAAAAAAGCCTTTGAAGTATATGACAATTTTTTTTGCTTAAAAAATAATAGACTCTATAAAAATTAGACAACCCCTGAATTCAAAGCGGAAGGGGGTTTTACTTAGAAAAACGTGGACATACAACCAGTCTCAGCGACAACGCCAGTGCCGGTGCGGCGGCGGGATTCGACAGTCTTAAATGGTCGAAGCTTGTTACTTTGTATAAATAATATTATATTTGAGTAAGGTCGTTCTGAAGTGTACAAAAACAGTTTAATTATTTTGACAATCTAGATGTCTATAGATGTTTTCTTTTCCTTATATTCTAATGGGATATGGACAAATATACAAGGAGCTATATACATAAAAATTACTGGTTTGTATCCAGCAAAAACAAAACACTCTGTACGCGTAAGAAAAGATTCAATTAGGAATATCAAAATTCTGGAAAATCAAAAATAAATACGAGATGTACAGAAAAATACAATAAAGGATTTTGGGAAATACTTGAAATTTTAAATGAAATATTTAAATTTGAAGAGAAATTTTGAAAATTCTAACATTTTGAAATTTTTCATTTGAAACTTTGGGAAATGTTTGAAACTTGATCTAAAATTTTGAAAATTGGTGAGATATTTCATAAACATGATATTTTTTACATACGGTATATCAAATCTTTATGTAAATTGAATGATAAACTTTTAACAAATAGTTAACATTACTATAGATTTACACAAACGGCTAAGAAGAAAATATACTATTTCGTGACTCGCTTCAATTTCGCTATTAAAAAAATAGTTAATAATATAATTATTTAAATAAACTATAATTTAATTACATATGGTAATATTAGGACTATGTTTGCTAAAGCACATACCAATTTATCAAATGATAGGTGTTTAGTGTTTACGAAAAGTTTCTGTGAGTAACCTGTGAACTACTTGTGTCCTCTTTCTTCTAAACTTCTTAAAACGAAACAAAATCATTGGCACAGAGAATACTCTTAAATGCTTAATAATAACAATATCAAGTCGACGACACGACATTTGTTTTTTTCTAAAATTTAAAAAGGTAACCTTCAAGATGTTTTTAAAATTACGCATATTTATTTATCGAGGTTTGTACAGGGTGCGGCAGAGTAAGGTTGACACTTTTAAACCGCTAACACTTTTAAATGAAATAAAGCATGTATTAACTTCTTGTTACAATTTGATCAATGAACAACTAGATTTTATGTTTTAAACACTGCATTTTTTAAATGTTCATAAAGAGGCCCCAATTTCAGCAAGAATGCAGTTTTTCTAATTTTCAATGATGTCAAAACGTTGGGAATACACTTTTTCCTTCAGCTATGACCGTCAGAATCCTAGACAGCAGGCAATATCGCTAAAACGCAGTATTAAACGTCCAGGGAACAATTTATATAATGTTTCTAAAGATGGGAACGCGGTATAACAACGTTCTACAAAGAGGCCCCAATTCCAGCAAGAATGCAGTTTTTCTAATTTTCAATGATGTCAAAACGTTGGGAATACACTTTTTCCTTCAGCTATGACCGTCAGAATCCTAGACAGCAGGCAATATCGCTAAAACGCAGTATTAAACGTCCAGGAAACAATTTATATAATGTTTCTAAAGATGGGAACGCGGTATGTGTCGTGGCCCCATCTTGCTGGAACCACACATCTTCAAAGAAATGAGGACTGGTAATTCCCATTGATTCAAATGCACACCGAACAATCACCTTTGAACTATGTAATGGATTTTGATGAACTTGTCTAGGATTTGTATTGGACCAATACGATATCCGATAAATGCAAGTTGGCCTCATCAGATATCAAAACCATATTTGGCAACTCTGGGTTATTCTAAATTAATTGTGTTAAGGATGTTCTAGTACCATTTCCTTTATGACGTGCACTTAATTCTTGGTCAAAATGCATCTTATACGGACGGAATTTAAGCTTATCATGCAGAATTCTACGCGGATAAAATCAGTAAAGTAATAACAAGTAATAGCGTTTTAAAAGCATCAATCTTATTCCACCGCACCCTGTATAAAGTTTATAAATATTTATCAGTCATTCATTAATTATTAGAGTTGTTATTTAATTCTAATCATGCCGAGAAGATTCATATTTATCATCCATGAATTTCAAAATTATGGAAAAATATAATAGTAATTAAAGCACTTACTTCATGGCGATATATTTACAAAAATAATTATCTTTAATAACTATTTCTGCATGGCTACTCTCCATATCCACTGGCAATAAATGACATACAAGAATGTAAAGGAGTACTCACCTGAAAAAAAATATACATATTAATAATAAGAACAAATATTTTTTAAAAACAAACAAATTGATCCTTGGGCAAAAGGCAGTTCTTCAAAAAGATTCCAAATGTTTGTACGAGCTTAGCTATGACCGCTCGATGAGATATTAAAAACAGATGTTTGCCAATAGTAACTTGTTTTCATTAAACCTATTGTAAAATGTTATTAACAGTATTATAGGTAAATAAATCCCGGTGCTCATCCAAATGTAATTCGTATAAAACAACATTTTTTGCAGCTCTGTGGATAAATTTTCCCGGCAAGATTAAAAAATATATATTATACCAATTACATCCGAATTATACTTAAACCGTCAACATTGATAGTTAAAGTAACAAAATAACTTGATGGCAATTTATTTAAAACTATAATTTATTATAATTATTGTTAGTATTCTAAAGTGTTGCTTCCCTATTTTTCATCAAGGTACTAATAAATAAAACAATATGAGTGAAGATGACTAGAATCCCAAAGGCAACTATAAGTGTGACAGATACTTTTTAATTGTTTTCAATATGTATTCAAAGATTATATTATCTTTGATTTATTTATCTGAACATGTGACAAGGTGATTGTATATTATGGATACTAACTATATAAACAAATATTATATATGTCAAGTTCCACGTTTCACATATCTTAAAAAAGTTAAATACAGAACTGAAAAAGGAAACAGATTTCGTTTCCGAAACGTTATTATTTCTTTGTCTTAAATTAGTTGTAAAAAAAACACCCTCTGAATCTTTTAATCGGTGTTCTGACAGGCCACTGCAGACTTAGGATGCATCTATCATTGATAGGTATTGAGAAAGACCCTACATGTCCAAGATGCAGGAGTGATGAAGAAACATCTTACCACTTCCTGGGACAATGTGAATCGTTTGGGCGCCTACAGTATCTTCGGTTCTGAGGAGCTTCTAAGGGAGGAGATGAGCTCCCTCGCAATGAGTGACATCCTGAACTTCATCAGAAGGTAGGAAAGATTCGATGAGGGAGCAAGAGAAGCACATGGCTGAGGGGACAGCTGGGGGTTGGTAAAAAGGGCGCGACTTATTTCACATATCTAAATTAGAAGAATTTCGCAATAACGAAGTACATTTAAAAAAAAAGAAAGATAACATATAACTTTGACAGGATAGACATACATTACAAACAAATTTTTAAGAAATTTTGGACACCATTATAGTTCAAATTGAAATTAGATTTTCCGATTTAAATACTTTGCAATGTTTCGATTTAGTAAATCTTAATAATTTTATAATGTTTTTCTAAATCATTTCCTAACAGACTAATGGACAAACTAATGGACCAGTATCCCTTTTTTTAACCATATTTCGTTAAGAAATGAACTATGTGTGTTGTATTCTGACCAACAACTTTCAGCAAATTCAAAATCGCCTCAAGAAATCTTTACTTTTGTATATAATAATAATTTAAAAACCTGTCTCTCCGAACTGTACAAAATTGTTTCATTAGTGTCAACAATTCCAGTAACCTCAGCTTCTGTAGAACGATCGTTTTCAGCACTCAAACGCATAAAAACATTTACTAGAAACACAATAGCTCAAGACTGCCTGTCAAATATATCGCTTATCTCAATAGAAAAAACATTTTTTGTCAGAGTTGAAGAAAAATGATTTACCTACTTTTATTTTATGAAGAAGTAATCAACCATTTTGCTAGTTCTGAAAATCGCAGGTTACAATTGATTTATAAAAATATTTAGACTTTACATCAAAGATTAATATAGTTAGTTATTATTTTAGAAGAAATATTTATTTACGTTATTTATTTTTTAGAAAATATTTTTTATGTAACTTCTTTTTCAAAACTATTTTAATTTTTATTAAGTGATAATTTTACACTCTGACAGTGATAATGAATCCAATTTTTTGTTTGTAGAAAAACAATTTTATTTATAAATTTTTTTCCAAGACTATTTAGATTTTTATTAGAAGTTATAATTTAATTATAAGTGGGATAGTAGGGCTACTCTGGCGATCAACCCACGACAAAATAATGTAACGCGCTGTTGTACTGCCTCAAGGGTGGTGGGGAAATGTGCAAATTGTAATCATATTAAAATTTAGTTGCCTTTTAAATTTCAAGCCTCCTCTGTCAATAATATCACGAGTTGCTATTGACCTGTACCCTATGTGTTTGAGGTAAATAGTTCGTAAAATTATAGTTATTGTTTTCGTTTTGTGTTTAAGTACATTACTGTGTTTCCAGTAGGTGAAAGTTCGATAGATGTGTAATTCAAACGTATTTCTTTAGTGAAGTTCCAAGTCCAAGTAAACCTACCTTTTATGTGTCGCTGGTAGCTGGTAACTGTGTATTTGTTTTGATATTTTATGATAAAGGGATATCACCCCATTCTGTTTAGTTTAAGTTTACCAACGATACGCTGTGAACCTTCGGTGTGGCCATATTCAAGGTATTTAAAACCTTGTCTTAATCACTGTTATACATTCTGTGAATAAGGGTTATGTCTTTAGTAAATATTTTAATTAACATTTCAGGCACAGTAATCGTAAAGTAATGTAAATAGTTTTTTTATGTGTTATTCTCTTTATGAAATTTTGATGAATATATAGCCTGTTTCATAGTTGTTGAATTTGATATTTTATTTTCAAGCACCCACCACCTTATAACGAGAATGAATAATTCATGGAAGTTAAAGTTTAAGTAGAGTAATTCATTTTATGGTATTGAAATTTAGATAAACTAAGATCTGAGCTAGTTTTATTTTGTCGAGACAATCATTAACTTATCCGGGCTAAGTAGTGTCTTGCTACATCCCCACGCCCAGTAGTTTTGTGATCATATACCCAACCCTACATGGTAGGGGTACGAGGATAAAAGGGTAGCAAGGTCAAAGTTTTTCAACACCGGAAGAATAACTTGCAGCATGGAATGAAATCTGCGAATTTATTCTAAAAGGAAACTGGAAATATATATATTCTCGTATGAAGAGATTGATGGAGTATGATGGACACTATTGAAAAACTTTGATTATTAAAGTTGTACGATATGACACATTTGGCAACCTCCGTATTTAGTTAATTCTGTGAATCGTTTCCCCCCTACCTCGATAGGTGAATATGTTAGTTTCTCTCCTACACTCAGTAAAAACGAGTGAGGCTTCACATGAACTTTCTTGAAACCTGAAAGCCTTTCACCACATGACGAATTCATCAGTCTGTTTACATACATTTGGAAAACTGAGTGACTGATATAAATGATTTAAGCTCAGGTATTTAAAAAATGGTAGACAGAAATTATAAATAAGCGTGGGACAAACTGGTGAACTTCTTATTTAATTTTCTTATAATGATTACAGAATAGTTACATTTCAAATACTAAAAAAATAGGAAAAAGTTTACCATGTGGTTACACTAAAAGTTCAAACATTACACAAATAATGTAAATGAACACCATATCATATCATTTATGTCCACAAAAATAGAATGGCGGAGGCCATTATTTTGTGATAATAATTCATGATGACAATAGAAACCTTTTTTTTAATTTGTTTTTTATCACTAAACATTACTACAGTTTCGACACTTACATTTATATTACATTATCAAATATTTCAAAAACGATATAATCGCATTCAGTTTTTCATATGTTAAGAACCACTTTCAAAAATATATTTGATTTAATAGTAATTTATTCATAATAAACTATTGACTTATACTACTTATTCCAGGTGTCACTGAGTTATGGTCACCCCCTTTTTTTGTGTAATTTTTAACTTAGAAAAATTGATATTATATACAGGATGTCTCACCAGGAACTGATCGATCGATATAGGGAAAAGTACGCACCAGAAAATTTTGAAAATTTAGGGAATTACTAATGGCAGTGTGGTCAATCCAACTAAAATAATTACAAGCATCTGGCACTTCCAGTTATACCGAAGGTCGATACCAACTTGCTTATTTTAAATGGATTACCCTATATATTTTATGGTTTTTGAAAAGCGAATAAAATGCTGAGTCAAGAACATGTAAGATACACTATGCCTAAACCCAGCCGTTTCAGAGATATGACATTTTAAAACAAATTTGACAGACGTAATGGTTTACAATAACGTTTATAACCTTCTTCGTGTAAAAGATACTCATTTGCTTTTTAGCACGCGGAAAGACCATAAGGTGAGCTACGCTCTACAGTTTAAAGAAATCAACAATAGTATATCAAGTGTTCCATTTTTGAAGTTACATTTTGTAAACTTCAAATCGCGAAAAGTCATATGGAACACCCTGTATTTTTTTACATTGTTATGTATAATTAAATTCCTATTTTTCTGATTTAATTGTGGGAGTTTAAGTTACAACTTTTTGAAATATTTGCGATTCTCTTGGAAATTCAAGAATTTTTAGTAAAAATTTTATCGATTAGAAGCAATCAGTAATGTCAGTCATTCTCATATAAAAAAATGCCACCCCGTTTAAATTACACCCACAAAGACTTTTTGATTTTGTTTATTATTTATGGAGAATGTGATAAAGTAATATCAAGAACTTTTAGTACATTTCTTACTACTAGATATCCACAAAAACGGAAAATAACACTAAACACTGTAACATGCCTATTAATTGGATTGAAGACACTTTGCATAAATTAAAAAAGCTAAGATAAAATCAACTAAAAACATTATTCCATTTTAATTTAATAATTGTTCAAAATTCCTCCACACATTTCTCGCACCTTCGGATTAGTTCTTCATGGGTAGCTCTTCTAATTGAATCCTGTGATAAGTTTTGCAATGCACCTCTTACTCTGCATACAGTCTTCAATATTTGTTAATGGGCTCTCATAAACTTTATTTTTAATTGTTCCCCAAATAAAGTAATCTAAAATTAGGTCCATTATTGGCGATCCATTGATCGTAAAAAGTTTGTTGTAAAAAAATTATTTTCAAATAAGCGTTATGTGGGGGAGCACCGTTGTGCTGATAAAAAATGTTTCTATGTATCTATTATTCAAATTTTGTAAAATATTTAGATATCTTTCACCTAAAAACAAAAACAAAAAAAACAAAAACAAAAAAATTAACTATACATATTAGCAGAAGAAGAAATCTTTATAACTTACTGTTTAAATTTTACTAATCAAATTCTGATGCCACCATTCTATCGTTTCTTATGGCACAGTAAACATTAAACTGCCAACTTTCTTGAAAATTTCGCTAGCTGAACACATGAGGATTCGAGTCACTCCAATATTGCGAATTCTGTCGATTAAAAAGTATATTTTTGGTAAATTTCATCTGAACATATAATATTATAGACCTTAATAGAATAAATTCACACAAATTTTCTCTTAGGAAATCTGTTTCTTTTAATCGTTGAACCATTTGGAATAAAAACGGGTGAAATTTGTTTAATTAAAATTCTGTGAACTGAATCCTTCCATAGTATCGATTCCAGAGCAGCTTGTCTTAATGACATCATTGGAAATGCATGAAAATATCCCAGAATTGCTATTTTTACGTTTTCGTCATCAACAATAGGCTTCCGCTTTTGAATTCTTGCCTTGACAGAGCCATAGTTTTTAAAATTATCCAGTATGCGTTTTACAGTGTGTGTGTGACGGTTTCCATTTTTGTGGTTATCAAGTAGCAAATCTACTACAAGTTCTTGATATTACTTTATCACATTTTCTATAAATAATATAATTCAAAAAAGTCTTCGTGGGTGTAATTTAAACGCGGTGATATTTTTCAGCATAAGAGAATGACTGACATTACTGATTGTTTCTAATCATGGTTAATTTGATAAAATGTTTACTAAAAATTCTTGAATTTCCAAGAAAATCGAAAATATTTCAAAAAGTTATAACTTAAACCCCCACAATGCTTATATCAGAAAAAAAGGAATTTAATTATACATGACCTGATGTAAAAAAATACAGGGTATTCCATTTGACTTGAGCAAGTTTTCGCGGTTTGAGGTTTACAAAATGTAACGTCAAAAATGGAACACTTGGTATACTATTATTGAATTTCTCTAAACTGTAGAGCGTAGCTCACCTTATGGTCTTTCTGCAATGCAAAAAGCAAATGAGTATCTTTTACACGAAGAAAGTTATAAAGGTTATTGTAAACCATTACACGTCAAAAATTTTTTTAAATGTTAAATATTTCTGAAACGGCTGGGTTTAGGCATAGGGTATGTTTTTGATTCAGCATTTTATGCTCTTTTCGAAAATCCTAAAATATATAGGGTATTCCATTTAAAATAAGAAAGTTGGTATCGACTTCCGTTATAACCGTTGTAATTATTTTAGTTGGATTAACCACGCTGCCATTAGTAATTCCCTAAATTTTCAAAATTTTCTGGTGCGTACTTTTCCCTATATCGATCGATGCAGTTCCTGGTGAGACACCCTGTATAATCACTCACAAACAAAAATGCATTACATAAAAAAAGTATTTATCACTTCCGGTTTCAACTTTCCAATTTTTATCATGATTCCCCCTGTATATTTTTAGATAAAGCATTAAATTCTAAGTTCGGCAATTGACATTGTACTTAATCTCTTTTTACATAATACAATAAAACAGTTCTTAAAGAAACAATAGAACTTCATCTGAAACGCATATTTCAAATTTTTACAGGCCTACTGCGTTTTTTGCATTTAATAATATATCGCTAATAAACAAACACTTAAGTATGTCACATTGCTGAACTCAGAATTCAACGTTCTATCCAAAACTGTAAAAATATACAAGGGATCATGATAACAATTAGAAGTTGCTATCATTTCCGTTGAAGTGATGAATACTTTCCTTTTATGTCAAATAATATATTCTTATTTGTGTATTGACTATATATAATATCATTTTTTCTTAAAAAATTAAACAAAAAAAGGGGGTGAAACATATCTCAGTGACAACCCGTATATGATATGTATTACTACTTCAAGTTTTCCAACAAACAATGTAGACGCAGAGAGACGTTAACAATAATTCTATTTAAACCATCTCATTAATCACAGATGACACCGGATTACCAAAAGCTTTCCCAGGAAATTTTCTGTAAGCAGGAGCTCAAGTACAACATAGTCGACTGAGATGATGATTGTAAGGAAATTAGGATAAATTATATTTATAACGTTCTTGATCATATTTCAACGTGTAGGATTTTTAACATGCTCAAACAAAAATACAAAGAAAATTGTATTGTGAGGAAAGATTAATTATCCAGTTGGCAATTGATTAATTCGTCGAGTTAAAAGATTTCACCTTCATGACACTATACAGAAAAATATTTTGTCAATTTTCATATTCCTTTTCAATCATCCTTTGGATTTACACCAATTTCTCCATCTCATTTTTGCAGTTTTCATTTTTATTATTATATTTATTTGTAATTCAGATGTGACAAATATTTCAATTTTCAAATGTTCTGATCTGAGTTTTCTAGCCTCAGCGTGGCCACATATTGCTAAAATCGCTCCCTGGTATGTACACTTCCTTTGCCTTCTCTCAAGTCCCTTAATGTCTTCTCCTCGAATATGTTTGTGATATGACGAGTAGGAGACCCACTAATTTGTAAATCCCCCAATGACTTTTGATGCAGTTAGGCACGAGGTTAAGAGGGCTAATCGAACCAGTGTTTGTAGGGTAATTTTTCAAAATTTATTTCTTCCATACGGTTTGGTCAAATTACACCAAATTTGGAGGATTAGTAGTTGAAAGTATACTGGAGGGTACATGTACATTTATTTTAATTAATTTTCACTTTATGTAGGGAAAATTTATACTGTAAATATAAGTGAAATTTGAACGTGATTAGCTCCTGAATTATGATATCAATCGGTAAGTTCGAGGTAAAATTCATACATGTCTTCTAGAATGAATCTTCGTAATTATGCTCAGCAAGTTTCAAACTTTTTATTCCGTACTATTTGGTTAAAATGAATTTTCTAAATAAGTATCTTTGTCACTACAAATGGAGCAAGGAAGTGTTACCTCTATCGGGAATCGCACCTCAATGAAGTCGGTGAATAAAACGTCCAGTGAAGGTATAGTCAAGAGCAAAATTATTCACCGGCGCATGTATACAAATTTTCTAGAGAGTGACAAAGCTATCCGAAGCTTTTTCCCGACTAGGCCCCTTAAAGTTGCTTAGGACAGTATTGGTAAAAAAGAGAATGATTACCTTAATCAAAGTAGGGTAGCTTGGGGTAATTTTGAACGCATATCCCATGGTGAATGGAACTTGAGTCAGTATGACTGACAGTTGTAAAATATAATAATGACAAGATATATATCACTATACCACATACTATTTTTTTAAAACAAGGTTTCCTGGGCGAAAATACTCATTTACTTGTAATATGTATCTTGATGGGATAAAAAGAAAGAAAACTAGTATCTTACAAACTATTTTTTTTATTTATTTTTTTTTAATCGGATAAATAACAAAAAAGTTAAAAGTAACAATAAATAAAAGTGAATTCAATTTTTATTTTTATTTAGAGTTTCTGTAGGCTTTTCATGCCACTTATATAGTTTTTATGCCAGGAACTATGTCAAAAGATTCATTTTCAGCTATAATATCCCTAGGACATTGATAATGCACGAGATAATTTTATGACAATTGAAAGCATGTTGCTTGAGAATTTTGACATAAAACTATGAGGCATTTGTCAATGTCAGAGGGATATTCGGTCAGAAATTTTTTTTGATAAAAAAATCAAATAACTCGCAACACAACAAAACAATTAATTATTTATTAAAAGTACAGTTTGTAAAGGTACAGTTATTAAAATTTAACGTAACATTAGATTAGCTATTTTTTTCTACTATAGAAGATCTATTACCACGCATAGTATTTATGATCTTATTTTGATGTTCTTGGTCGATGTTTAAGTACGGTTTTATAGAATTTGGATTGTTATGACCAGTAATTTTCAGCAATTGTTGTTCTTGCACAACTTTAATTAACGCGCTAATAGATTGAAAATTCGCATTGCCAAAAGGTAACACTTTGAAATTTATTTGGAAATGAAGTTGTCAAAATCTTGGTGTCATAGTGACTGAAAACATTCTTGAATGTTATCAGTTTAATGTTGAAATAATTGGATGATTTGTGTCACATGACAAAAACTAACAAAATTTAAATGGCTGTTAGAACTGTCAAAAAATTTTCAAGGAAATTGAACCATCAAATATTGCAGCTGGATAAACTCTGTCGATGTCATCATGAAGAGACAATCGAAAATGCTCAACCAAACTTTCTGAAATTTTATCCTTTAGAGTGAAATTTAATATATCTGTACTCAAAATTCGACGAATATACCATTTCTTGATAGTCTACCGCATAATAACACCAAGTTTTAAGTTATGGGTAGTCAACTGTCCTTTTATATTCCACAACTGTATTCTCATGATCTTCAACTGCCTTCTTATATTCCTCAACTGTCTTTCATTTTCTTAAACTGTTTCTTCATTTTCCTCACCTGCCTTTTCTTGCTCGTCAACTGTCTTCTTATGTTCTTTTTTTTGTGTCGATATCTATACTAGTTCTCACTTAAAGTTTATCTCCAGATTGCTTCGTTTCTATTTCAGCATTTCCAACTCTTATTATTAAAAAATGACATTTCCAGTAGGTGCAGTGCTCCTGATTACTCCAATGTTCTGTTCCTATTTACTCCTGATTTCTAAAGGCCACCTGATTTAAAAAATATACACACAAATAAAAAACATTGTTCTTGTAGTTTCTAACTAATTCTGTCTGTAATAATCATTAAATTTTGTCTCAGTAAATTGGAAGTCAAAATTGTGCTCTGCAGGCATTTATTTTGTAACCTATGTCATAAAGATTTAACAAGGTTATCATAAAAAATTAGGCGATACAAATAAATTGTTACTTACTTTTTCCATCACTTTTTTTGTTACACAAACAAACGAGCTAACTCTTCATGGTACGGACAGTTCTAGAAACTATCATAAAAGGCGGCGTTCCGAATTGCCCTGTGTTCCAAATTACCCGAACCTACTCTGCCGAGACCAGTTCACGATTGTGCAAGATTACGATATGGTGCTACTCATTATTCATGAATGTTTCCATTATTTGATATTTAATTATTACCTAATCATTGATCAAAATATATGCATATTACTGGGTGTTGCCCTTTTCGGTAGTATATATTGAAATAACGAAATAATAATCAAACCAATGTCGTCATTGGCAAACTCAAAATGTTATAAAAATAACCGCAACATACAAACACACTTTTTCAATGTGAAATGAAATTAGAATAAGCATTCAGATAACTATGAACTTCTAAACAGTTCTATCAAATTCTTTAATACCAAACTAGGTTTAACCATGCGGAAAAATAGTGAACACTAGAATCATTAACACCGTTATTACAAAATCCCCAAATGAATAATAAATATTTTCATTAAACGAACTAAAAGCGAGCTATTAAAAATAAAACTCTAATTTATATTCACGTAGTGCAATCTATTTTTATCGAGCAAGCAAGTTTCTAGAATATATAAAGAGATAGCTTTGAACATAATAATTGTAAAACCGAACAAAAAAATGTAAAGCATTATTCCAGAACGACGCGACTCCCCAAGTTGCCTATTTGCCCTACTAACCAAGCTCTACGTATATTAATTATTACCTTACCATAGCCGCCCACGCATTATTAATTCAGTTTAAGGGGAATCCCAACGGGTTATATCATCATTATTCAACCCTTTATGCTCTAATTGATATTAATGATTTTTAATTACATAAAACAACAAACAAACATGACTTTAATAAAAATTAACTAAAATCCAGTACATTTTTATATAGAATTACATCGGGAATTTTTTAATTCTTTATTTTTTGTAGAAATGGTTTAATTTTAAGCTTTATGTTATGCAGTTTTATTATTATTATACTTTTAAAATTTACGTAGGAATGATTAAATACGTTCCCAATATTGGGAAAAAAATTAATTGTATAGTTTATTTCAAACTTACTTGCAACATAAAAACGTCGGCTTCTTTGGCGGCGGTAAAGGGTTAAAAAAAGCCGACGTCTTTTATGTTGCAAATAAGTTTAAAATAATCTATACTTTATTATAATCTCCAAGACAAATTCTTTAAGGAATACAAATATTTTTTTTATGTAAAAGTTTAGTAGTCTAGATACTTTAAAGAAATTATTTACGTTCGGATAGTCAAGCGCAATGCAGTAAAAACTTTAGTGCTTCCTGCAGTGATTAAAGTTATTTATTGTTCATTGTAAATTAATTAAGTAGTTCTTAATTTTATTAACATGTACGTTAATAAAATTAGTGTGTTTTATATTACGAATCTGTAAGTCTGTAGCTTGCAGGGCAGAAAATACATAACACTTTAGCATCAGAAGTGGGATCACTTTTGATCGTGCAACCTACAGAGAATTAAAGGGACATCCCCAAAGCCTGACCCTACTTGAGAAGGGCCGCCCTTTGTTGCCACTCGGATTGACGATGTTGTTCAACGGAGCTCGAAGTCCAAGATGGAAAACGTTGAACGTACGAAGGATATAACGAATTGCTTGATGGGGATATTTAGTTTAAAGTGGGGAAGTGTTAAGCACAAATAGTAGAGGACAATGCTTGTGGTTTCGAAGTGGACCAAAGGATGGCGTCATCGTTCAAATCAATTCCTATGTGTTCATAGAACGAACTATTCAAGAGGGGCCTAGAACATTCATGAATAATGGATTATTCCAGAATACCCAGGTACATGTGTACACAGTGTTGTCAACTACAGGGAGTTTTCCCTTTTTTTGGATGCAGGGGGCTCGAGGACATGGTAATTACTAATTCCGATAAAATTGGACATAATGCCACACATCATTTAATATCTTATTACAGACATAATGTAGATAACTCAATCGCCTTGAGGCAGATTTGTATTTTTGTGAATTTCTAAAAGTTCGAGTGTATAACAATAAGAAATATAACAACATATTGAGAACAAAATTCAACGATTCCAATTCCAATGTTCGACAGCGTCGTAAATGAATTCTTATTTCGCACAGAGGAAGCTTTCGCATTTTAATATTTCGTTTCCATATTACTTAAACACCCTGTATGATTTTATTTAAATATTTTATTTATACCAAAATATTTGAATTGCATGTTATTATACTACTGAGACATATTATATATCGTACAAAGGCATTGGACAACAGATATTGGCCACTGGCCAGTATACACCAATGAAATGGTGTATAAACAACATGAATTTCTTGCCAAAGTTCAACAGTCGTAACAAAAGCCATTAGAAACAAATAGAAATGGGGTTTTACGCATACATTACATAAATCATATCCTGTTTACTGCTTTATAGAAACCACAGAAAAAATGTTATCTTAATATAGGTTATTGTTGTTAATCGATATTTTAATATAGGTAGTGACTGGATAAATACAAATGAGTTGATTGAAAATTATCTGAGGGATTATTAATAAAGCTGCAAATTGTTTCTGCATCCTATCATGGTCGTATAGTACAGATGTACTTACTATCGCTGGCATTCACCTTGACCGCGAAACTCTTTCTCCAGTCCAGTCTATTATTAGCTTTCGAGTTGTTTACACGTTAAGTCGCTTGGGTATATTGCATATTGTTTTTGTTTTTATTTTCTTTGTTGTACTGTATTGTTGATATTAATTTAATAATAAAGCATGGCAGACGTACGCAGAGGTAGAAAACGGCCATTTGCTGACAAAGTGAATAAATTCATAGGTGAATTCCCGGATTTATTCTATGATGGTGCTAATATAATTTGTAAAGTGTGCTAGAAAGATTTGATGTGCTGGGATAAGCGTGATTGTGGACTTCACGTAAATAGTGTACACCATAAAAAATAAAAAAATGGCGCGCCTTCGACAACACAGTTTATATTTGATTTACTATTAATGCTGATTGCCTATGATGTTCCGCTGCACATACTCGATAAACACCCATTTCGAGAGTTCTGGAATAAATACAACGCCCAGGTGAAGTTACCAAGTCGCACAACGTTATGTAACTATCTACCAACTGTACACGTAGACATGGTAAATAAGATGAAATGCGAATTAAAAAATACACGGCTGTGGTTATCTGTTGATGAGACAACAGATTATAAAAAAAATCTATTTTAAATGTTATAGTACGAGTAATGGACCCTTTTAAACTGACAGTTCCACTGTTACTAGCTAGCAAAAGACTAAGTCAGTGTACTAGCGAAACAATTACCAGGGTGGTGCTGAAGACGTTAGAAAACTTTGAACTGTCAAAAAGCAAGTGTTGATGTTTGTGACTGATGGCGCCATGACAATGCGTTCGGTAGGCCGTTCTTTGCAAGAACAAGGTTGTACGTTTATACATGTTATGTGTAAAGTGCATGCTTTACATCTTGTGCCAGAAACTATTCGAAACGGTTTTCCAGAGGTGGATGCATTAATAGCAAGTACAAAAAAAGTGTTTTTTAAATCTCCTAAACGTCTCCGTGCATTTCATAGCAAGTGTCCCGGTATTCCCGAACCACCACAGCCGATTCTTACACGTTAAGGAACATGGTTGCAGGCAGCTTTTTATTATGTTGAATATTTCCAACAAATAAAAGCTGTGATACTACAATTCAATCCAGATGAGGCTGCAGTTATTAAGGAAATCCAGACAAAATCCGAAGATATTTCCGTTGAAACAGCTTTAAAAAATATTGCGAAGAACTATAAAACATTACATGAAGGCATAAAAAAATTAGAAAACAGTTCGTTGTCGTTAGCGGAGTCACGGCAAATAGTGGACGAAGTAAATCTACTGCTACACGCTATAGGTAGCGCAACAAATGAGCGCGTTAAAGAAAAGTTCGCAAGTGTGTTAAATAAAGACACCAGTTTTACCAAATTAGGACAAATATGTGATGGTGCAGCCCCAGATCCGTTAAGTGCGTTGAAAGACTATTTTACGTATGCGTGTATTACATCAGTAGATGTCGAACGGTCGTTTTCAAAATATAAGAATATATTTTCACCAAAGCGAACATCACGCATGGAGACAACTATAGAAAAATACCTGATGCTGCAAAATGGCTACACATCTTCTCCAGTTTGTGATAAGCAAGCTAGTTCATCAAGCTAGTTAAGAGTGTAAGTTTTACATACATTGTTATAAATTGTAACAGTTTATTGTTTCTCGTATTAGTTAATTTCGCGTACGCCACTGTCCCACGGAACAATTTTGACAGCCCTAATTATTAAAATAACAATATCGTTTTTTAGTTCACTATAAAATTTAATGTATAAACTCAAATCATTATATTCTCGAAATGGTCATTAGGAGCAGAATATAAAAAATGGAAGCACAATAAGCAGATCTAAATCTAGAAAGGTACGTTTTTTTTTTCGATGTTCTTTCCATCTAAAAGAGTGTCATATCCGAAAATAATTTAAATTCATATTCAATTCTAAATTGTTTTCATAAATCAAAGCTTTTTGGTAATGCTGACACATTTTATGACATAAAATTATCTTCTGTAACCTTACGAAAAAAATGTTACCCTCGCAAAGAGAAAAAAAATATTATTTTTTCATTAAATCAAATCAAAATTGACGAGCATTGTGTTACCTTTTTGCTACTCTGTACGTATAGATGATTCACGCTAGAGGGAATGGAAAAGTTAATACTATGCTAAACACCTAAATATGTTTTCCCTACAATAATCACATCTAATATGATTTTACTCCGGCTGTCAGTTTGTATAAAGAATATTTTATTCATAAAAACGTAGTTCACGTCAAACCTAATAGAATGTGAATCAAAAGAAAACCTTTTAAAATGAAATCAGTGGGTGTTCCAAACAGATGACTCATGATCATGAAGAAATACATTTATGACATTCCACTTAAAACATATCGATCTCACATTTTATCTTTAATTTGCATAATGTTAATGATTTTATAAATATAGACACATGTATCTGAAACTTTGAATTTTTATACGACACAATATAAATACTTTCTAAATTTATTTTGGTATAAATGGTAAACAACACATAGCAGGTTAATAGTGGGCATTCTTTGTGTTTAATTACATATATTACTGTAACATTGTAACATTAGTATAATGATCGCAATTATTTTATACGTATTTAGCAGTCTCAGTCATGTACAAAAAGAAAAATTTTAAATAATTTGCTTAGTTCCATTATACCATGTTATGGACTAATACCAGAAACACCTTTTTTCTAGAAGTATATTTCACACAGAAATCATAGAATATATCGATATCAAAATTACTTATCAGAATGTTTATTATAATCGTAGAATTCACAATAAAAACAAGCACGGAAAGTATTCTCATCAGTGAAACTAGTCACAGAATTTAATAGTGCAGAGAGTTAACCTATTAATATGAAGAAAGAACAGTTTGGATCCTTGCGGAACACCAGAATTGGTGGAGAACGTTTTGGGCGAGACTTCACTAACCATAAAGTAAGCGGTTAAAGAGGAAACTACTGTTAATTTATTTATTTGCATAAAACTTTTACTTACAAATTTTCTAATATTGAAGCAATCATACAGAACTGTAATCATCAGTGACGATTAAATTTGTGTTCTATGTGATGACATTTCATGTTTCTCATTATGTCGATATCTTTTAGTAAAAAAAATGTAGTATATTAAGTACAACCACTTTATTTCAAAACAATTCAATGTCATACGTCAATGTAAATTGTGAAAATGTTGAAGTGAATCATTCATTTTTGTGACAAAATTATTTGAGTGTGGACATAATACTCGGAAAAATAATTTTTCGTCTTTACCAAAATGTTATGTTGATTTTAACACGCTTTTATTAGCTTCACTTGTATGTTTGCTTGTTTGTTTGTATGTTTGTTTGTAACCGACTCTTTGGACTCGATTTTAACCCACTTTAAACGGACAGATTTAATTGAAACTTTGTACACTTATTAAGAACCGGTAACAATACAATAATTTGATAAGTTTATATCATTATCCTGTTCAGGATCGCCAATCCTTTCCTCACGTATCCCTGCGTGAAAGCAAAGGCTTAATATGTCAGTAGATTCCATAATTGTTAATTAGCCCGGTGGTCGAGTGGGTTAAGGCACTCGACGCGAAACGACAGACTCATCCGGCGTGAGTTCGAACCTCACGGCTGAAATAAAAATTTTTTTTTTTTTCAGAAATATCTGTTGGATCGTAATATGTTATAATATCAGCATCAATAAGCAATATAAATATAGTTTAAAACAACTAAAAAACACGCTTTCATAGCACATCAAACTAAAAAGTTAAAAATAAATATAGTTTAAAAAAACTAAAAAACACGCTTTTAAAGCACATCAAACTAAAAAGTGAAAAATAATTATTAATATAAACTGAAAATAATAATGAACGAAAAATACTAGTATTATTGTGAAAAAAGCGTGGGGTGCTCGATATACGAAAAATATTGCACAAAGCACCCCACGCTTTTTTCACAATAATACTAGTATTTTTCGTTCATTATTATTTTCAGTTTATATTAATAATTATTTTTCACTTTTTAGTTTGATGTGCTTTAAAAGCGTGTTTTTTAGTTTTTTTAAACTATATTTATTATTTACTTATAGTCATAGACTCAAATATTTTTTGTTTCTGTAACAATTTAATTTTGACATCAACAGTCAAAAATTTAGCTGAGTGTGAGTTAATGTAAAATTGTGAGAACAGTGTTTAAATTAGAGAAAGGTGTAAAGTATATTTGTGTAGGAACGTTGTTAAGAGAAAGCAAAGAGGAATAGCGTGAGAGTTTAAGATAAATCAAGAAAAGAAAATAATAACAATCAAAAGTGACAATGACATTTGTAAAATTTTAAATAATTAATTTCCGCAACAGACATTTCAAACAAAAATTTCGTTTTGCAGCAAGCAACTCGACAGCAGTAGTAATAAGGACAATAATTGAAAAAGTGATCAGATCGTACGAGAAAAAGAAATTTGGTATTCGCGCGACGCCTGATTCACAAGACATGAAATTCAAAACTGCAAAATTAAAAGTAGAAATAACAGTAACAGCACAGACAAAATAGGATATATGACGATATCTTCGTCCTCCTCGTCCTTATCATTAGAAGATGAGGCGAGGAGGGCTAAAATAGCCAAAATCACTAAGAATAAAAAATGTGAGAATGTAGTAAATAAGGAAACAAACGAAAATGCTTAAGAAAAGGACAATGACAAAGAAAACTTTGTTAGAATAAAAAAACCAAAAATAGAATAAGTGACGAAATGGACAAAAACTTCACGCACCCAACGACAAAAAAGAAGACAGGAAGTTATGCCGACGAAGACCAAGAATAAATTCAACACTCTGACGAACAATAATAATGTGAAAAAGGACATGAAAATAAAAGAAAAAGTGACAACGACAACGACGAAGACAGTGACGATGGAAAAAGTAAGCAGACCACTGCCGATCATTATACACGGCAAATTCAACGATCAAAAGGCGGTGGTCGCATTCTTAAGAAATACTATGACGAAAAAATATTATATCAAGAACATCCCGAATAACACAGGACTCTATTTGGAAGATATGGCAGACTACAGGAGATGCAAGGCGTACTTTGAAGACGGAAGCGTTAGCTTCCACACATACACGCCAAAGAATGAGAAAACCCACGGGATCGTCGTTCACGGACTGAACGAGGACGCTGATATAAATGATGTGAAGACAGAAATGGTAGAATACTACAAGATTGAGGTAAAGGAGATTTATAAAATGAGGGGGATCAGATTCCCCTTGTTCCTGGTGGTGACGGAGTCGTCAGTCACATTAAAGCAGCTGGCCAAGGAGGTGCGGTGCCTCCAATACACCGCGGTGGCTTGGAGGCGACACTAACAATAAACTGATGATTCAATGCCACCGCTGTCAAGCGTGGGGGTACGCGACAGCGAACAGTCGTTCCCCTCAGAGATGTGTGAAGTGTGCTGGAGGGCACTTCACAAGGGAGTGTACATTGGAAAACGGACACCCTGCCAAATGTGCAAATTATAAGGAGGGCCACACGGCTAACTCGACAGTGTGTCGTATATCAGAAAAAAATTGCACAGACAGCAAGAAATATGTGCAACCGGCCCCCCAAATGAGATACGTGGTGGCCCCGCCACCGTGGACGAATGCGTGGTGAAATCGGCAAATGTGCAAGGAAGCCAACCGTCTCAAGCATATGACAATAATTTTCCTTCTCTTCCTGGGCAGGGAGAGGGACCTCCGGTGGTCACGCCCTCAATTAGAAATGAAAATTTGGAGAGAAGACCTGTAATACAGAACTAGAAAAAATTCGAGCCTTTCTTTTGCCAGGACGTCTCGAATAATGTGTGCCAAATTTAATACAGCTTCTTGGAACGCGAATGATATCGGTAACAAAATTCCGCATATAATAAATTTTCTGACGAGGCAAAAAATTTACATTATGCTCCTTTGCGAAACGAAATTGACTAGTCCGTGGGGCGAGACAGAAACGGCAACAGAGTCGGTGGAGTAGCCATTCTTACAAAATCCGACATTGCATGCACTCACAAATCGATCCGAAACACGACGATCGAGAACGTGAGTGTAACGTTGGACGGCGGCACGCATATCACCGCCGTTTATATAAGAGACATTTGAACGGCTTCACCGCGGACTGTCTTGACAGATTAGGGAATCGGGTCGGACGCGGCCTGATTATCGGCGACTTGAATGCCAGATATCGAATGAGGAATTGCCATCGCAACAATGCGAACGGCAACACCCTGTTTGATTATGTCAATAACAATGACGTGTCTCTGGAGTTCCCGAATACTCCGACGCACTTTTCAGATAACCGTAACACGCCGACCACCCTGGACATAGTCCTCAACAAGGGCGTCACCACCTCCACGCTACCTATGGCGTTAGAGCAGCTCACGTCTGACTACAACCCGATTTTGATTAATCTGCGTGGTGTGTCAAGGGAGGATGCCGTGATCGAGGTTACATCCTACAAAAATGCCGACTGGCCGACTTTTCGCCAGTTCGTCAATGACCGGCTCGAAATAAATAGCAACATAAATGATGCCGGTGACCAGGAGTGCCGTGGACGTATTCACGGGTATACTCCAGCAGGCCAAACGGGGGTTGTCAGAAAGATAAAAATAGACCCATACAAGGGAAGAACTCGGTGAGACAAGTGATACGCGACAAGAACAGGCTGAGACGGCTTTGGCAATGAAACGGAGATGTGGCCGCCAAGGCGGAGATGAACAACATTTTCTCGAAATTTGTTAAGAGACATAAAATAATTCAAAATAGATGGTTAACTTATAGAAGATAGTTTAGGACTCATTGGCGCAGGTACTAAAAAACTGAGGGGGTCAGTGGGTACTGAACCCCTCTATTTTGAATATTTGACAATTAATTTATGTTTTTTTTTTCTTTAAACGATGTGACTTTTTAAGTTGGAACACTACCAAATTTTAAATAAATACTCGAGTTATTTAAAAAAAAAACTTATTTTTAAACTTCAAACTTTGACACCCTGTATATCGGACATGGGGGTCTAAAATGAAAAAATGGCATTGTGAAGTCCTATTATTTTTGCTCAAGGAATCCATGGTTATTGGATTGACCTCATTTTTCCGGACACCCTGTAGAAAAAAGTTTATTTTATTTGTTTAAAAAAATATGTATTTGTAAGCGGTGCAAACAATATGATAAATTTTAAGTTGCAATTACCAATTTTTTAGAACAAATTAAAATCTGACGTGAGAAATGTAATTTCTTCATTGTAACTATCCCCCCTCTACTTTTTTTATACATGTATTCAATATTTAATATAGATTAGTTTTCTGATAAATAATTAATAAGCATTCCCACCTCAATATATCGGCTACATTGTCTGTTTGTTCTGCTTGAGAAATATAGCAAGCGTGCCGTTAAAGGATAGTAATTAAAAAATGTTATTCTGTACAATTAATGTTGTATAATAAACACCATTATCGCTGGTCAGTAAATTGGGCATTTCTCTTAAACAAGCAATTATCTGGTAAATAAATTGTAATTAACTAAAGTTGAACTTTGTTGAATTTAATGAAATCAAAACGTAACTGATTCTCCAAATCCAATTAATCAAAAGTTCAGCAGACCATACATATATCCTATATATAATTTAATTACTAAACACGGACGAATGAAAACAGGTGACCCAATAATTTTCCTTATTGTTCTAAACCAATCAACAATTGTGGATATAAATGAACTTTAACCGCACTAATATATTGACAGTTCGAACCTAAACGTAAGCGACCATTTTACCTCTTTGTTTACTAGTATTAATACCTATTCGTTACAATCCACTAGCATTACCTGATTTGACTTCAGTTACAAGGTTAATTGAAAATATATAACAAGAAATTACAACGAATTGCATAAACAGTTATTTCCATGATGTGGCAATTATGGAGCTTGAACTCCTTGAAGATATTTTAAGCATGCCAAATTTGGTGGACAATAAATTTGAAATTTATTAAGTAAGATACCATTTTACAGACGATATTAAATAAAGTCGTCCATTATTCTACAAAATATATAAACAGCGTAAATTTAGTTTCAATAAATGCTCGAAATGGGCTCCATTTACAGCCAGGCAATGTACCAATTGATTTCGAAAACTTCCTAAGCAATTATCTACGGCTGTGTATGGTGTTTTCTTCATTTTGGCTCTTTCAAATCCTCGAAATTCTCTGGCCTGTTTCTGTACACCGTACTTTTGAAATGTTCCCATAAAAATATATCGATAGGCGTTAGATCGGGGGACCTGGCAAGGCCATTCTATGGATCCCCCGTCTATCGATCCATCTATCGAGAATCATCTGACTTAAATATCCCTCATTTTATCCCAAGAGTGCAAATGCTTCTTTTGAAAATGTTAAAAAACATATGTTGCTATTTCAACAAAAAAAATTTTCAGCAACAAAACTAAGCCTTAAAAAACTCGATGTGTTCTATTCAGGTCAAATTTACAAAGGTATAGACATTGACATTATAGCGTTCGTTTGATTTTTCCCCATTCTATATACTTATAATAGTATTTTTCATTTTGTGGGCTACCGTATACACAGGCACAAAATTTAGACTATATCATCAGAGTAATTTTTATTTTCCACCAAGATTGGTTACAGTGTTAAATAAGAGAAAGTTAATTGCTAGAAGGAATAACCGTCTATTTACTTAGGATAAGGTCCATTCCCAATACCAAGAATATTCCTAAGGGTATTTAACAGGTTTCATAACAACCAATTTCTAAAGTTTATAATACTTGAACAGGGTTGTAAATAATAAATTAATTAAAAATTAGAGTAAGTGCTAGAGATCTAGAATGAACGATAAAGAAATAATTGTAGACATCGAATTATGGGAGTGATAATTATTATTAAACTATTGTTGGAAATCATAATTTAATAACTGTGTACCTTTTTTACACATTCTTTACGTATTTGTTCTAGCACTACTACACTATTTACCTTTTTCCTGTAATTCCTGTTTAAAAATCTTTAGTTTGAATATGAATTTTTCTAGATTGAACCACAAATAATAAAAATACAAACTGTAGATATCGATTTACAGGTTTTGAATGCGTGAATAACAAATTGATCGAATCATATTTACCAAAAAATAATAGTAAATCTGATACATAACAGATAACTGTGATGTCCACAAGGATCTGCTCATGGGCAATTAATACTTTTACTATTTATAAATGATTTGCGACAAATTAACACGTAAAACGATCTAGTAATGTTTTCAGATGGTAATTTACATTTATATGCAGCAAGTAATAGATTATTTAAATCATGTAAAATATTCTTAACCAATTCTTACTAGTATAAAAATAAATATCTGAAGACTTTCAGGACCGTATTCATTTACTTCATCCCCAAAAGTGGATTTATATATAGCGGTCATTTTATACAAATTCTAAGTCACCTCAGCAAAGTCAAACAATGGTTTTTTTACATATTTATTTATACAGCAGGCTTAACTGGGAAACAAGATAGGTACTTTATGCCCAAAATCTCATTTCAGCTATTTCGCAGTAAACTGGCGTACAGAGCCAACAGATTTGAGGAATAAATTTAAAATGAGTCGATGATGTCTTGATGTAAACTAAAATAGAGCTCGAAACCAACCTCTTCATCAATCTTCTTTAAAAATCAACAAATATTGATCATTTGGAGCTTAATCTCGCATTATCTGTAACATTTTATTAACTGAATTTAATTATTTCATTTTCTTTACCCCGTAATTTGTTGGCATATCGTTGGATTTTTTTATGGGTTAAATAAACCTCAATTACTAACTTTTGTAGAATTTATTTTTGAAAGATTACAATGTCAGAGTTAACATATTTATGTTATAGTACACATTAATATACACAGCAACATAAACTAAATTTTTATAATGCATCGTAATAATAATTTATGATTTTGACGAACATGCCCAATTCACTACAACAGAATACAATGTAACTTAATTGGTAATGCAATATTATGTGCTAAAAAAACAGAAAAAAATACAATCGGTTGCGAATTTTACTTTGCTAATATTATCATATAATCTATTTACATTTTAGATTTGGTTGACCTCTGGAAACTACCTGTAATATTATTTTTTTCTTGTTCTGATAATAAAATCACAGAACTCTAAAAGTTGTAAACTGTAGGAATCATATTGACAATCTGTAGAAAATCCTACGTTAGATCTGTCAATTTTATATCATTATCGTTATAATGTGTTTAAAAAACTGGTTTATCAAACAAAATGCAAGGCTTCATGTAGGCGTACTGAAAGTTTGACGATGTTTTATTCAAAACGTCTATTCCTTGCAACATATTTTTTAACTTCCCGCTAAGAAAATTGAACATTTTCAGAAATCGGGAAGTTATTGGTTTCACCCCGATTTTCGAAAATCGAGTTTTTGTCAGATCTCGATGTTTTGAGGTTCTAAGAAGCTATTCTGACTATTCCCAGGATGGTGTCTGTATGGCTGATGTATGTGTGTATGTGTGTGTGTGTGTGTGTGTGTATGTGTGTACGGTGTATGTAAACCTCTCATAACTTTTGAACAGCTTAACCGATCGAAACGCGGTTTGCGGCATTCTATAGGGGCTTACTCAACTTAGATTTCCTGAGAACCGATTCGGCCTGGTAGATTTTGAGAAATATCAAAAACAAAATTTTCAAAAATTTGTTTTTTTTGGAATATCTTTTAGACTACTGAACCGATCAATTCCAAAATCTAATCAGCTCTTCTCCTTAAAAAACAACGTCGATCGTCGCAAATCGCATCAAAATCGGTTGATTCGTTCGCGAGATATTGATTACGAAAAATTCGCAAAAAAAGTGTTTTTTTTAAATAACATTCAAAATTCCTGTCGGATCGATTTTTGGTACAAACATAACTTTTGTACTTGAAAAACTGAGTTGAATGCTGCAAACTGCATCTCGATTGATTAATTTGTTCAAAAGATATCGCAGTTCAAAAATTGCAAGAAAAGTGTTTTTTTAATATAACCTCGAGATTTTTCACCTAATCGAAGCGCTCAACAATGTATGTGTATAATATTTTGAGCTCGGAGAGCTCAAAAATTAACTAATACGTACATTTTTGAGCACTTTAAGCTCGAAAATAGCGGGAAGTTTCAGGGATGGCCTGCAGGGTCAACCGATTTTCAGATTTTTTAACTCGCGTGATATCTCACAAACTCTCAAGTTAATCACAAAAATAACACAGGTACACAATTTTACTGGCTTTCCAACAGTACTTCGTATTTTTCGATGGAATTAGCAGTTATCGAGAAATTCACAAAAAACAACAGCATGAATATACAGTCTACTACAATCGATAAAAATGCGCTCGTATTATTACAGAAATACTGTGCACATAAAAAATACTACAAACTACTGCAATAAAAACCTCAAAGCGAGCGCTCTCACATGCCGACAAGACCTAATTAGTTAGATACAGAGCCGTACTTCAAATTTCTGTGTATTACAATGAACACAATAATACAACAGATTTATTTAAAATAGTGTCTTAGATAAATAGATATTTGATATTGTTAAATAAAAAAATCTGACTCTGTTTGACTCTAACTTAAAATCTAACTCTAAATTAAAATTAGCAAGTCATTCTCTTGTTGCTCAGTTTCGCCAATAATTATTTATCATAGTAAATTATTAGTCGCCTGGATTTTCGTTCATATTGCCTTTCCTTAATTAATTCATAAACACTTCATTCTGGAACTTTTGCTAAGTAGATTGTTTTTTCCACCGTTCCTGTTTCTTTTTCAGTAAATATTTAAAACTATTTTTTGTGATTGCTGGCATGCTGTTTTGAAATTTTCTTTGTAATTTGTGAAACATTACCATCTTCCACATCTTCCTGACATTCTCTGCCGGTGGGGGTTGATGATTTTCCTAATGCCTACACATTTTTCCAGTATTATTTTACCACAGCTCCTCGTAAACAGAATACACCGAATAGTCATCGCCCGTCAAAATATTTATAAAAATACAGCTGTATAAAATACACGTAAACACAGAGGAAAACTTCATTTACACATAAGCCTGTTAAACACTTTAAGTTGTCACAATCGACAAAAACAATGTAAACACAAACTCTATAAAACACACTTATAGCACTGACACGCCGATGAAAATTCCTAATCTAATTCTTAAAAGCAATATATAGTACTATTGAAAATACCGCGTATTGACCTACTAAAATATTTTATTAACCCACATGGTACTGACATTTCCGCATTCTTTCGCGAAACTAATAAATTCAAAATGTGACCTTGTATTCAAAGGATGATGCGGGAGAAGGAACAAGGAGAACCCGAAGATAATAAGTGTGTTGTTTATAGGGGCGAATCGCGAATTTTAACATATCAGAACATACTTTATATAAGAATAATGAAATTTTATGTATGAAGTAATACATCATATGTATTATTTAACATGGTGTAAAGAAATAAAGCATGCCCCACTCTCCCTTCAAATAACTGTCGGTAGATGGGTCGGCAGCCATTGAATTTTTTATGTGCACAGCATTTCTGTAATAAACTATACTTTCTTCTATATTTGGAATAAGAGGTTGAGGCTGTTGTGAAATAATTACGGTACAAAGAGTTTCTTTCGGCGCTTACAAAAGTGGTTGTATAATAAACAAGAAAATCTTTTCGGTTTTCGTGAAAGATTCTAAAAATTAATATGAAATGCTAAACACAGATAGGCCCCGACTCGTTGGCGTAGACGTAGCAAATGCGAAATTAATTACTTCGAAAATATTCTAAGCGTTATGAACATATAAATATTCACTGAATGCCTTTTAATTATTGTTTTAATTTGTTTGTTGAAAGTTAAAAGGAAGAGAGGAGAACAATTCTTGTAGGTAATTTCTGTATAAACCGTTTGATCTTTGTAAATTTATACTGCTGCTTGTCGACTGAACCGTCGTTTCTAATATTCATCAAAGCTTATGAAACACAAAGGAAAGTAAAAAATATTCATTAAAATTTTAAGACTTACACAAAGATTTTATACAACGTGCTATTTGACGAGTTTCCACCCGCGATATTTCAGATACCACAAAGGATATGAAAATAAAATAGACAACGTCTAGTTTCTAGTTTTACAGCCACGCGGAATGTTCAGAACGCAAAACGGTCTGGTTGTCCACCAGTGAGTGGATGAGAAAGAATATATTCTTGCGCTTGGTGAGGTACATGCCAATCCGCATCAATAACTTGACTGCTTACAAAATTTTGTGGAGGCATAAATTGCACCCGTAAAAAGTGAAAATGATTAACTAATTAGCAGAAGGTGATCCAAATAGGTGAATCGAGTTTTGTTGAAATCATGTTTAATAGAATAGAAAATTAAATTCCCAATTTGATTCACATCTGTTTTAACGATCAAATTCCTTGTTTCTAAATGCCAACAACCTAGTTGTTACTATTTATTTTTATCCTTGCGCCAGCCATCTACACACTTCGACGTTTGCAAATAAACTGATTCTGAATAGGGAATACGACCTAGATATCGCTGCGCACGCAAGGCTGGCCGGCCCAGGATTCACGGAAAATTTCCGGTATCTAGCATATTTCCGATTTCTGCATTTTACGTTTTAGGAATTTTGTACACATAAGTAATTAATTGATTTGTATTTAACATATTTAACTCGAGATCCATAAAATTGTAAGATAGGAGCATTTGCAAGATCGCCGACGATGATATGAATTTTTTTCAGAAGTTATTATTAAAATTTCTCCACATCAAAAGTTTCTTTGTTGAAATCATTCATCAATAATAATTGTTAATTTCATTTTGTGCAAAAAAGAATATTGATATTATTTTCTAATTTTTACTTTCAAGTAATCGTAATTTTTTTCGACCTCGAGATTTTGATCGATATATACGTTTTGAACCCTCCTGAATCCATTCTGACTATTTTTCGAATGATGTCTGTCGGGGCGTGTGTGTGAATGTGTGTGTATCCGCGATACTCAAAAAATACAAATGGGAGACTTCCCAAATTTGGCAGTTAAGATTGGCACACATTAAATTTGGTGAATGTGGTACCACCAGAAGACATAATGAATGAAAGAAGAAAAAAATGTACAATTTTGGGGACAAAATTAAAAAAATTTGTATTAAATTTTTGGACGAATCTCGAGGAATTATAATGAAAAAACATAACTCTATGAAAAAAAAAATCTGTCTGCATGTCTGTAGTAACGCGATAGCAGCCACAGTTTTTGAGATAAAGCTTGCAAATTTGATACACTTGTTCTAACGGCCAAAGACAATGAAAAATTCGGTGATGAGCAAAATTGGTCGGCTGAAAGAGGGTCAACAGGACCCAAATTTTTTTTCATTGAACAAAAAAATATATTCTTGATGAAGGATCATCATCAAACGAATAAAATATATTTTCCAAGTACTTAAATAAAGCTGATGTAAACTGAAATATTTTACACATTTAGCCTCATAAAATGGGGTTAGATTAAATTTAACAAATGGGGCCTCGATGAACATAGCCAACACACAGAGCTCTATGTGTACTGCTCATTTCCACCTGGCACATACAAACAAAACAAGATAGATTTATTGGGGTTCAAAATAAAACAAAGAAGATTTAGTGCCACATCCCAAAAAAAAAATAAATTATGCAGCTACGGACACGTGTTCCGGAGTTATTGCCCCTCATCAGCGTCGCGTAGCTAAGAATTGGATCTACGATGGGATAGATCAGGAAGAAGAACCAAAATAAGGCTGGAAAGTACAGTACACAGTACTCAGTTAGTGCCTTCATGTTCTCATGTGCCACAAATGGGGCCTCGATGAGCACAGTCAACACACAGAGCTCTATGTGTACTGCTCATTTCCACCTGACACATATAAACAAAACAACATAGATTTATTGGGGTTTAAAATAAAACAAAAAAGGTTTAGTGCCATATCCCAAAAAAAAAAAACAAATTATGCAGCTACGGACATGTGTTCCGCAGTTATTGCCCCTCATCAGCGTATCGTAGCTAAGGAATTGAATCTACGATGGGATAGATCAGGAACAATAACTAAACTGTGTGTTGACTGTGCTCATCGAGGCCCCATTTGTGGCACATGGGAACATGAAGGCACTAATTGAGAATTGTGTACTGTACTTTCCAGCCTTATTTTAGTTCTTGTTCCTGATCTATCCCATCGTAGATCCAATTTCTTAGCTACGATACCCTGATGAGGGGCAATAACTCCGAAACACGTGTCCGTAGCTGCATAATTGGTTTTGTTTTGGGGATATGGCACTAAACCTTCTTTTGTTTTATTTTGAACCCCAATAAATCTATCTTGTTTTGTTTGTATGTGCCAGGTGGAAATGAGCAGTACACATAAAGTTCTGTGTGTTGACTGTGCTCATCGAGGCCCCATTTGTGGCACATGGGAACATGAAGGCACTAATTGAGTACTGTGTACTGTACTTTCCAGCCTTATTTTAGTTCTTGTTTCTGATCTATCCCATCGTAGATCCAATTCCTTAGCTACGCTACGCTGATGAGGGGCAATAACTTCCGAAACGTGTCCGTAGCTGCATAATTGTTTTTTTTGGGATATGGCACTAAACCTTTGATTAATGTTAATGTCGTTACAGTTTTATATCTTACTAAATAAAATATTTTCAAATAAACTAAACAAATCTGCGTTTAGTATATATTCTTTAAACCAGTTTACACAAGCCAATTACGAGCATATTTCTAGCTGAGTATTTTGAAATTGCTAAATTAACATCTGCAAATGTAATTCTTTGTTTGGATAAAAAACGGAAATAAAAAATAATTACATTTAATTTAAATAACCAGAGAAGTAGAGAGAAATTATTAATAATTAAATTAGTCATACCTGGTGAGTATTATTTCTTAACTAATCCTCTTATATAAATTTATGGTCAATAATATTTCTAAGAATACTTAAGAAAAAATTAAAAAGTCAATTACGTACAAATAATAAATCATACTTGTTTTCTCTTACATCAAAACTATTTTTAAAATATAAAATACCTACTAAAATTTATTCGTTTATGAAGACATAATTTACGCAGTTTTAAAGTGCTTTTCACCTTTCAATGCTTAGATGTCTAGTATAGAATATTTTTGTCGAAAGATGCCCAGTCATTACTTGACAAGCATTCACAACGGCCCTTTCTACCATAATTAAATTTAACATCTGTGAGTATAAAATGATTTAAGCAAACCATGTTCTTACTGTTTAATAATATTTGCAAAAGAAGTGAAATCCTTAATACAAAGTTTTGAATATTTATGCCACTCTGAATTTCAAAAAAGAAGACTTACACATATGAACTGTGAAGCCCCAAAGTTGTATGGCTTAGTTACATTACACAAAGAAAATAAACCCATTAGGCCAGTGGTTTCTTACACAAATGCACCGACACGTAAGTTATCTGAATTACTTAATAACGAGTTTAAATCTATTACAAAATTTAAGCCCAAAAATACAATTATTAACTCCTTAAACTTAACAGTAAAATTAAACAGCCTATTGACCCCCCAACTCTATAAAATTAGTATTAGACGTGTCGAATATGTTTCCTAATCCCCCTTTCGAATGTCTTCCTTTAATTTCAAATATACTAGAAAAATGCAACATTATCCCAAATTAAAATATGAAATACTGCAAACATTGAAGCTGTGTTTAGATCAAAATTTAATGAGGACATCTTTACACAAAAAACAGGGTTCCTTCCATTTAGCCCCCTTTTATCCGATATATTCATGGATAATTATGAAGAAACTATATTGGATACTACAATATAAAAAAAAACATATTATCTTTTGGTACAGGAATGTTGATGACATCTTAATAGGTTTTAAAGGGACAGACAGACAATAAAAATACTCCTAGATTTTATCAATACCATACATAATAATTAATCCTTTACATTAGAAACAGAGAATAATAATAAATCAATAAACTTTCTCGACAACTATAAAAAGATATAAAACATCATGTTCCTATAATATTTACCGCAAACCAACCTTTACAGACGTCACTATCCCCTTTAATTCCTACAACCCTCTATCCCACAAATTAGCCGCATATCAATCTATCACACACCGAGCCTTCAGCTTACCTTTATCTGAGACAGATTTAAAAGAAGAACTAGACATAATAAGACTTATAGCACATATTAACGGGTACCCTCAAATTATAACACATAACACATTATAACACAAAAACAAAACAAATTATATCACAAAAAACAAAATAAGTCCCTCTTAAAAGAACTTTACCCCTCTATTAACGAGAAAAAAGTTCAAACATACATTTCATTACCATATTCAGGTCAACTTTCTTATTCAATTAGCAACACTTTTTCCAAATTTAATATTAAAACATCATTTAGTTCTTACAAAAATATAGGCAGATATCTTTTCAATGCAAAACAAAAAATTGATATCTCTAAAAAATGTGGTGTATATCGATTAGAGTGCCCAAAATGTAACGCATCATATGTAGGTCAAACAGGTAGATCGTTCGAGGTAAGATATAGAGAACATATTCACACAAAAAAACAACATTCCAACTTTTATAAACACCTAACAGATTCTGGTCATACAATAACTGACGACCATCAACCTAAAATATTACATAGTTGTGGGAAAAGTAAAAAAACTTAATCTATTCGAAGATAGAAATAAATTAAATAAGAATAAAAATTACAACATATTAAACGACGAAATAGATTTAAATAATTCTCCGTTATTAAACTTGTTCAGATAACTTAATGCTGTTAATAAAAATCACACCATAATATAATTTACTAACTTGGGAAACCCCTACATTTTGACATAACATCTGTACAAATTTGAATTATATACCATAAAGTGACCTATCCTTCTATTCAGTTCAGTTTATATTTAAATAAAATCTGTGTATAATTTAGTCTACTTGAAAATGTCCGAATAGAATGAAACTAGTTGTAAAAATAACAAATATAGTGAAAATTAGATAAGTAATAAAAAGTGTTTATAATTTTTTAAATCAAAATGGATTTTCACAAAGTAACTTCATCTTCAATCAATTATTTAATATAAATCTGTTTGGTAACTAACAGCCACTCTTCCAGAAGATGGATATACCGGGCCTAATACTGCCACATCTCTACGATAAATATTTCTTTCTTACTGTCGTTTCAGATGGCCCCTGAAGTTGCTACACGTTCCCACTAATACACAATTAAAGCTAAAGAAAATTATCAACTTTAGCCGCGAATTTAAACATGTGTGAAGGATGCATATTTCCCGCCAGTTGCGGTGTGACGTCACTTTGTATAAGTTTGCTACAAGTGGCTACAAGTGAATACTGTTATACTCGCGGTTTGTGTTAACAAATTCAAATACGATGTTATTTTTATGTTTCTACCATGAAGAATGAGAAGACATGGAATGATACATATTGTATTATATCTAAGTGTACAAATACCACAATAAAAAACCTAGAAAAGTTAAATTTGGGTCTCTAAAATTACGAGATGACCGATTCGTGAAATTATCGGAATCTACACGATTATATTGCTGCCAGGATCATTTTAATGTAAGTTAAATATTTATAAGTTTTCTCATTACAACCAATGATTTGATATAATTTTCTCTGTATAACATAAAGTAAGGAGTAATTATAAATACGTCATTTTCATCAGCAATAACGTTTATTACTACTATTTTCAAGTGATATTTACTATCTATGTAAGTAATTAAATTATTATAAAAAAAATTAATATAGTATTCTAATCTTAAAATATTGCACAGATGTTTGTTTACGTATTTTGAGGTTAGGTACCTAAAAATATTTGTGAATATGGATATCTAAATACAGAAATATGATAAAAGTGGGCCTAAACAAGTTTATTGTTACGAACAATGGATGATACACACCTTGTTGCTTTTGTACCCATAATTTCTGCAATTGTAAAAAATAAAATCAGTATTATTAGCAACTGCTTCGTGATCATCACGAACACGTCGATTTTCGGTAAATTGTTGGCCTGCGCTTGCACAAAGCCATTGGCCGTCATTTTCATCACTCGGATAAATTAATATATGTGATTTGTACGTAAATAATAAATAAACATGAGATTTAACAGTCCTAAACTTGCAATTTAACGCATTGCGGTGGACTCTCAAAGCCAAAGTTCTACAGTATGACGTCAGGCCAATAGTGTAGCGATCGCGATCACGTGGTTTTGCTTGCATAAAACTTTAAATTTTAAATTGAATATAATATAAGAATAACATCAAATTAAATATCGAAGAATTTAATTTTTCCCTAATAAACAATGAACAAGTGAGAACTTTTCTTTTTGACATCAAAACGAAAGCTACTGGTGTTGACAAAATAAACATTAAAATGCTTATATACTGCTGTCCTATAATCATTCCATACATAACTCATATTATTAACGAATGTATTCTACGTAAATACTGTCCACAATGCTGGAAACATGCATATGTGCTACCACTGCCGAAAGTATCACAGCCGGCGGACTTTAAAGATTTAAGGAACATTTGTATTTTACCCACTCTTTCTAAAGTTATGGAAAAATTGTTAGATTTTCAAATTAGGAATCATTTAAATAAATTCAACATCATAGCAGAAACGCAATCAGGATTTCGCCCGGGTCATAGTTGTGTAACTGCCATGCTAAAAGTGGTTGATGATATTCTTTCGGCAACTGATGACGGAAAACTAACTGCTTTAATTCTTGTAGACTATTCAAAAGCTTTCGACAGAATTAATCACGGACTACTTTTGGCAATGTTACACTATTATGGCTTTAGTTCAGATGCGGATGCTTTGATGAGTAGCTATCTCAGTGATAGGAAGCAAGAAGTGATTTTAAATAATAAGAAATCTCGGGAGCATATTGTAGACAATGGAGTACCGCAGGGTCCGTTAATGTTTATTTTGTACACAACAAACTTACGCAACTCCCTACGCCATTGTCAAGTTCACTTTTATGCAGACGACACGCAACTTTATCATTCATTTTCCATAAGTAACCTTCATACAGCGTCAATTGACATAAACAAGGATCTTGAATTTCTTATGAAAGCCTCACGAAACATCTGCCTAACTGTAAATCCTGCTAAAAGCTCGATTATGCTGTTTGGTCCGCAAAAACTACGTCAAACGTGTATGGCACAGCTAAATATAATTGTAGAGAATGAGAGAATTAAATTTAGTGACGTGACAAGAAATTTAGGCCTGCAAATTGATCATTCTTTAAGATTTTCGGCCCATATAAATTTAAACTTAAAAAAAGCATATAGTAATTTAAAACTCATATATGGGTGCTGTTCTTTAATTGATCGTAAGTCAAAAATAATGCTTTGTAACTCACTTGTCCTGTCGCACTTTAACTATGGTGACGTAATATACAACTCATGTCTCACAAAATATGACAATCGCAGAATTCAACGAATTCAAAATGCATGTGCAAGGCTTATTTGCCATGTCCAAAAATATGAGTCGATATCCTCAAAAATTAAGGAGCTTGGGTGGCTAACTATGGAACAAAGGAGAAATTTGCATAGTTGTATTTTTTATCACAAAATTGTTACCAGTAAAACTCCCTCGTATTTATATAAGTAACTCAAATTTGGACATTATACGCATCAACTGAATACCCGATACAAAAATATATTATCTCCGCCTATGCATCGGACTTCTCTTTATGAAAGGTCTTACTCATTTAACATATGTAAAATGTACAATTCTATTCCTCAAGAGGCTAAAGAAATGAATTTGCCTCGTTTTAAAAAATATGTATCTCAGCTGATACTGGACAATAAGTTCTCGAGATAATTTTTAATAATTTACTTATGATTCTCCCACAGTATAATACAATATCATCTTGTGACATCATTTATTATAAACTTACCTTCCTTCTTTTTCTCGTACCTATATATTTTTTTCCGATAATTAAATAAAAACATGTATATTTTTTTCTTTTTTTTTGTATGCTAATTTTTTATTTTTAATCAAATCTGAATATTTAGTGCGTTTTTTTGTAGTAATACCATCAAACAGTGTTTTGATAAAAAGTTTGCTCTTTTGGTTGACATTAGAATTTATGCTGTATGTAAATTTATGTGCGTACATGGGCACCAAATTTTATTTTTATTTTATTAAATTTTATTTTTTGCGGTTAAGTGGTAGAGCGGGTATCACCCGAACTTCGCCGTTTTCATAGCTTGTAAAATTTAAAAAGCTCTGTGTATCATAAATTGTGGAAATAAAGACATTTATTATTATTATTATTATTATTATTTACGAAAAAAAATTGATTATATTCTCAACATATAATATTTATCGTGAAAATAAAATAAATTATTGCATTTCTAAAATACATGCATCTTGTCTATTGTCTAAATAGCAGTTTATTTAGTTTCGTCCACGTATATTACACCCAACCAACCATCATTTCCACTAAATCTAAGTTAAAATTTGTTTACCTATCACTAACCGTAATTGCACCACTCACATTTTTATGACTGACTGAGGAAATTGTGTCTCATAATGTTTGCTTTAGTGTTGCACGAATGCACTTTTTTACATCTTGTGCAATATATGAACCGTTAAGTTACAACTACGAGAAATCACCAAATTTGCAAGTTCATTTTATCCTCTGAAGAAATTAATTGAATGAGACATTTTAAAAAAGTTAACCTGCGTTGTCTGTATTTCGTGATAGCCACGCGATTCGCCTATATCTATCTATAAATTGTTACTGGATACTCGACAATAACAAGCTCCATCAGTCAGTACATTTTTATAGATCAAATCGTCCAAATTACCTGATAAAATTCTTCAATTTTGTTCTCATTTTCATAAAGAAAACAAATTTTGTGCATATTACATGAGAATATATTATCATTTCAGATTGTTTGGGAATGTTTCATTAGGTGTTTACAATACAATATACCCATGTAAAAATCATCTCTGAAATTTATCGCTACCTCCCGATCTCTATTCATAAGTCATCTCTGTGGCAGTACTTGGGTGTGTGTCCGTTGTGTCTAAAATGTGTAGACAACGATATAGATGACATAAGTCAGCTTCAGAATAGACATGCTATTTTACTTCTGGCAGACGCTGCTTTGCATGTTCCATGAGTGCGTCAAAAAGATAAAGTACGCCCAGAGTGTGAAAAGTATAAAATCACGGTCGTCATTAAGTTTCACTGTTGCCAAATATATCATTAAATATTACTTATGCTGAATATTGTCACAGTTCTTGCATGTTTGACTGAATATTTCCTAAATATCTATTTTAATATGTCTACATGGCAATTCTTTAATGAAAACATAGAGAAGGCATTTTCTAGCCTATACGAAGAAAATTTATTACTTATCTACTCTTATTATGAGTGCGTCTTTTAGACGAAAAAAGTAAATAAATATAGGAAATATCTCCAGTGACCATTTTGATTGTTGTAAAGAAGTGATTTTTCCGTTAATAGTTTTATATTGTAATCAGACCTAAGTGGGTTTTTCCTTCACTTTGGTACACCCTGTATACGATAACTTGTCTTAATGTTTATTTTTAACACCGTTTTGAACATAAGTTAAATTTATTTTGCAAGTCCAGTATTTGAAATAACAATTATTTCTTAAACATAACTGTTTCAAACCGGCTCCTTTTCAGGGTAATCTTAGACTGTTTTATTATCGTAATGATAAATCGATTATTGTGTTTGTACTTAACCAAGTAAAAGAAAAGTAGTTTAATTTAATTTAGTTAAAATCAATTAAGTTGAAAATATTTATTCATGATAAATAAATATGTTTCTATTTGTTTTAATAATTTACCCGGTAAGTTATTAGTTGATTTATTTTAAATATTAGTACATGGCCGTTTTAAATTATATCTTTTCGGAAATATAGTTTTAAAATTACGAAAAACGATTCCCAGCCTTGGAGTATTTTATAAACATTTGTTTATATGAATTAACGCAGGGAACTTGTTTAAGTACGATGCGCCGAGCTAGCTTAATAACATTTGCTACGGACAGAAGTTAACAACCTCGCGCGTCGCACAGATCCCCGCCACTGCGTTAGCCAGAACTTGGGTATAAATTAAAAGGCGCCGATTAAAAGAGTGAGTGCTCCAGTCAGTGCTCAACTTAGCAGAACGTAGCTCCTGATATCCAGTGTGCTCTGCCGCAACCAGGTAGTGGTAAGAATTACTTTGAGCTCTCACTGTCTTTTTCTGTATCTTCGTCATTTACCGATTGTGTCCGAATTTTTTGCTGTATTGCTTGTCCTTCAATTGCCTACGAATACCTACATTTCCAATCGGCTAGAGATATTCGGGAAACATTGCGTCTCACTAGTAAATTCGGGTTACCTATTCAACGACGAGTATCGGGAATATTCAGTTATAAGGATAGGATTCTAAATCCATGATCTTAGGTTCGAATCCTATCTCAATTATAGTTTACTTAAATACCAGTAAGGTTGTAAGTCCATGATCTTAGGTTATGAGTTATCCCGGTACACGCAAAACGTCACGAGTGCGGTTTTAAATCCATGATCTTAGGTTGGAATCTCAGAGTGCCCCGGGATGCAATGTATTAGCCATTCTGCCCGACCCACGTAGTCACTCAACCCTAATAAGGGACATCAGTAGCTAATCTAAAGAGATAACACACCCGCGATTAGAAAGTCAGATTATATACCGCCTGTCCCTGGACTGACCTCCTGCACTTGTGTCTTGCTTGAACTCCGCAACCGTTTACCACTGAATATACCTGCTGCACCGACCGCCTGCCGTAATACCTCCTTAAGCATTAGTGACTATATTCATTAACCGCTTGCTGCAAATACCAGTAGTAGTAGCTGCCGTAACTGTACTTTATTTTGAATCACCGCTTGATTGCTTTTGTAGATGCTTGTAGTAAACATTTGAATATTGCCTGCTGATAGTAATACCGTAGTGCTAGTTTCCGTAACTTAGCTGTGCCTGATATAACTGAACATCGCTTTTGCATTATCATAATATCTTGCTTGGTTCCTTGGTTGCTTACTTGTAATCTAGCTTTGTATCTACGTTCCTTTAAAACATAACTGTTGTATTTATTTATTACTGTTTTTTTATTCTTATGTGAAGCAGTCTTAAAATAGTGTAAGTTAAGTTGAAGTTCTGCCTTTTACTTAAAGCAAAGGCATAAGTAATAAATCTGTTTGTATACCGATAATCACATTTCTTTTTGGTAGGTAAAAGTGAAGTTGTCCATTCCTACGCAACCGACAACCATACACACAGACCCTTGAACATACCGTTTCTTCACTGAGTTATCCTAGTTTCTATCATACCGCTGATAGAATAAAGTGGTGGTCCTACACTTTAAAATAGGAACTGGCGTTCGAGACCATACCGTAATAAAAAGTTCAAAGTACCGCTGGTGTACTAAAGGGTGCCAAAGTGACTAAATACCATTTTGTTGTTGGTGTTGGTACGTCACACTGTGGCATAAGACTTATTATACTGACTTTCTTTATCTATTAAGGAGAATGGAAAGGTTGCATCTTTTTTATTATTTTAGTTCTCAATATATGACGGCTATACAGACAAAAAATGATATATATAAGTGGTAGCATAATGTTTTAACTGTCTTTCAAACATTTTTCTATGACATGCATTTATCTTGTACTCAAATTAACATAATTTTTATCAGAAACTTTAATTAATTTGTTCATCGGTAAATATAAAAAAGATATTACATTGCACTATCTAAACGTTTATCAACCACTCAAAATAAGTCATACGAATAAACGTCTGAAATGAAACAAATTATTACGAAAATCTTATTTAATATGTATGTGTAACAAAGAAAATATATCGATAACTTTTAGGTCTTATCATCAAATGGTTATTTCATTCGTATACTGTTCTACATTTGTGGTAAACTTTGATCACAGGCCAACATTTAGTTAAAAAAAAAAACACCGGACTCTACCTAGGTATCCAGGGGTTTTTGGGATCGCTGATTCCGATGCCGAGGTCGGTTAAGCTCTATCACGTCAGGTTTAAGGTCATTTGAAGGTCAAACTAAGCCAACGCCCGTGATTTGCGCCGGACTTAGATCCCTCTTCTACCCCAACTCACTTGCTGTGGGCATGCGCCATCTATCGAATACTCAAGGTACTATCTACTTTCATGTTCGCTCTGCTTTTGCAACTATACCTAAAGGCCATTCTTTGCGTTCCACACGATTTATGTGGTGAATATAAGCTCGTCAACTTTCACAGAAAAAAATTAGTAGGTGATTCATTGAGTTAAATATATTTGCATTGAGACAGTCGAAGAATTTCCACGTGCAGCAAAAGCTGGCGGACGAATGCAGGCTAAAATCAAAGTCGGTCGTGTATTGTAACTTGAAGGTGCGGATCTGATAAAAAGGTCATATAAAAAACTGATATTTGGACTTAGAATCCCGAAAAACCTTCAGATTTTTCAAGTGTATCAATTCATCCTCATAATGACCTTAAAATGACGTCTGAGCGACTTAATGGACCAACTCCGGAATCAGACTCAGCGACCCCAAAAACCTATGTATGAATTTTTTCAGATTTCTTGACAGCTTCTCCTGTTTTTCTCAAATTAACCTTGAAATGACCTCAGAATGACCTTGAAATGACCTCTGGATGCCTTCTAAGGGTAAGGGAACACTGGATTCGAACTCAGCGACCCCAAAAACCTATGTACGAATTTGTTCAGATTTTTTCAACCACCTTTTCTTAGTTTGACCTTTAATTGACCTTGAACCTGACGTGATAGAGCTTAACCGACCTCGGCATCGGAATCAGCGAGCCCAAAAACCCCTGGGTACTTAGGTAGAGTCTGGTGATTTTTTCAAACCAAATGTTGGCCTGTGTAACCTTAACTGACCTCTTTTTGCAAATCCCTTCTATACATACAAATATTTGTCAATCAATAAATATTCTGGAAAATAAGTTAGTTCTCAAAGGGAAAAGTTAAACTTAGGTCAGCTGATTTAAAGTAATACTATTACAAAATTAAGCAGTGATAAGTTCAGGGGGGTGTAGTAAAAATTTAAATAAGACAATTACAGCGTTGCAATCTCTTCTATAATGCACAAAGGAACAAGGAAAAACTTTTTTGTTGCTGTACCATGGTTAATATAGTCGTCAAATGTTCCTTAAAATTTCCTGAAAATGTTTGACGCCGCGCCGGCGAAAATGTTGTTACTCACCTTGAGAAAAAAAGGTCAACATAAAATAGGTGATCCCTTTAAACATGCCACACGCTGGAAAGCAGCTTGAATGGGTTAGGGATGATGTATTGCTAATGTTTATTTTGAATATTCTGTAGAGTGTCGTCTATCTCACATAATAATGTGTGTGAATAATTTCTTACTTTACCTGTTACGATTCTTATTTTATTTGAGCTTCTCGGTATCGCTTATTCATCTTTATTTTCAGTTTCTTCATTATCTCCGTGTTCCACGTAATACCTATGGTCTTAACTCTGGTTTTATTTTGGTGCCTTAGATTTTTCAATTATCGTGGGAAGATTTTTTCTTAGCGGCATCTGCGTCATATTTCATTTTTTTAGGAATGAAAATAAATATTCAGTGGTCTTTAGCTAACCCACTGGTCAGCCGAGGAGCTGGGAGTTTTCTAAATCAGAAATCAATCCAAGTATAATCGGATATTGGGTGTGTCTCCTGTCTCTAAATGTGCATCCACTTTCCAACAAGATACCGAGGTATTTTTAGGGATACAGGGTGTTGCATTACCTTTGGTATTTAATTAATATCAGGTAATCGAATGCATGACTATGTTACGCTCGTAAGTACAACTCCTTGCATCCAACAAAATAATATTTTTAAACGGGAGACTGAGTGCCCGGTATACTAGTCCAAAAATTATCAAATAAGTTAAATATAGATCAGGCTTTCCAAAGTTCTTTAATCTTTATTTAAAATTAAGAATTAGAACACCATTAACAAAAACAATTACACAATATATATTTGTGCATTTACTCTAAATACGTCCAATAATGTTGAGGTACCTAAACAATAAGTTTTGGCAAGGCTCCTATTACGAAAATAGATCATTCTAATAGGAGAAAAATTTATTATTTATGTACAACGTGAATCATCGTATGGTTTTAATTCAAATTTTAGTCTTATTTCGAATAAATTTGAGTTTTGCAAATGCATTTTCTTTAAATAGTTAACACGCAATAGACCAACACATTGACTACGCGATTAACTGAATTGGTTATTTCTTAAACACCCTATGTAAATTTTAGGTCAAAATGAGTTAAACAAGGGACTTTGTCAAGTCGATCATTTTTCATCAATTGGTGCTAAATACCGTAAGTCAGTATATTCCATAAAATCGATTCGATGTATGTCATAAGCAATGAAGCGCTTAAATACTCTAAGTCACTGGCTACAAGAGGTATTTTCGATTTTCAAAAAATGTTCAGAACAATGTTTAAGAAATAACCGATTCGATTATATTATGCGAAAGAAATCTGTAACAGCAATAGAAATCCTTGGACCATTCTTTCTTGACGTGCATCCAAATTTAACGAAACTGTCACAAACATGGATACTTCCGCTTCCTTATATTATTTGAGCTAGGATGTACACGTCCGAATTTCCCTTGCGTGAAATAATTTTACGTTGACAGTTATTCTCGAAATGTCTACCTGGTTCTACTTTCGAGCCCATTTTCTGCCAAACAATTTTTCAATAATCATCTTAGGATGTGGTTCTGACCCCATTATAAATTGCAGGGTCACATCGCTTACACTTTCAATCCGCTATTTAAAAAACAATGATATCTGTCAACGTCAACCTCAACAATTTTTTTTGTAGAACCGTCTTTTTGTTAAACAGTGCAAAAACTTGCCTAACTGAGAGTTACAGGCGCAATGAGGATGACGTCTACGGTTGAACCTCAAGTTCTGCTGGGTCTTATGCTGCTTGTGGATACAGAGAGAGACTACGACGGCCTTTCTCAGATTGCGGGACTGAGGTAGAACTGAAGGTCAGGCAGCAATCGCTGAACTGGCGATGAGAGAAATTCCCATTTCCACCTTCAAGGTGATGGATAACCATCTAGGTTAGAGAGGACGTATAATGTCATTTTTCCGAACAGAAAACTGTGAAAAGGAAATAAATTATTCTTTCGACTCTCTGATGCACTACATAGATGGTTCTAGTGCGGACCATCCTCGAGGACAGGAATATATCGGAAGGGAAAAAGAGTGCGAGAAAATTATGCTCCAGGATCATACACCATGTTCTTTCAAGCAGAGGTATTTGCTCACGATCCGAAGAGGACTGAGAAATGTCTTACCATTTCCTGGTGCAGTGTGAGCCATTGGATCAACTGAGACCAGCTATCTTCGGCGTCGAGGCGCTTTTAAGAGACGAGGTTAGCTCCCGTTCTAAGATCGACATCTTGACCTTCATCAAAAGACCGAAGAAGCTTTAACAGTCAGCAAGGGGAGTAAATGGTTGACGGAATGATAGCAGGTCGATAAAGAGCCAATTTGTGGCTTACTTACCAGACGCCAATATCGCCCAACGACTACTACTACTAAACGGTGAACCGGCAAATTTCTAAGCATTTCTGTCTGATAGGATGGTCCTTTTTATTCTTTTATTTACGAAAATTAATGTAAAATCCGATGCCTAATTTACACTACATACAATAATAATTTTGAACATGGTTTTCGAAGTTGTTGGTTTTTCGTGGTTGTGGTTTATCATGCTCATTATAGACACACATCGTCTAATAATGTAGATTATTTTAGAAAGTATCATTTCTGTCAGCACTAAAATAACTAAAATTCCAAGTCCAGTCCACAAGACTTTCTTCTTTCTTCACATATTAGTTGGTATTTTATTCATTGCCATCACTTACTAGTTACATATTTACGTAATTATATACAGATAAAACCACGAAGGAGCGAACACGGTGATTATTATGTGCAATTTACGTTTGAGTGTTAGCAGTGGAGGGGGGATTCACAGTCATAAATCGGTGTACACGGTTCACCACAACTGATGCAATACTGTAGTCTAGCTGACTTCAGGATTCCTAAAGTCCTTTACGAACCTCGAGCTAGCTTTTGCATGTAATTATAGTCTGGTGGTTATGTAATTCCTGGGCGTGTGCACCGTAGGTCAATATACAACGGATAAAAATAAATTGCGCATACTAATGACCGTGTTTGCACCTTCGTGGTGCTATCTGTATACACAATAGCATCACCTATTTGAAGGACACCTTAATTTGTACAGACTATATCAAATAACTTACTTGAAATAATATAAGTATGGAGGTAACTATAATGTTTATATCCATATGACTATTTAAATTTTCATAATTACGTATTACAGGTTTTACACCTGGGAATGGCAATAAGGTGCCTGGTGTTAAATGATACCCAACTTTAATTAATACTTAATATCCTCATTATAACTTAGAGTACAATATGCCTACAATCTACATACCAGTGGATGTTCTTTATTTATGGCGTAATCGGTAACAAAGTAATAAATGCATTAATATTAATCATTAATATTTATATCATTATTTTGGTACTAAAATAATTAAACCAAGATTCATTATTATGAATTTAAAAATTCCGCAGAAACCTTGAGAATTTTTATCTATACAATGAAAAACTGTAACAAAATATTTGTCTCTCAGTTAACCTCTAATTTTTATAGCTAGTCACTAGATAAAACCTCGGATAAAATATTTATCAATTATGGTACTGATAAAAAAATAAATTAATATTAAAAAATGGAACTGTGTTGTCTCTTTACTGTTTACTTTTTCTTGGTAATAACTGCACTTGTTGCCAACTCGAGTATTTATTTGATATACATTTTATTCCAATTTATCAACATTTACATATATTTTCAAATTCAGAAAAGTATAATAATACGAGGAAAAGTTTGTATATCGTTATATTTTTAGTCGCACTTGGTAGCATTTTCTCTTCAGAGGTCATTTTTTACTTATCTACGTTGACAACAATAGAAAAGTTTATTTTAATAATACGCACTTACATAATTTTACCCGATACATATATATTTCATTTTATGCAGCCTTGTGTCCGATGATGAAAGAAATCTTGAATTTTTTTCACGAACTTTAATAATTTATTAAAGAAAAATCGATTGGGTTCAAATGGAGACATTCTGAAGGCTGAAGAATAAGTCGTTTTCATATATCCACATGGGATGACACCGATTCAGAAAGATGACAATTTCCCTGGTTCCCTGGTGCTTTGAAGCAGCTCAGTATCCTGTTGCCATGTAATGTTTAGCCTGTTGTTTCTCGGCAATCAGCTAATATTCTATTTGATTATTATGCAAATTTAAAAAAATCACCAGTGAAATTAGCAGCAGGGAAATAGATACCTTCTTAAATCAGAGTTAATCAATTTGAATAGTTAAAAGTGAATCTAGTCCTTGGCCTCCACGAAGTCCAGACTTGAGTCAACTGGACTATTATTTTTAACTTTGTAAGATAAAATTTATAAACTAGGTATACAGACAATTTATAACAGCTACGAAATCTCATTGAAGAACCGACTATTATTGTATTCAAAATGACGATTAGAATACAAATATTCAAGAACATACAGGGTGTTTCATACTTACAGTTTAAAGGTATTGAAAAGTTTAATAACAAATTCGTAATATATGAGTAAAATGATATAAAAGGCGCTTTAAAATACTGACATACATGTTAACGAATGATATAAAGTGTAGCATTATAAAGAACACCCTGTACATTACCGCTAAACAAAATGTTACAACATAGTATTTATTGTCTTATACAAGTTTTATGGCAAATCATGTGACTAAATTCAAATTGATCACAACAAGCGTCGAAGCATTTTTTAATCATTGGCAATGAGCTAAACTCAAAAAGAAAACCATCTTGTATCAAAATTTACAAAAAAAAAAAATGCAAAATTTAAGTTGAACATATTTCATAATAACGAAGAGTAATTATTATTTTCAAAAATGAATAAATTTTAAAACTTTTTTCTTAGTTCTGGGAGACCGATACAAAAAAGTTTTTTCACTAACTAGATTTTGTACGTAATAAAATGTCAGTCTTTATATAAAAAATGTATAGTAGTGGCGTTCGATTAATTCCTATTCGTATTCCGACAGTTTCTAATAGTTTTCTAGTGGATCTCTCAGAACTTCGTGGGTTTGCAACCCTTAATTTCAATTTCAATTTCAATTTCAATTTATTAGGTAGAGTAGTAGAATAGTACAATATTATTACACTTTGTGGTAGACTATAACCTAAAATATATTAGAATTACAATATACAATACATTTAATAGTAAGTAACAAATGTAAATCAGCATCACCAGGCCGAGATGAAATCACCTAAGCACAAAATGCTTGTTTTGTGAATTTCGTTTCTTCCTGGTTGATCAGTAAATTAATTGTATAGTTTTTTATATTAAAAAGAGAAATGAACAGAGAGAGATAGGAAAATATTCTAACTAATAATTATTGACAAAACGAGACAGGATTTATACCAGCAACACACGGCAGTAAGTTAGTACGTACTATAATACTAATATACTATGATTGGGAAGATAAATATTATTTCAACTTAGTTCGATGATATTAAACTTATTATGGTCGAGTTTTCCATTTAATGCAGGATATTCTTTATAGAATCATGATTTTGGGTAATAAATTTTTTTATTTCAATTTTGTATTTACTAAACTTGCCTATGGTTTTTAGATACAGCGGTAAAATATTATATAACTTTGGTCCGAGATAGTAGACAAATCTTTGTGTATGGCTTTTTTTGACTAATGGCAATCCTATAGACCTATTTTCTGTAAACCTGGTTTCATATCTAGAATGGGCTGGTGAGGGGTTCTTGTCATACATGTGTAATAAACAGTGATAAGCAAAGAGATTTCTTATATTGAATACGTCAGCTTCTTTATATAATTGTGTAGAGGAGTAGAGTTTTTTTTTCTTTAAAATTATCTTTAGAATACTATTTTGCGCTGTTTGCAGAATATTCATTATATTATTACGTAACCGCCCCCAGATAATAATACAATATCTAATCAGTGATTCTACTAGCGATTTATATATAGTCATCAGATTTTTCCTATGTAATATATCCCTTAAAGTAAAGAATTTATGCGTAAGTTGTCTAATTTTTTTTGTAACGTAAGTAACATGCTCGTCCCATCTTAGATGATGGTCAAGCATAACTCCTAAATATTTGATGGTACTGGTTTTCCCAATTTTTGGGCAACTGCAATTTATTTGTTGTAAACATGTATTATTATGTATATGCAGTAATTCTCTAGTAGGTTGATCGGTAGCTAATAAGGTGAATGTTAGGAATTTAGTTTTTTGAATGTTTAAGCTCAATAAACTAAAGTTTAGCCACTTAGAAATCAGAGTTAAACTTTCTTCTGCATTCTGTGTCCCATGAATTTTCCTCAAATACAATGGCAGTGTCATCAGCATAAGATACTAAATGGCCTTGAAATTGTTTTAATTTTGTAATGCTGTTAATATACAGAAGGAAAAGTATTGGACCCAATACAGTCCCTTGTGGTACGCCCATGGTGATGTTGAGCGAGTCACTGTATACGTCATCAATTTTTACGCATTGTCTTCTATTTGTGAGGTAATGTTCCATTAGACATAGTGTAGGTCCACGTATACCATTGTTTTGGAGTCTATTTAGTAACAGTTGATGTGGCACGGTATCAAAAGCTTTCGCTAAGTCGAGAAATACAGCCATGCTTTTTTTTGATTTGTCTAGGTTTGTTACAATTTCTTGTATTAAGTCCATCACTGCATGCTCGGTACCTATATTTTTTTTAAAGCCAAATTGTCTGTTTGTGATCACATCATGATTTTCAAAAAATTCCACCAGTCTGTTTTTAAGGCATTTTTCAAATATTTTAGCAAAATTATTGATAACTGAGATAGGTCTGTAGTTGTTTAGATTTTTGTAATCACCAGATTTATGCACTGGGGTAACGTTTGACTCCTTCCATTGGTATGGTATTAAACTAGTTTTAAATGTTAAATTAATTAAATGTACTAATGGTTTAATTATATATAAGTGTATGGATTTTATTACTTTAGCTGATATCCCGTCTGGTCCAGCTGAAGAGTTATTTTTTAAACTGCTAATTATTTCAATGATTTCATTTTCTTTTATAGGTTTAAGGAATATCGATGATAGCATGGAATCATTTTCTAAGATATTATTAGGCAGGTTATCAATTTTTTCAATTCTTTCAGACATTTTTGTGCTAATATTTATAAAATAATCGTTAAAAACATTAGCCTTTTCTATATTACTTGTTACTTCTAGTCCTTCATCATTTAATATATTGATGTTTTTAATTTGTTTATGTGTTGTCGTCGAATTTGAGGCACTATTTACTATTTCCCAAATTTTTTTTACAATTTCCTTGTGTATCTGCAAGCTGATTTTTATAGTATTGATTCTTGACATCTCTGATTAATTTATTCAGCATATTTCTATATTCTGCATGTTGTTTCTTAAGTTCAGGTGAGTAATTTTTTATTAACCTTCTTTTTTAGGTAGTCCCTGTGTCTAATAGAATTTATTAATCCATCAGTTATCCATGGCTTTAATTTGTAGAATTTGTTTTTGACAATTACAGATTTTGAGGATTTTTTCATAACTGTATGAATTTTATTAATAAAAATATTATAGCTGTCTTGAGTTTGGGAACATTTTATTACTTCTTGCCAAGTTTCCTGTTCTAATATATTTTTTAATTTTTTAAAATCAGTTTTACTAATTAGTTTATTTTTTGACTCTTTATTACATGTATCATTATTAAGAAATTCTAAAACTACTGATGTGATGTAGTGGTCGGTAATATCTGATTCAATAATCATAGCATTGATTTTAGTGCAAGTATTAGTTTGATTATTCTGCCTAATAAATATATGATCTATGATACTTTGTGAAGTTTCCGTTACTCTCGTACATGAGTTTATATATGATATATATCCATTCTCTGCCAACATATTTATGTAGTTATTCACCTCTATTGAATTTGTATCAAGCAAATTAATGTTAATATCTCCTAGAAATATTTCAATTTTATTTTTATGTACTTCAGTGATGAATTGTCCTAGTTCGGTTATATAAGTGTTCAGGTTTGTGGACGGAGGTCTATAGGAAGCAACGAAACCTATACTGACTTTATTTATTTCAATTGAGAATCTTAGTAACTTAGTTTCAGTCAGTGCGAAATTGACCACATTAGCAGGAATATTATTTTTGATATACACTATTACTCCATCATTTTGATTATAGTTTGATTCGTTGTAATAAATAGTAAAATTAGGAATATTAAAGCAACTTACCGCATCCACGTTCCAAGTTTCTGAGAGGACAATAATGTCGATATACTCCTTTATTGTCTCTACGTATATTAAGAATTCCTCAAATTTTTTTTTGATACTTCTTATATTTAATTGTAATATTCCCAAGTTATGCCCATTTAATGTTTCCATTGTTGCCACTATTCTCTTACAACTTGAGGCACATTATTAGCATTCCTACATTGTTTCCATTTTGCTAACGACATTTCCACTTTAAATACATACAGGGGGTATCTATTCCCACCGATATTTGCCAGATGCCGCAGCTGAGACCCGAACTCAGGAGAGATATACACAACGCTCTAGCCAACTTTGCTACCATCTTGGTATTTCAAAAAACGCCATTATACATCCATACCTTAGCCAGGATTTGAACCCGGGCCCCTGTATCAACAATATTTTGAGTTTTGGTTTTTGGTATTATTATTAGTATTATATTTTATTATTATTACCATTAATGATTTTGTTAAACGTAATTGCCTACGAAAAGAGGAAGAAATAAACATGACAGATATTAATTTTTGAGAAACATTACTTTGACAAGTAAACGTATCTTTATTTTGGAAATACAGGTATTGTTTTCAAAGGTGTTCTATTAAAAAAAAAAGTAAAATGTCATATTTTTTAAACGCGATGAGCAATTGTTTTTTTTTCAAAATTGGGATTCCGCGAAAAAAAATTAGTTAATCAATGTGTTTACACCTTTTTGATAACAAGTCATTTCAAAAAAGGACATTTTTGCGTGATGACCCTGTACTTATACACTTTAGAAATTTAGTGCACCTATTCCGTATACACTCTGTATATAGGGTTTCAGTGTTTAGATTAAGGCTGGGAATTTTCCAGATTTTAGTATTCGAATATTCGTTCGAAAAAATATTCGAATATTCGAACTATTCGAATAATTCGAATAATTCGAATACCTATTCGAACATTCGAATACTCGATAATCCGAATTATTCGAATAGGTATCCGAATAATCCGGATCCTCGAATATTCATTATTAATAGGTATAGCACTGAATACTAGTGAATAGTGAACTCTATTTGAGTATTTGGTTGGATAGACCACAATAATAGTCGTGACGTAATCCACTAAGCAGGCAATTTGATTTGCTTTCCATACCCACAATAGGGTATGTCTCCTGTACATGTGCTTTAAGGGTCAGAATTATTCAGTTAGTATTTTATTTTAGGATTGAGGCGCTATTGTTCACATTTAACTATTGAAGCTTAAATAAAACAAAAATAGAGCTAGTTTATTATACTTCTGTGTCATAACTATTTTCCTTTTCGAAGAAAATAAAAGTGCTCTAAAATTAGAATGTTTTAAAAAAAGACGCAGATTGTGAAGGTAAAACAAATACATGAAAAGTCAATAGTTAAATATTTACAGGTTTTCTAAAATTTAAAATTTAATTTTTACCCCTGCCTTAGTACAGTAAGAATAAGGTCGAGGCGAGAAAGAGATGGAATAGTTTGACTGGGAGTAAAACGTGCCACTAATGTGGTCTATTTATATATTTGGATTTTAGAATAGCCTACCTATACCTACTATCTACCTACTTTGCTTGGATGCAAACTGCATACCTATTCGTACATAATTTAATAATATATTTTAATATTCAAATTTACTCAGATATAATCGAATATTCGAATACTCGAATATATTCGAATATTCGAGTACCTATTCGAATATTCGAATAATTTCCCATTAGAATAATTCGTATTCGAATACTCGAATATTCGAATACTCGAATTATTCGTATTCGATTCCCAGCCTTAGTTTAGATGCGTTTCAATAGTTATACTTTGCGAGAAATTTCCTTTGTGCTGTTTTAAGGATTTTATTTTTAAATAAATTTCCATTGCACAATGCTTTGTTTAGTTTATACTTAAACTAATAAATTTATGGTATGCTTTTCATTGTAATAATTACAATTAAAAAAATTAATTATGGAACAGGGCATAGGTCATTTTTTGTAATGCTGTATTGTGTGATAATTCATTAAAAACTAGCATTCATAAATAAGCATCTCGAGTTACACGTATACAAGACAATAACAAATAATACCAACAGTAGTAGTAACAAATTTCAGATTTTTATTTCATAGGAATGTATCATTCCATGTACACAATTTTTATTGTTAACAGTTTTTTCACATTTTATTTATATAAGCGATGAAATTTAAATTATTCTCCATCACAAGTTCCGCCAAATTTATCTGTAATTAATAATAATAACAACTTTTTTTATATCTTTATGTCTATAATTAGAACCAGACACAATAAGTTTTAATCACATTCAATTTTAGATTATGGGTTAAACAAAATGGATTTATTGCCACAATATTATTTATAATTATTATTGACAATAAACTTTAACGTTGATATTAATTAGTTAATTCCATTAACATCAACAATGAGATGCGTGCAATGTACGCGACACTGCGGAGGATTCGGTGGCGGCATTAAGAAATTTTAAAATTTCAAAAGTGTAGATAGATCAGCTGAATGTTGAGCCCTTTCACAAATTTAAAATAAATTTTGAAATTTTGAGCCAAACAAACCTATTTATTACAAACAGGGTATGTCAAAGTTAAATGTACATTTGTTAATTCTGGATAGACGGTACTTTGGAGGTTCCAGATTACCCATTATTAATGAGCCCATCTTCGTTACTGAGATGCTGGACGTTTAATTGATTATGACCAAATCTTTCTTTGGTCATAACTACACACCAGACAATTTCCGTGCTTGCAGGGCCGGCATATGGGGCAAGACAGTGACACAGTCCATGAAACCTCCTGTATTGTGTTCAAGACATTATTATATATTGATATTATCAGAAATTGTTCCGCGTTGACAGCACTCACTTTTAACACCAATATTACAGAAAGCAATTACCACTATTTTCTCAACTTGCGCATTGGTTTGTAACACCCGTTTACTACATATTAACATTAGAGGTGTACTCCGAATAGTACTTAAAATACGTATAATAACATTAATGATTTTATGTCCCTTAAAATTCATGGTTTCTTCAACACAAATCCACACGTACTGATATTCTTTTGGGAATTACGTGACTCACTAGAAACATTGTTAAAAGTATTTTTACATTGGATAAACCTAGTATATGTATGCTGATTTACTAAACAAGTATGCATGTCCAACATCTTAGTTTGCTGCTTAAACCTTGTAACGAAGTGATTTTATTTTATAGAATTAAGTTAGGTAACTGGGTGCTATTTGTCTGTTTCGAGAAATATTTTAACCATTGTAGTACTGCGCTTTTAATAAGTGGTATTGTCAGCTGATCATTAATAACAGTTTAATTGTTAATTATAGATAGGTAGTATTGATATGTTTTTATGAACATTTCGCATAGGCCGAGTGGCCGGCAGTACGTGAATCGCGAAACGCGAAGCGCGCATTGTGCCCGCGCTACCGTGAAAGAGTCCGAGACTGGAAACAATCAAATTAGTTCCCGTCTGACCGCCAATCGAAGAACCACGCCGATCAGCACAGTAAGTAAACTCGTGAGTATAAGGATTTATAGGTATTTAAATTTCATGCGGAATAAACGGGTGACGTAGGTGTAATATACCGCGCATGACTACCGTGTCTCATCCTATTTCTGCTTTTGGCAGTGTTTAGTAGCATGAGGATTTTACAATCAAGTTAGTCTCCGTCTGACCGCCAACCGAAGCACCACGTCGACTTGGATAGTAAGTAAACTCGTGAGTATAAAGACAGGTATTTTAAACTTAATGCGGAATTATTCTAAGTCGGTAAACAGGTGACGTAGTTGTAATATACCGCGCATGACTACCGCGTCTCGTCCTACTTCTGCTTTTGGCAGTGTAGCATGAGGATTTTTCAAATTTTTTCAAATTAGTCTCCGTCTGACCGCCACCCGAAGCACCACGCCGACTTGGACAGTAAGTAAACTTGTGAGTATAGAGGTACATAGGTATACAAATGTCATTGCGAATTTTTCTAAGTCGGTAAAAGGTGACGTGGTCGCAATATTCCGCGCATGACTACCGCGCTCATCCTACTTCTGCCTTTGGCAGAGTTTAGTAGCTTGAGGATTTTTCGAACAAGTCAGTTGCCGTTTAGCTGCTGACTGAAGAACCACGCCAACCAGCATAGTAAGTAATCTGGTTGTGAGTATAAAGGTATAGGTTTGTTTCAAATTGAATTCGGGTGACGTATTGCTATATTCCGCGCATAACTACCGCGTCTCATCCTACTTCTGCTTTTTGGCAGAGTTTAGTAGCTTGAGGATTTTTCAGAGCATCCAAGTGAGTCCGTTGCTGCCGCCCGTACCGACCAGACGTGCCGACCCCGACCGCTCCAGAGAGGAAGCAGCCCAGGACACGGAAGTAGGTAGCAAGGTTTGATAAAGGTTTGGTAAATAATCGGTATTACTTGGCTGGTGAGTACTTTCCGGACTTTATTTAGAGTTTGTGAACCGCGAGCGCTAAGACGTATCCGCCTCATATCCTTCCTTAGAACGGGAGAGCGGCCAAAGGTTGGAATTAGAACCGCGTTACACCGCGTGTTCTCCAGGCCACCTGAGCAAGTAAAAATTCTGCAGGGTGACTTGGAGATACTAGCAATTGCCACCGCGTGTCCTCTAGGCCACCTGAGCACGTAAAAATTCTGCAGGTGACTTAGAGGTACTTCCGTAACCGCGTGCCGGCCAGGCCACCTGAGCACGTAAAAATTCTGCAGGGTGACTTGGAGGTATCGTCCGTAATCGCGGGTCCGCCGGGCTACCTGAGCACGTAAAAATTCTGCAGGGTAGCTTGGAGGTTGACCTTACCGTCGTCGTCTTAGATTTGCAACTATTCGGCTTGCCACTCCTTCCCCCCCCTCCAACTTGAACCGCGTTATACCGCGCGCCCCCCAGGTCACCTAAGCACGTACAAATTCTGCAGGGTGATTTGGAGGTACTGTCAGTTGTCACCGCGTGTCCTCTAGGCCACCTGAGCACGTAAAAATTCTGCAGGGTGACTTAGAGGTATTTTCGTAACCGCGTGCCTGCCAGGCCACCTGAGTACGTAAAAATTCTGTAGGGTGACTTGGATGTATCGTCCGTACCCGCGGATCCCCCCGGGCTACCTGAGCACGTAAAAATTCTGCAGGGTAGCGTGGAGTTTGACCTTACTGTCGTCGTCTTAAATTTGCCACTGTTAGGCTGGTCACTCCTCCCCCCCCCAACCGCAACCGCGTTATACCGCGTGCCCTCCAGGCCGCCTGAGCACATCATATTCGGCAGGGCGCCTTGGAGGTACTAGCTTTGGCATATTATAAGTCCCGAACCAGCCATCAGCCAAGCGATAGTAAATAACCGCTATAGATAGGCATAGTTTGCTTGTATTGGCGCTTGCTTCCCTTCCTGGTATCCGTCCGCCGTCTGCTTATGACCGATTAATTTATCGCTGTCTACCGTTTCACCGCTTCATTCACGGGCTTACCGTATCGCACCGCTTGACCGCCCGCTTACTGCCCCGCTCGCCCGTAGTTAAGACCGTTGTAGTATAAGTTGTAGTTACTAAGGTGTATATAAAGTCTAAATAATAATTAGTGTGTAGAATAAATGTAAATATGTTGAATGAGAGTCTGTTCATTAACTGTAGTGTGTAAGTTACCTTTTTCCCGACCCCTGGCTTAGCCGTATCTTCACTGTAGTTGCCCGGCCTCTATCGTCCCGCCGATAGAGTAAAGTGGTGTTTCTGCACTCTAAACAGAAACTGGCGCCCGAGATCTCCGTACCGTGAACACCGCCGTAGTGTTGGGCGTCAAAGTGACACTTCTGCACTTGTGTAGGGTAGCGAAGTACGTCACAACCTAGTAAATCAATAAGGAACGAAAATTTTAATCTGAATGTTCTATTACATAATAACGAAAATAGAGCCTGTATTAAAGCAATGGCGACTTTAGGATATGGCTAAAGGGGGGCGCAACACTGGCGTATTTAGGGAGATACCAGTAGTAAAACATAGATTTTTCTTTATAGAGTGTAGCTAAGTTGTACACCCATGGAACAAAATCTTGACTAACATTGGGTCTCAAAATTTGGATTTTGTTAGGTATTAAAACTAAATTATCATTTGTGCTGAATTAAAAGAACTATACATTGTTTATTTCCTAAGTCTGTCCACAAACTTTTGAATTCAGCTGAAAATGATAGATTTATCAGCATTAAAAATCACTGAACAATAAAAAAAAATTAATTCATTTTTTTCAGAAACTTATTTGCAATATAACTTTTTCTGATGCAGCGAGACTATAAAACATTCCCAACACGGAGGCCAGTGGCGTGACATCATACACTCGCTGCCCATAGATTAAATACATATTTACATTAATCTATGCCCATAATAAATAAATAAACTGCGCTAGTTATAACTCAGTATCCGATGTGCACAGAACAGATTTCCCTACATGGATAAGTGTATAAAAAGAAATATATCGGCAAGAAAATGGTGTTTTGTTCCTGGATACATAAATACAACTAATAAAACTTCATCTAAAATATCTGTAACCGTACCAAAGCATGTAATAAAACAGTTCTGTGTGTTGTATACAAGGTGTTTCAAAAATAGCGTGTCAAACTTCTACAGGATATACAATAGGCCAAAATAAGAAAAAAATCTTATGGACATGAAATAAACCGTTTCCAATATAGAAGTTTTTTGTTTTTTCAGAAACTATTGGAGATAATTACGATAATAATAATGACATTTAGAAACAGTAGCTACTTCAGTGAATTTAGCTTGAATCCTACGTTGTGTAATTTTTTCTCCAATAGTTTCTGAAAAATAAAGAATATACTCGTATTTCTGGCAATACTTTACTCACCCTGTATTATGGTTAATTTTTGTGTACGTGCCCATAAAACTTTTTGCTTATTTTAGCTCATAGTATGTCCTATACAAGTTTGACATACTATTTCTGAAACACCCTGTATATATCACGCAGAACTGTTATTAAGCGTATAAAATAACCTAATATCTATGTATTCCATAAATGCTATTTATTGTTGATTACTTGTTATATGTTGCAAAATGCAAATTTTATTGATTATAAAACCATGAAGTTACACACTATAATAATGTGCATATTTGTCAAATCGTGCGAATCACCTTTTTGAAAATCTTCCATTTCTTTATCACAACAAACATTAACCCTGTTAAATCATGTAACCATGACATTCTAGATAATGGTACTATGGGTTACAATTGCCATCGCTGTACGTACAACGGATCTCTCGCCAGACGTTGAGCTGCGAGCGTATGACATTAGCCCAACCAGCAAGTGTTTATTGGATTCAAATAACGCAAGCAGTTTGTAACGGTCCATTTCTTGAATTAGTAATTTGCACCACATTCGTTATTGATTAACTAAAATGGTTTGATTTATACATTAACCTCCAGCCCTTAAAATAATTTTATTATAAATTACTGTATTCCCCTATGTAGTGACGCTACTGTGCGAATGGCACGGGTCTAGAACAATTTAAACTACCGCGCCGATCGGATGCTTTCGCGAAGTATCAACTTGAACTGACGAAAGAAGTATTTGTTATTTTGTCGTGATTTTGAATATTTCTCGTTGTATTTTGTGATATTTGTGTGTTAAAGACTATTTCTCTTCTTAAAGACTACCAATTTCATATAACTCGTAAGTTATAAAATTATAAATAATTTTATCCGCTATATCTAACCTATATATTAATCAGAAAGGATAAACAGTATTAGAAAATGTGCTAACTGTATCCTTTACTTATTTCATTCCTCATAATAAACTTTGAAATTGGTTGTAGGTTATTTTTTGTGTGAGATGGCCACAGAGTCACGAATTAGATTGTGTTATGTGTGTGGTTCTTCGGAGGACGATGTGGCAAAACTTCATTATTTTCCTTCAAGGTTGGAAAGGTAAATTAAGGCCTGCACTAAATTAACAACACTTCTAACAGCACAATTTTTTATGTTTTACAGGTCAAAAATTTAGCAAGAGAATATGGGTATACATTACACTGAAGAAACTCTTCAAAATTATAGGATATGCTCCCGTCATTTTACTGTTGAGAGTTAAGTCGACCTAAGTAGTCATAGGTTGACCCGCAATGCAGTCCCCACACTTTTTCCATGTCGTCAGTTGGCAACATACCAAGTGCAAGCAGGTAATATGTGTTTTACAAAATGTTGGTGGTGAGGGGCCCTTAGATATCAATCCATAGTTGTTACTAATTAGCCTGGTAGAATTATCGCAGACTTTTTACTATTATTTAATTTATTCAAAATAAAGAAATATAGATTTGAACCAATAAACATGGTCGCTAATATCTATCTCATTTTACTTCAGATCTAGCCTCAAGCGAGGCCTCAACTTCAAAGAATATATCTTATGAGTTGGCGGGGGAATTTCTTAGCATAGTGAAAGCAGCTAGTGAATTTTTGGAGGAGATTCCCAGCACTTCTGTATCAGATCAGAATGTCACTGTTCGAAAATGACCGGGGAATTATTAGAATTGGGATTCCTTGGTGGTGTAAGAGGCACAATGAAGCACAGAAGCAAAATAAAAAAGATGCTCGTGAGGCAAAATGAATAAAAGAATCATAAAAAAATGGTGCTCGTGAGACAAAGAGAAAACTGAAGATTCTTTCGCATAATTAGAACCTTAATTTTTATAGAGCCACGTTGCGTGCCACACAATACATGATTTTTTTATCTAGCACTTAATAACATTTTAAGGTAGTCTCTGCAAGTCAAGCCTAATGAATATTTCAAATTTAATTATAATCATTAAATAATATTCTTTTTCTGCAACCTTCTAGAAATTTAACTGTAATCAATTTTTTGAGTGCAAAATACATATTTACAGGTCTAGCCCGGCAAAGTGACATAAGGATTTGTAAAGTCTTTACCGATTCCTTATGTCATTTTCTGTTGACAAAAAGTATCCCATAACAATTAAAAATGATTATTCCAGTCTTCCTTGAAAGTAAGTGTCTGATGTCTGTCAGTTGATTTTATATTTTATTAAAGTTAAAAAGTTTTTTGAGACTAGCAGGAATCATCGCAGAAAAAACATTGTACACAACACACCCAGAAAGTGACTTTACTGGACTCGCCAGGGCTTTTGCAATGGAAATTGCCAGCTCGCCCTGTTAAGAATCACTTTCCGGTCTTGTTGCATAAATAACTATCATGCTTTCTTGATATTTTCTGTACTATATTGACAAAGTGTCCTAAATTTGCTTTTTTTTGTATTTTTCTGATTTTAATAAATTTTGTACAAAATATTATTACCTACCTACTTGTGTTTTGAGTGTTATGTTAATTATCCAATACAAAAACATATTTCTTTTAAATCTTATGTTAAGCGGTTCAACAAGGTTACAATTAACCTTTTGATTAGTTTAACATAAAAATTAATTGACATCTGGTTTTTTATTCTAACTTTAAAATAACTTGGTTTCTGCAGCAGTTGGTGATCGTTTGTGGATCATCAGAGATAGTCACTCGGTTAGTTTTTAACTTCCAGCGAATATAAGTATTTAAAAACAACTAATCGACTACTTCTGGTCCACAAACGATCACCAACTGCTACAGAAATAAAGCTTATAAATAATATCAATAAAATAATAAAAAGGAGGGTTTTGAATTTTCGCGGGCGTTTGCTTCTTGCGCCATCTACTTTCACCTTCCATTACAATCGACCAATTCAATACTGCGGATTAAATTTTAGCACGTACTTGCGCGTCTCGGGTTGTCTCTGGCCACGGTGAAGTGTGAACCTGGTTGCTGGGCTGTTGTGATTTTTAGGTTACCTCTACCTTTACGTTACGTGAGTTCATGCAGAGCAACAGTGCAAGGTGGATCGCTGAGTGATGTAATGTATTTTGGCATTATACGTTCAAGTATGTTATGTTACCTTTGGATATGATGCAGAGCCACTGACCGGAGAGGTGATGTGAAATTGGCTGATAGGGTTTGTGAGGAGACGAATTGGAGTCGCCGGCGAGAGTTTTTGTGGCCGTGCCCTGGCGAAGTTACTTTACCTTTCCTGTATCTGCAGTTTAGATGTTACCTTGGAGTTTGGAGTTTAGCGACTATGAAATAAACTACGGAAACTGAGCTAACCCCTGGTAAGGCGTTATCATTTAGATTATATCTAGGTACCTAGTTAAAACACAGTTTTGGCTGATGTCAGCTGACAATGCCGCCAAGTGGCGACACAGAACTTCAATAAAATAACTTACGAATCTGTTAGTGCTTTTGCCCTTTGTCGATTAAAGTTCTTTGACTTTCCTACGATTACTATTAAGAATTCATGTAAGACGATATTGATGGACGTAGTTACAAATTTTTTCCCCCTTTTTAAAACTGTAACCGTAACTATTGACTAGCTGAACTCTAGTGAACAATTAAAAAAGGTGGCGCCTAACAAAAACGAAAACACTCATTAAATTAAGTGAGACATTTTTTAGTTTAAGTAACAATTGCGGACTGCTTTGATTTTGTTAAATATTAAGAATATTTTTTTACATTTTCAAGTCTTCACTAGCTTCCCCGCTCTGGGAAAAGAAGTCTCATTTTGTTGTCGTTTTTTGAATAAATGTAACTTTCAACTAAACTTCGTTTTGTTAATATCTTGTCTTAATTATCTAAAATAGCGAGAAGTCCTTATAAGTTTCTGCGGCTGCCGTTATGATTACGATTATTTTAATACTGCTGCTGTTTCTTGATTTAAACATGCGAAAAAATAAAATTAGAGGCATTTAGGGAATATAACAGCATTCCTGACACATTTGTTATTGAATTTCTCGAATACGAATCGACTAATATGCACAAACAAACCACGCTCGTTTTTACGGTTAAATACCTTTCAAATGATGTATCAGTCCACCTATGTTCCCTTTTGAAAATGTTGCTGAGTGGTTCTACAGAGAAGTGGGAAACAATGGCAGATGAGGGTTGTATGTTAAAAGGCATCCCATTAAAAATTAAAATTGACCTGTCGGCATCTTTTCATGAAATAATTTCTTCAAGTTATCCATGATGTTTCGCTTTAAATGGGACACCCTGTATACCTCCGATTCAATATTAAGCATCAAAGTTGGGGTATTTTTCCAATTTTGTTTTTACTGTCAAGTAACCCGACATCTAATTTAAATTTTATATGCTACCGTCTTGAAGTAATGTAGGATTCTAAATTTTAATATTCTAACGTAACTAAAATGGTAGACATGATTTTTTTTAAACACCACTTAACATGGCTCTTAATATTTAACTGATGATAATGAAATGTAAAATTACTAAATGGTTTACTAAACTCCAATATGAATAGTAAAACGTAATATGACTTATTTATGGTTCCAGCAATATTATCTCATCATACTACCAAATTGGTTTCATTTAAAATTATTGGTTAGCGTGATATACATACATACTCGTATTTAGGTATGTAATACTATACACTATACATACACAGAGATGTAGAAAGTTTAATCGATTTATTGAAATCAAGCGTGACATATGGATATAAGGTTACTGGAACAGGACTATTTGGGTATGCCGAAGGTAATTCATCATTTTGTTTCTTTTGTTATTTCGTAAATTGCTTTCTAAATTGTTATAATTGTAGATGACAAAGGCCATTAATCTAATATACTATTTAAACTTGAATTTAAAAATCTACAATTCATAATTTATCGTAAGGAAGCACCAAGGAACAAGTGGTAATACTAAAACTCTTCAGAAAGTTTCAGGATAATCCTCTCGTAATCAAAGGATATACTAGGAATGACAGAAGTAGGTAAAGTATTGTGGAAAATTTCACATCCAAATCGGTATCCTGAGTTTTTCACAAAGGCCGCCGAATGAGAAAAAAAAACAAGTCAACGTGGACATGAACTGACAGAATACAACTAAATCCGAGGGGCGGATCGCTGGTGAAATATTCGTTCGTTTGATTTGAAATCTTCCTTAGTTTTTTTCTTGAAATCAAATAAATTAATTGTAATCGTTGAAATCTTCCTAAAATCCTGAAATCTGTAAAATCACAATGAAGTTTCGTTGAAATCTTGAAATCGCATTGAATTCCCTGAAATCGCTTTGAAATACCGGTTACAATTGTGAGACCATACCTCAAATCTACGAAATCTATGTTGAAATCTTCCAATGATATATTCCATTTATCTCAGCATTTCGTCATTATGACGTATGTATGGCAAAAAGGGGTCGCAAAAAGTTTTCCTTTGTACAGGATGATTTTTTTTGACCGGCCATTAGAAGTATCTTGAGAAAGCAAAAACATATTGATCTGAAAATTTGGCTGTGGGCATAACGACCAGGATCTCTTTAATGAAAATATTTTCATTTTCTGGGTATACCGGAAGTTGACCTCAACGTCTTTATTTTAAATGGAATGACCCTATTTTTATTTTATTTTATTTTATTATTTTTTTTTGGATTCTACGTAAAACTCTGAGGTTCTTTTGTTACAGGTTCCCTATGCATAAAATTAATATTTTTCGACATATCATATTTTTCCCTACTTTTAGCAAAAAAGTTACATAACAAAAAAATTAATATCTCATTAACGGTTTACTACAGTAAGAAGTTGAAATTTATATGCAGGTTAATAAAGAGGACTGAAGTTACCTATCATGTAAAAAAATTAAAATGTTCTTACAACAAAGATTTTAGATGACGTCATCTCTTAAGTACACAAAAATAGCAAAAGTATTTTTTTTAAATACCATGCTACCTATTTAAATAAATCAGTCGACGGAGAAAAAAAATGCGCTTCTAACGTATGGGCTCCCTATACCCAAAATGTATAGTTTATTAGATATTCGAGGTTATTTTTAAATTATTCATGAAAATTGAACAATTAGCATGCTTTGACAGCAGCATTAGTGACAAAACTATCTCTAAAAATATGATAGATCGGAATTATTAAGAAAATGACAAATATTTACTCAACATTAAACAATTTATTAAATTATTTTTAAAAAATAGTTAAAAAAAACAAAAAGTTAAAGTATTAAATTAGTTGTTCAAAATGTGGTCCGTTAACTTCCAAACACAAAAGAATTCTTTTATTTACTGCCTGTGTAGTAGCACTATAAATTTCATTCGGATCTAAAGCTTCAAATGCTCTAGTGACCCTATCCAAAAGTTTTTGGCTATTATTGACCGTGGATCGATAACCTTCATCTTTTATACGACCTCAGAGATAAAAATCCAACGGTGTCAGGTCGGGATATCGTGTAGGCCAACACCATGGACCCAATCGTCTTATCCATCTGTCTTCAAACATCTGAGTAAGCTCGTTACTGACTGGTCCACTACAATGAGCTGGAGCTCTATCGAGTTGGCACCAGCATGAAAAATATTGGTTTAGCGGTAAATTGTCTAAAAAATTACTGACAGGTTCTTAAAATTTCCAAATATTTTCGACCATCTAAATTTTAATCATATGTATTAACAGATTCAATTTTTCATTAGCAAGCAAAACACATTAAAGCAGAAGGTGTATTGAAAATTTGACTGTCGTACAGCATGTGGATCTTAGATGCTCCAATGATGCGAATTTATTCGATTAAAAATACCTTCCTTGGAAAATTTTGCCTCATCCGTCCAAATTAATTTTTCCAAAAATTGAGGATTTTCTTGCGTTTGAATCAATATTGTTTCGCATAATTCTATCCTGCGAGCTGGGTCATGAGGATGAAGCTCTTGGACAGTAGTGAATTTATAATTATGGAGTTTCTTTAGTATCTTCTGTATGGAACCATAGAAAACGCCCAAATTGACAGCTGCTGAACGAATCGATGAATTTGGATAAGCATGAAAATATCCCAAAACATCAGTTTAATTATTTTGTGATTTGACGTAATAGGTCTGGGTAACTCCCGAGGGAACAGGCGCCGGAGTACACAGCTACAGACCAAGGGTGAGGATAGTCTCAAACCTAGGTACTCATGCAACTGTTTTTCAGGCTGAAGTTCATGCCATTGAACTGTGTGTACGAAGGCTGGAATATATGCATCTTACACGCAGATCAATAAAAATTTTCTCAGATAGCCAAGCAGCTATAAAAGCTCTTGGCTCCTATACCGGTGTAACTCCAAAACGGTATGGAACTGTCAGAAAGCTCTAAATCATTTGAGCAAGAACAACAAAGTGACTCTGGTCTGGATACCTGGCCACTCTGGTATGGAAGGTAACGAAATAGCGGACTCCTTAGCCAGAGAAGGAGCGGGATCACGATTCATCGGACCAGAACCAATACTTGGCATATCCTCAAGTACTGCCAAGATGGCTATCTCAACCTGGGCTGAAAGGCAAACTCTCCAGTATTGGCAAGAGTTACCAGGATTAGTTCATTCGAAGGCGTTCATAAAATACCCTTTGAAATCGTGAGCTAAGAAACTTGCATAAACTCGGCCTAGCGGAAAACGCCGAGTGCCGTCTATGCCTGGAGGATGATGAGAAGGCAAACCACATCTTATGCACCTGTCCCGCTGTGTAGAATCCATTTAAATAGGGTCATTCCATTTAAAATAACGAAGTTGAGGTCAATTTTCAGTATATCCGCAAATACCACCATTTTGAAAATAATTTCATTAAATAGATCCTGACCGTTTATGCCCACAGCCAAATTTTCAGGTTAACAATCGAAAAAATTGGAAGACTCGGAAACCTTTTTTGTTGAGGGCACTGTACGTTTTACCTCGCATTCTAGTATAATAATATATTATTTTACATATTTTGCTCGTTCTTATTTCCACAATAACAAAGCATTCGTGAGCTAGAGAAAAATGCTTTGAACTTTGAGGATGTGCCTGGAGGAACTTTGTTCCCTTTGAAATTAATTTCTTCAAATTTCTCTGTTTAGAAGATGAAAATATTTACATGGCCCATGTAAACATATAATTTACAATATATTTCAATTAAACATAAAAAAATTAAGCATAAAAAATTTTCATCTGCGTTTTCAAAAAAAAGTTTAAGCCAATATCTATTTTTTCTCAGCCAAATTTTGTATTCTGCTCTAGAATTAAATCTTGAACACTTTTTGCTAATTCTTTTCATATTTCCACAAAACGAGTTTTGTCCAGTCAATTAAATTTTGTAAATATCCTGCCTCTTATCCTGCTGAAGAAAAAATTTACATTTTTCTGGTGTGAAATAAAGTGAGAAATTCAATATTTGCCAAGATTACTATATCTATTTTTGAGTAAAAATCAAATTGTAACTTGAAGAAGAATTGAAAATAGAGAATAAGGAGTAGAATGTCTTCGATTGTTGTTGAAATTAGGTACGGATTTTGTTATTCCAAAATTTTAGAAAAAATAAATTATTCATGATAAAAAGTATAATTTTTTCAGAGATAATTAAGGCAATAATCAAATTAGAGTTTATTCATATGAGGCTCAAAATATGTATATGCATAAAGAAAATGTTCATGAAAAATTGTTTTAAAAGAATATGACGTAATTTGTACTTTGCTCTAATTCATGTTATTTCAACCAACACAATTTTACATTTGTGTAATGATGATTTCTTTATGATAATTTACTTAATTGTGCGGATGATTACATAATTGTACAAATATCAAAGGTGATGAACACTAAACAAAGGAAAAATTCGGAAAAATTGTGATTTTCTAGCTCTGACAAAGGAAAACAAATACATTAAAAAAATGTCAATAGAAAGAATTTGTGTTTTATTCTTTACCACTCAATATTTATTTGCCATATTATTTTCTTATAATTTTTTCAGCGTCGTGTATAAATAATCCCGAATTCGATTATTGTGCTTAGGAGAAATGAACTTTTTTATCAAGAATAACATGTTTCCGAAAATTAAAAAAAAAACAAAAATAACAATGAACAGATAACTTCAACAACATTAGAGAACGTTCTGCACTACTTTTTAACCCTGAATAATTTTCCCAAATGTCATTTCGGTTTCTCCACTAAAAAATAAATGTACACATCTTGGTGCGATGTCTGATCTTCCCCCTTTTTCGAGCCTTTTTCTAATAGGCAAGGGGACAATTTTTTTTTTATTACTTTAATAACATCTACTGTTTAAAATAAATGACCCGTATTTTTTATTTTTTTTTTTATTAAATGTCTTATGCTTAAAAAAAATTCGTAAATTTTAAGCGCTCTTTAAACGGTCAGATATTCCCGCATTTTCCCAAGCCAATTGTATTGGCTAGTATTCGCCGTGACGTAACAGCGTAGACAGCACAGATTCAGCGAGGAAACATGCTGCATTGCCATGTTTCTACATAATTAAGATAATATTGTGTTGATGTAAAGCAATCCTTTATTATACTTATTATAGTATTATATTTCAGTATTAGTAAACCATTAGACATTAATCGATGGTTAAATATAGGGAATTCTTACATGCTTTGTGTTTATATTTGTGTTAAAAGAAATTATTTTAAAAAGCCAGATATTAAACTTCAGGGAACATGCTTCTTTTTTTAGAAATTTGGCAACGGAGCTAGTTGAATATTTAACCTTAATGTTTTGTTTGTTGTTTTGTATATCATTACATTATTTTGAAACTTAAATGTCTGTAAAGAAGTGTTTTGTACCTGGTTGTGGAAATGTTAGTGAAGTTACAGTTACGCAAATTTACATTATCAATAATTATAACACCTGCACTATAATAACCTTGTTTTAGTTTTCTACCCTGGAATGCGCGCGTCGTATCTACGCTGTTACGTCATTATGAGACCGCCGATTGCTTTCATTTGAAATACATCCTCATTTCCAGCATTTTCATTTTACAATTAAACAAAATATGGTTACTAAAATTATATTTTAGTAATATTTATAGTGAATTAAAGGTCTCTACTATAATACCATGATGTTTCTTTTTTGTAATTTTGATTACAGTCCCCTCGCCTATTATCCCGTATTATAAATTTTAAATTTGACTATCACTACATGACGAAAGAAAAGCCATCACATGTCTAGATGCAAATGGGCAGAATTTTGAACATTTACTATAATAAAAACTATTGCATATTACTGTTAAAGTATGTCCAGTATTTATTAAAAACAGTTACATTTTTTCTACTTTTAAATTGCTTATAATCCAGTCACTTAAGCCAAAAAAAGAGGGTCAACCTCGGAATGAGAGATATTAAGCTGTAAACTTGTATAAACCTTTATTTTGGCGTTCTAGAAGTTGTCTCAAAAGTCTCATAAAATCTCGTGTCCGCGTCTTAAGATATTCAAGGTCAAAAGTCACAAAAATCGGTTTTTTTGCAAATATCTCGCTTCCTATGGTTTTAATGCCATTTGCATTTATTATAAAAATTGTAGAGAATAAAATTCTCTACAACTTTTGTCCCAAACATTTTTTTATATACTCAACCGTTTTTAAGATAGAGGGCGGAGAGCGCGCCGCGCTTACCTATTCACAGCATAATGCAAGATCAACCGTAAGTCCCGGTAAATAATACGCCATATAAAGTCTATAAATCATAAGTCGAGTACCATCTACTACTGATAAGAAGCCTCGCCAAGATAATCAAGTCACACAAGCAATGATAGAGATTTTTAGTAATATAGAAAATCATAACGGATCACAATTTACATTGAAAGAGCTCAAAGATGTCCTGACGGAGTATGTACCAGATGATAAGACTATCATTACAAAACTTCAACAAAAATATTTGACCGACATAATAATTACGAGAAAAGTAGGATCATTTACTATCATATCTTTTCGTGATACACAAGCTAATATACTATCAAAAGCTTGGTACAATAATAAAAAAAGGGGATCCCGAAGAAGAACGGTTACGGATTGTCGAAGCTGCAGCAGCTATTATTAGGGAAGATATTCGATCATCTGTAGTTGAAACCAAGTCTAATCCACCTCCAAGTAAAATGTTAGATAATATTAATGAAGAAATACCAAAAACTTTAATGCATTTTTTACAAGAAGTCATAATGAAAAATAGAAAAGGAAAAATGGCTGCGATACGAGAACGGTCATTTTCATCAAGTCCTTCTAATTATAAAAGTTTTTGAAAAAGCTCCCCACATTTGAACTTCAACTGTAATAAATATATGAAAAAGTATTTCTAAATAAAGATATGATTAAAATGTATTTACTCTATTCTTTTTCTAATTAAAATATAATTAACATATATATTAGAATATAATTAAAATATACTTAAAGTACATTTCACTCAACAATTTTTTTATTACACGGAAAGGTAAGTAATATTAAACAAATATGCGATAAATGAAAAATATTATTAAATATAATGTATTAATTAATAAACAATGCAAATTATTCATAATTATATATTCTTTAATGATTTATAGACTTTAACGGCGTTTTATTTACCGGGACTTACGGTTGACCTTGCATTATGCTGGGAAAAAGTAAGCGCGGCGCGCTCTCCGCCCTCTATCTCAAAAACGGTTGAGTATATAAAAAAATGTTTCGCATAAAAGTTGTAGGGAATTTTATTCTCTACAATTTTTATAATAAGTGCAAATGGCATTAAAACCATAGGAAGCGAGATATTTGCAAAAAAACGATTTTTGTGACATTTGACCTTGAATATCTTAAGACGCGGACACGAGATTTTATGAGACTTTTGAGGCAACTTTTAGAACGCCAAAATAAAGGTTTATACAAGTTTACAGCTTATTATCTCTCATTCCGAGGTGAAACCTCTAATGTGACTGGGCTATTAGAGTTCCTTAAGTGGAGGACAAAGAATTTTTTAAACATTTTTCCAGCATTACTACATTCCCTAGAAAACCTTCACCTTCAAGGTAATGCGCGACTTTTAGAATACCCTGTATAAACTTGGACATATTATAAATTTGAGTATAAATTAATAAGTTGTTCTCTATTTAAACGCTTTAAAATTTATAATTATTTCACATTTACAAACAGTAATACTGTTTATGTTAATACTTAAACTTACTTTTTTTTTGGCTACTGTGAAATTTAAAAGTGAGTTTTTTCAGTATTGAAATACGAGTATAATGTATTAAGGAAAAATCTGTTATTTAAAGAACTTAAAATATTATTACTCGTATTATTACAGTTATGTTTCAAAACATTACCTGACGGGTTGCAAATGATGACAGAAATATTGTCTGCGTACACTGAAAAATATGCCTTTGATGGCATAGAACAGGACCCAATATAGAGACCTGTGGAATAACCATAGCCAATGTGTTCCCTTTCAAATAGATTAGTGAAATATTTAAGCTGCCTAACACAGCTGGACTGTTTTGCATTATTAATAGCATTTATTAGTCTTTTTCAGTGAGAAACAAAATATAGTTGTTAATAATTCTGATCTGTACCTGCAGCTGCAGAAAAGAGAAAGTAAGATATCGTTCTTAATATGTCACTTGTATAATATTTTCAATAATTAGATCATACTTATCGGCAATCGGGTGAATTTCAGAAATACGGCAATAATTTCATAATATTAACAGGTGCACAAATTGTGGGTCGTGACGTACTATTCGCTCAAGCATCAATATTTTGGTGAAATTCCGAATGGAATTTTTTGTGATGATTGATGATGAACCATGCCGTTCCGTTTTACACTAGATTTTTATTCCTTGCATTGTCAAAGAAAATAGTTTAGACAATGTAATGTGGACAGGAGTAGACAGCAACTAGAAATTGCAAAACAGCGTTTTCGTTTGGGAAACAAATAAAAATAACTTGTTAATAAATTGTTACCATTTATTTATCATGTGTTTATTATTTTTGGTCTATTTACGTTCATATCCACTTTCAATGTAAGTATGAATTAGTTATTATTAGCATACGATACGATATAATATACGGGGGGGGGGGGCAATAATGCCTCCGACTTCGAAATCTCGAGTTCTATGATAGCTAGAAACTTGATTTAAAAACATAAGTAAATTAGACAAAAAAGTCTAGAACCGGAAATTGTTCTCGAATATAAAGGGTGAGCCAAGACGATTCTACAGGGTCAAGTAAAATTTTTTTAAATGAAATGCCATGTATATCAGAACATGTTTTGAAACCTCTTTGTGGCCTCCTTTCACTCCTGTATTGTCATTGACTTGGCTATAATTATTTTTTTTTTGATAAAATTATACCATTTACACGTGTATATTAAAAATATCATTACAATCACAACTATTGTTTTTAAGAAAAAATATATCAGTACCAGTTATGAGACATCTGTCCCAGGTAACACTAATGCTCTTATTAAGATCTCCAAGGTCGCTTTAAAATTATACAATAAAACTTCGAATAAAACCAAATGATCTTCAAGACAAGCTTAGGATCACCATAAAGCAGCTTCTAGCCAAAAAGGGCCCATCCTAAAAGGGTCTTGAAGACTAAATTTTAAAACTATATTAAAAACCATTTAGTTTTAATTTCATATTCTTAAAGAGTTCTTCAAGGCAACCTTAAATTTACGTATTAAAACGTTTTGCATTTAAAATAAAATTGCAGCAGACTAAATTGCCTTGAGAATCATTATAATTAATCCTAAATGGGTTTTATTTTGTTTTAAAGTCGGACAACTTTATGCGTGAAATAGTTAAAACAACGGCAAGTCTCTAATGGGGCAGAGTGGTAATATTTTAAACGTAACGCATATAAAGCTGATCAAAAATAATATTCAAATGCAAACTATTCTGGTAAAAATTACCAACGGATGGCACTTTTCTGACAAAATATAATAAAATACTTCTACATAACTCGAGCGCCACCAATATAATGTTTTTTTTTATTATCTAAAAATTTTTTTTAAAAATATCGTCAATTTTTATTTTGCATCTAAACATCCAAATGCATTTTTTTATTAAATTGTATGTTTGGACACACCGTCCTTCAGTTATTTAAGAGGATGTAAAACGTATATATTTCAATAATATTTTTTTTCTTTGGCTATTGAAAATATTCATCATGGCGGGTCTGTATCTTATATAAAAATGGCGTGGTCTAGATAAAAACTGATTGCAAGTTAATAGAACATTTTAAATCTTAAAAGACTTAAAATAGAATTTTATTTACCACTTTAAGTACAATTACTCTCCCAGACATTTATTTACTCTTCCTTTTAAAACTGAGTTGCTTTAATATGTTCAAACTCGTGGCCTTATTGATTTAAAGGGATCTGGCGCGCGTATGAAATCCTAACCTTAAAATTGTGCCGGTTTTGTGATTGCTGGATTTAGTGACTTCGTTTTAATTTAAAATACTTGTCACTAATATTTTCCATTTTAAATATGTCTTCTAGTTTTCATTCATGCATAAAGTAGGTAGACGGACTGTTCACTAAATCAGCAATCAGTTTATTGAGCAGATGGCGTGTTTTCTCCGATTATGGAGGGGGGTAGAATTAGTTTTAATAAAGTCATCAAAAATCCAACAGGCATTTCTTTTAATCAAATTGACTAAATTAAAACCTTTGAACTTTAAAATATTCTTAATTTACTCTTAAAAGTAAAAACTATGTTTTAGGATTTAATGTTGAATTTCATTGAGCATATAGGCTTAAGATAAAATAGTTTTCTTAATGGGTTTTAATGACTACATCAAGGATACTCCATAAAACTGCATTAAAACCATTTGTTCCAAAATGGATTGTTTTAAAACCAACTTGCTATTTAATTCTTTAAAAAGGCAAATTAGTTTTAAAATAGCCAATGTGAAGAGTATTATAAAACTAGTATAAGATCAATAGGACATTAGGAGCAAACAGTTTTTTTATTTTAATTTAAAGAGTACATTAAATCATTTGCATAGGAATCAGTGGTCTTTAAGAACTTTTAGTTTATCTTAAGGTAATTTTAAACCCACTATCATTTTATTGAACATGTTAAAGCACTTTTAAAACCTAAATAAATCAAAAGTATCTTAGAGTTGTTACTTGGGATGTGATGGCACTCAGCCATTTTCACTTCCTAAAAGTATACAGGGTGGCCAAAAAAGGATTTTTAATTTTACAACTTTTTGAACTGTTTTCTCATTTTTTTCAAATGGAACACCCTGTATATTTTTGGACGATGTGATGTAGGATTGAAAAACGAACATTTTTAACTACAAAATTCAGCAATAAAAATTAAAAATGAGATTTTTTTTTAAATAATTCAAGAGAAGGTAATAAGGGTGTTACATGATGCCCATAAAAACATCACACCAACAACAATCCAAAATTTGAAGGAAAGGATAATAAATGCTTTTAGAAGTATCACTCCGGCAATTTGATGAACAGTAGAACATCATTCCAAAGACGCATAGAAATGTGTGTTAATCAAAATTGGCAACATGTGGAGCACTTTTTATAATATTTTCTCTTGAAGTACAAAAAAATACATATATTTTAAATTTTTATTGATGAATTTTGCAATTATTGTTCAATAAATCGAAAATGGTTACAAATAGCCATAAGGATGCACGTACAAAAAAATGTTCGTTTTTCAATTCTACATCACATCGTTCAAAAATATTCCATTTGAAAAAAATTGAGAAAATTCAGTTCAAATACTTAGTTGTAAATTTAAAAATTATTTTTGGCCACCTTGTATACTTTTGGAAAGTAAAAATGGCTGAGTGTCATCATACAGATGTGTCATAACTGGTACTAACATATTTTTTCTTAAAATCGATAATTGTGATTAGTGATTTTTTTAATACACACGTGTAAATGGCATAACCAAAAGAGGTTTCAAAAAATGTTCTGATATACATGGCATTCCATTTAAAAAAAAATGTTAGTTGACGTTGTAGAATCGTCTTGGGTCACCCTGTATATCGAAAATAATTTCCGGTTATAGACTTTTTTGTCTTGTTTATTTATGTTTTTAAATTAAGTTTCTAGCTATCATAGAACTCGACATATCGAAGTCGGACGCACTATTGCCCCACCCTGTATAACGTAAATAAACATTTACATAACAAAAACGTATTTTAAAAATTAATTTTAGGTATATTATTTAGAAAGGGTATCATTGTGTGCTATTGGGCTAAAGGCCCATCAATTTTCGCTACAAGAATTTATGTATGTATGTATGTATGTACAGGATGATTTTGTGAGAATTCCCCACACCCCTAATTTTTATTATTACGAAAAAATGGTAAATACAAAAGTTATGGACTTTTACGTAGATTTAAAAAATCACGCCAGAAAAACAATGGAAGCTCACACAAAATGGCTACATGTATTAATTTAAATTTTTTTAAATTGAACACCCTGTATATTTTTATGTATTTGAATAGGTAGAACGATTTCTCACGAACACAGCAATATAGGGTTTGGTGGGTCCTACCTCTAATACTAAGGATGAGGCAAACTTCGTGTGAGTCCCATCCCGTTAACTTTGTTATTTCTGACTACTCAAAAATAGTTTATAAAAAAGTTACAAGATTTAATCTTTTAAAAATCGTATAATCAAGACAATCATTTTCCATATATAATCAGAAATAACAAAATGAACAGGGGTGGGACTTAAAAATTTCCCTTATATATCCTTTAGTATTAGAGATATACCTGTCAACCCCTATATCACTGTATTCGTGAGAAATTCAAATATGTAAAAATATACAGGGTGCTCAATTTAGAAAAATAAAGTTAATGACTGTATCTAGTCTAGTCTGAGCTTCGATTGTTTTTCTGGCACGATTTTCAAAATCTATATAAAAAGTTCTAGGTATAACTTGTATTTAACATTTTTTTCGTAATAATAAAAATCAAAAAATTAAGGGGTGGGAATCTCACAAAATCACCCTGTACATTTCTCATATTTATTTTTTTTAAAATATAGGTGTTTTAAAGGTTAGGTATAATAGCATAGATAATATAATATCAGCAAAATTCATTAGATGATAACTCAACAATAATGAAAACAATGACTACTCATGAACAAAGCAAACAAATTTCTATAACAGCCTATTATTATGTTACAAATAGAATTATTTAAAAAATAAATATAAAAGTCTACTTACATAATAGTAAGACGCTTGTTTCCTTGTGAAAATAAAAAAAATCCAACAAAGATAACTATTATTATTGTTAATAAGACAATAAACAATCACTCACATCAACAATACAAATAAATTAAAAACTGATATAATCCAAACAAAGCAGAATCACACACCAATTAACTAGTTCACTTAGTATTTCAAACGGTTTATAAAAAAGAAACCGTGTATACAATGAGGTGCGTAGCAGGACGAATTTGTTATCCTGGGAGCTACGAGCTACGATGCTGTGGAAGGATGAACGAACACAAACAGAACCACGCGCGAAATGACATACACACCAACCTCCAACTCCAACCTGTAGCTTTGGCTGGCATTCGGAGTAGGCTTTGCTTGCTGCATGCGCTGTGACTCACCCAAGCCCAATCCGGCGAGGGAAGGATGAATGGGACAAGAATGCGTATACAAAAGGTTGTCAGTAAACGAAGTAGGAACTACAAGAAGGGAGAGAGTAGAAAATGAGAGAATTGGAATCACGACAGCACAGCATTTTTACAACGATAAGATTTATTTATGTGTCAAAGATTAGATACCCTTCATTTTAATTAAATATAGATAAGGATAAAGATCATGGAAATCTCGATTTCTTTCCCATGTTTGTTAGACATTAAAAAGTACGATATTCCGTACTATCATCAATTTCATACAGGGCTGGATAAAAAGCCGCTGTCCAGTAAAATCAAAGCAACCAAGAAAAAAAGTGGAGAGTGAAAAATTATCGCTGTTCCAAAAAACTATACCACCAGTATCCAACTTAAATTTATAAAAAACGAAAACAAATAAGTTATCCTAAATATCATATATATCTAATATATAAAATTACACGCAATACTGATGGGTGTTTTTATTATTAATAGGAAATAAGATTATTTGGTTTCATTAAATGACACGAAATAAAATATATGTATTTCTTATTAATGAAAAAAATAAAACGCAATAGTATTGCTCGTAATTTTATATATTAAATCCATATGATATTTAAGAGGAGTTATTTATCTTCATTTATTGTTTTCATCAAGTTACAATTGTTTAACAGTGATTTAATGTTTTATATTGGTAATCCTGGTGACAAGAGCGTGCTAGTGCAGCCTTAAATAGTAGAACTAGGTAACAGTAATGCTTGATAGGAGGCACTGGTAATACGATAACACCCGACGATAAAACAAGAAACAACAGTGGACTACAAGCACTTTCTGGTGCTAGTAGAGTGCCTTTTTGTTATAAGTTAAATCAATTTTATATGTAACGCATGTTATAACAAAAAAAAACAATTCATTTATTAACGTAGGTAAGTTGATCCCATATGAGTATTTATTCATGATAAATCAAATAGAAAAATTCTCATTTTATGAGAATTTTTCTATTTGATTTATCATGAATTCATTTATTGTTATCATTATTAATTGTTTCAATAACGTATTATTTTCTCTTGCCTTTTCTTTATACTTAGATTTTTTTTATTTTAATTAATTGAATATCACTACAGGTAATACAACTCCCTGTATCCCTGAAAGTACCTTGTGTGGGAGAGGGCTACACGTTTAGAGACAATGGACACACACCGAATGTTCGAGTATGTTAGGATTAATTTATGATTTAGAAAAAACCCTAGCTCCTCGACCGGGGAACGAACCCGGGACTCCAGGGTGAAAGGCAAGTGTCCTTACCACTCAACCACGAAACCACACATATAGAAAATAACTTGTTATCTTAGTTATATTTTTATTTTGACATGTTTAAGCAGATCATTATTTTTTTGTTATCTTACAACTAGTTCCTACCCAGATAACATTCTCAGTTATAATTTTTTGCTTATATGCCCAATTAGTCGTGTAATGGTCGTAAAATGGTCGTAAAAATAATTTTAATGACTGCAGGTCGTCTGAGGTTCCTCATAAGGTTATACCCACGACTATCGAAACTCCTTGTAATATGCTACGCATAAGATGACTAATTGGACGCTAAAAGTGGATGGTCTTGAGGCGGTCGTAAACAGGTCGTTGTCATCCACAATACAACCCTTAACATGACTTAACGAATATAGTTGTATAAGGGTCATTAAAAAAATAATGACTTTATTATGACCTTGTAGAAAGATATTTGTACAAAAGTCATTAAAAAACGTGATATGATCACAAAGATTTTGAGACAAAATAGTACGTAAAATTGTAGGGAGTTATAAAAGAGGTTATATTGATTTTGAATACGACCTCCATACGACCCATAAATGAAAATATGGCGTCCAAAAATTGATAGCAGTAACAGAGATTACATTAATATTGAAAACGACCACGACACATGAACAGAAATATGGCGCTCCAAAAACTGGTAGTCATAACAGAGGTTCAATACGACCTCGGTACGATTCATGATTCATTAATAAAAATTGACTAGTTTTTTTATGTTAATGTCAGTCTATGAATAAAAGTACAAGAATGAAAATCTCTCACAAAGTTTAGAGATGAGTTCTTCCTCACTTTTTTTTAAAGCTCCTAAGCCTCACCAACCAGTATTTAGATACATGTAAGTAGTTAAAGTTATAGCCAACGATTCTTTTCTTTTTGGAAAGCCCGGAAACCCAGTTTTTAGATAAATGCCTGGGTGTGGTAAAAATTTAAGAATTTCGATTCATTGTGTTAACCCCCTCACTTAATTTTCGCCTGTATAGGGGCCTCGGAGCCTCTCCAGTTGCAAAAGACCCTAGAAACGGCTCTGATCGCGCATAACCTCAACGCACATAATAAAATTTTACACTTTTGGAATCCAAAATTATTTAACAAATTTGCACCAAATTTTATATTTCTTGCATGTATTATAATCAAGTAGCATGACTATTAAATGTCATGTGTGCTTATCTGCCTTTTTTATTTATTTCTTTTTTTCACCAGAAAATATGCGCGTCATGAAACTGTCACAGATGTAAAAATAAGACTCGTATTACTTCTGTATGAATAAGACTCTATTGATCTTTTTAAAAATGTAAAACGAATAGAGTAATTTAAAAACAGTCTATAATAATAAAGTTGCTTAGCGAATTCGTAATTAGTTTTCTTATTAGTTCTCTATAATTGTTTAAATAAATATTACATTGAACATAAAGGCCTAAATTAATTTAGATTTATGTTTATGTGTTTGAACAAATATCAGATCATAAGTCGTATCGAAGTCATATCAAAGATGGTTACGACCTTATAATGACTGTATACGACAATAGCACAATCAATTCATAGGACGTGACGTGACCTAATAGTTCTATAAAGGTCATATCCAATTAAGTCACATGGAAAGTCGTGACAACCCTTTCTCAACCGTCCACATTTGGTCGTAAAAGGTTTGTAACAAGGTCGTCACGTCTAAATGCAAGTCGTATATTAGGTCGTTACCACGTCGTCACGTTTCTTATAAGACTAAAAATGTTACTTGGGTATAATTAAATTCCAAAACCTGCTATGAATCTTATTCCTCAATTTTCCAATCTCCTAAAACATTGTTTTTAAAGTGGGATAAAAATTAGACATACATAAAAGTAACTGGAACTATATACACATACGCATATATGTATAAGACGCGGCTAAATAATTGTCCGGGGCGACACAATGGCTAAGTCAGCCCTGATTTCATATTTCGATTTTAAAACGGGGATCTGAAATTCTTATTGCAAATTTGCTATATAGACCAGTAAAATTAAGGGTTTTTCAAAACGATAATTTCCAACCAATCCCGACCAATACCATTCGATTCAGTATGTTTTTGAATTCTCATGGTCAATTTTGCCGTACGTTATATGAGCCAGAATTTAATTTATAAACAATTAAAGTTGTGAAAATGATGATAATCGATGTTTCTGAATGTTCAACTTCAAACGCTGCGAAAACGGTAACAGATAGAGAAAAATTGCAACATTTTTTATAGAGCGTTAAATTAATTCCCTTCAAAAAAGTCCACGACGGCATATCTCTACGATGAGTAGTTAAGGCGTTACAATGAGTTAAATATTTATCATTTTTCTGCTGTATATCAGTCAGCTGTACAAGTAACGCGCATGCGCGATTAACAGACTCGCATGCCGCGTAATGGCAGCCTGCGCAGAACATTTGAAAGTAGACTTGCTGTAAATCTTTCATAATTTTCTTAGTTTTACAACGTTAGCAAATGTATTTATCACTTTTTTGGTCTAGATATAATTATTATATACTTTTATGTATACTCAAAGACCTGGAAAATTATTATTAAGTTATAAGATAAATTATTATTAAGTTATGAGCTGTTCAGTTTGATGCTAATAGTCGTCGCAGTTATAACGCAGTTATACAGTGTACTGGTTGTGAGCAATTTTTACATTATCATTGTGGTTGTGTTGTCGATTAATATAAAATAAACCGATCAAAAATGTCGCTAGAAGAAAATTGTTTTATATGTGAAGGAACTCTGCAAATGAGCAAGACTGTAACAGTAAAACAAAAGGGAATCGAATCGTATATAGAAAACATAAGAAACGTGAGGATAAGAAATGGAATCAAATAGAAAATGTTAATGAAGTTACTGTTCATGATAAGTGTAGAAAAGCGTATTCCTCAAAAGATAATTTGAGGCCTGGCTCTGGAATTCCAAAAGAGCGATACCCACGTCGTTTAAGTGTGCCGCAATTTAATTTCGAAGAAAATTGTTTCTTATGTGGAAAAAAGTGGATACGCGTTGCGTATACAGCTGACCAGTACGCAGTAGAAAAATAATAAACATTTAACTCATTGTAACGTCTTAACTATTCATCGTAGAGATATGCCGTCGCGGACTCTATAAAAAATGTTCTGAGCAATTTTTCCCTATCTGTTGCCGTTTTCGCAGCGTTTGAAGTTGAATATTTAGAAACATCGATTTTCATCATTTTTACAACTTTAATTGTTTATAAATTAAATTCTTGCTCATATAACGTACAGCAAAATTGACCATGAGAATTCAAAAAAAACCTGAATCGAATGGTATTGGTCGGGAATGGTTGGAAATTATCGTGAAAGTGGGCCTGATTTTTGCTTAATTTGATTGGTCTAATAATGAAGATACAAATCATGACAAAATGCAGGATTTAGAATAATTCGTTTTTTGAAAAATCAAAAACGTTAAAGCAATCAAATATTGGACCTACTGAACAGAGGTTAAACAAAAGTATAATTCAACCAAATATTGTACCCAACACGAGAAGAACATTTTTAAAAACAAAGGACTAGTCACCAAGTTCTAGGGGTCAATTTATGTACAATTAGACATGGCATTTAAAGAAGGAAGAATGTGGCAGCGATTATGTATTTTTTTACAAAGGATTTCCTCTATCATTTTTATATGTATATCATGAACACCTAAAAAGTTTATAAATATGGCCTTTACTGGTTTGACAACTCTAGGAGTATAAACCAAATTGATTACACTGATCGATTGTATATGTAGTTAACCATTTACGTAATTGAGGTCGTAATGGACCCCAAATTTTAAAATTTTTCTTACATTTGGGGATTCATCCCTGTTTATCAGAAAAGCAATTTTGGGTGTATTTTTGTTTGTTTTTTAAATCACGCATGCTATATCAGCAAAAGAATATACCAAAATAACTAAACTAAAGGTTTTCTTGGGTACGTATGGATCAAACAATTGAAATTGACATACTAATGATTTTTCAATGTAAAATGCAGATCTAGTGGAAAAGGATCAAAAACATTAAAGTACGCGAAAAATTATGCACAGGATAACTTTTTAATCTGAATAACTTTCCCTACTGACATTTTATGTATCTTTTACAGAAAGTAGTTTTTTTTAACTGCCATAGCTATAGTAATCTAAACGATAGTACCTGAATTAATAACTAATAACAGATGGGCCAGAAAAGATAGTCACTCCCAATAATGGTAAAATGATTGATTAACCAGATGCTGTGGTACTTAAAATTAATTTCCAGCACCAGAAACTGATTTTTTCTAAAAATAATATGCTATACAGGATGTTTTTAAAAGATATGTCAACAATCTAAAAGTGTATTCCTGAATTCTAATAATATTAATTTAACTTAATTTACATACAAATCGGGTGTAACAAGATCATGGTACACCTTTTTTTTCCTTCAGTTTTTGCGGTAAAAGATTGAAATTTGAAACAACCTAAATACTTAATAAACGTCACTTTTTGACATAAAAATGATTTTTTTCCATTTCCGGTTTCGCCGGAAGTGACACTAACTTTTGATTTTCAAATATAACACCCTATATATTATTGCATTTTTGAATTCTGCATAATTTTCTGAATCCAATGATACCACATAAGTGCAATTTATGAGCAAATAAAGTTCATCAAAATGGTCTATTATTATTTCAAATTTAAAAGTATATAATATTTTTATTTAAATTCGCTTATTAATTTAATAAATTGAAACAAAACACTATTTGTTTTTATTTTAAATTTTCTATCATTAGGAGGTTTACCGCTATGTTTAGGTTTTTTCCTAAATGATTAACTATTAATTTTTTATGATAAAAGAAACAGAAAAATTCTCATAAAATTCCTTTATTAATGTGACCGGTTTCGTGAACAAATTAATTACTTCACATCATCAGACACAGGACTACAATAGAAAATGTGTGGTGGTTACATACATACATAAATAAATGTTAATAAGTTAGTAAAACTTAAAAAACAGGAATACAGAAGACAATTATTTCAATATTTTTTAAAATTAGTAAAAACTTGTTAATAAAAAATGTTTGATAAAATTTGTACCAGAAAGATTGAAATTATTTAAATTAATCAGGATTGCGTTAGTTTAAAAATTATAATATAGAAAATGTAAAATTTAAATAATTGAAATGTGTAAAAAAGGAAATTATTTTTATATAATACTTACATTTTTATAAATATAAAACCAGGATAGTCAAATTAGAATTAAAATAGTTTTGCAACATGTCAAATTATAAGTAAATGTAAGATATAAATTTTGTTAGTATCTAATTAACTTTTATAATAAAATTTCTAAAATTTAACGTGCTTCTTTTAAACACATACATATACTACAATAGTTAAAATCTAATAAGGGATAAATATTTTTTTAAAAAGAAATAGATTAAAAATAGTGCCCTCTAACGGACTCTATAAGAACTAACGTATAATAAAATTAAAATTAAGTTAGAAAACTATGTGTGCACCAGGTTTCTTTTTTTCACAATAGTGGAGTTAATTATATTTCGACTGCAGATGGTGATAGCGGTGAAATTATATTTGAACGTGGTGGAAAAATTAACTTCTAAGAAATTGAGGTTATAATGTCGAGCACGTGGGACAGATTTCATAGAAAAAATTACAATAATATAAATTAAATTAGATAACCACAGAGAAAGTCAATGAAGATTGAAATTGGATCTGTGAGTTCAGAGATAATGTGTTGGGATCTCTTGAATCTTTCAGGATTTCTAAACTTTCAAGGTTATTAATCAAATTTCCTCTTTTTCCTAAATGTAATATTTTAAGAGTATTATCAAATGTATGGTTGCTATCTGCAAGATGTTTGGCAAAATGGGAGAAACCTGATGAAGAGGTAATACACCGGACGTGTTCTTTTAACCGTGTTTTAAAATTTCTATATGTGCAACCAATATATGTGCCGTTGCATGTGTTACACGAAAGTTTATAAACCCCACATCTATCTAGTGGGTCTATTTGATCTTTACCATTGACAAACAACTTTTCTATAGAGTTAGTTGATTTAAAGGAGATGTGAAAAATATTTTTAAAGCAGTTAGAAATTTTATATGAAACAGGGCCTATGAACGTAAGAGAACGGTATGGAATCTCAGATGGAACTTCTCTGTATGTATTTATGTACACTGTATTTTGGACATATTTATTTAATCTTTTTGTTAGTAAGGTATCAATTAGAGTAGTGTTATAGTTATGAGTAGCTGCTATTTGTTTAATAACCGAAAGTTCCTGATTGTAATTATTTAGAGATAAAGGTACTTTTAATAATCTATTAATATAACAATTAAAAGCTGCTACCTTATGTGAAAAGGGATGCAGGGAAGTATTATCAATAACTACACCAGTGTGTGTAGGTTTTCTATAGATATTAAAATAATGTTTGTTATCTTCTAATGTTATGTTTAAATCTAAAAAATTTAGTGAACGGTTATTATTTTGTATTTCTAATGTGAATTCAATTGTTGTGTGAATAGAGTTGACGTAATTTAAAAAAATTGGTAATAGGTTTGGGGGACCTGACCAAAGAATTAGGATATCATCAACATAACGGTAATAATATTTTATATACTGGGTGTATGGGTTGTTCTTTAAAATGTGAGTTGATTCCAAGTAATGCATAAAAATATCTGCTAAAATAGGAGATAAAGGACTTCCCATTGCTAGACCGGTCTTTTGTACAAAGGTGTCATTATTGAAATTAAAAAAGTTTTGTTCTAAGCAAATTGTTAATAAATAAGATATATCCTCAATATTATTATCTGAGTAATCATTCTCAAACAATTTTTCATTAACAAGAGTGATTACCTCTCTCTCCGGTATATTGGTAAAAAGGTTAGATACGTCCAATGATATTAACATATCCTCATTATTTATATTTATAGTATTGATTTTATTAATTAGCTCAATACTATTTTTAACGATATAGGAGAAGTGTCCTGAATATAAGTCTTTTAAAACTTTATTTAACCACTTTGACAACTTGTATGTGGGTGAGTTGTTATAAGCAACTAGAAGAAATAACATTCTACACTGTGTTTAACCCGCGAAAATGTCGCATTTATTGATATTTGCATTACAGGTCAAGTTCCAGTATGATATGTAGGCAACCAGTGTGTCATGATCAGTAGTATGTATGTTGCATAATTATGTGACGTCACACCAAAAGATACTATTAAAATTAAATTGTCAATGTTTCTATAGTTACTGAATACGACGTGTATGTTAATACTAAAAAAAAATAATAGTTTTTTTGTGTATTAAGAAGGCGCTACCGGTGAAACATAATTTGTTGAAATACTCATACCAAATTTACAGATGATCAATACTACGAACTATTTCTATTAAAATACCGTAAATTATTCATTCCTCATTATTATTACCTCATTGGTTGGAACCACTAGCCGGTTTTTTTATCTTCATATTTGATAAAAAATAACAAAGATCAAAATGATGACATGCAGGTATTTCAGAAAACTGTTAAATTTAATGAGATTTTCAAATTTAAATCCTCAAATAAACTTAAGAGTGCCATGATAAAAAATTTAAAATAATACCCAACAAACATTTATCTCACCTATTTTTAAAATTATGTTTATACATCTGTGTCATATTCATATTGCTCTTATTATGATAATAGGTAATTATGAATTAATTTAATTATTTATCTAGTGTATTTTTATATTATTTTGACCTTGACTGAATTGTTTTACTTTCTTATTTTACAGTTTAAAATCTTTTTGTTTGAAGAAAAACATGCATATTCATATTACTGCATAGAAGAAAAATAAAACAAAAAATAACGCTTTTAAAAAATACTTTTATTAGCAGAGTACAACTGATGAAAAAGATTTTTTCTGTGCTCATTGCATCAATCAACATTAAGATATAAGATTGTAATATCATTAACATACTGAGTTGTTAATACGAGTATCGTCACTGAATTAAATTATTATGAATTAGAAATGGCCTTAACCTTATAAAGTGTCGGAAATTCATGATCTAAATTGGAATTTCGACCAATTTTGCGCCTTTGCTGATGGTGAGGGTGAAACGGCTGAACTCAATTTTCACATACATATCGGGCATATCAAGAATGAAAAGGCAAGAAGAGTATTGAATCTTATATAGAATCTTTTAAAAAGCTAGCTATCAATGTCCAAAATGGTTAACACTGAAATACATTTTTAGTATATTCAATCATCAGCATTGACTTTTGATATCACAATTATTGCGTAAAAATAAAACAAGATATACAGTGTGTTTCAAAAAAACATGTGCCATCGCTTAAGCGGAGATTCCTCACCCAAAAATAATCCAAATAATAATGTTGATAGGAAATCAACATGGGTCCTGTCTTGCATCGTTTCTGATAAGAGTGTCTCAAGTCAGAATCTGGCTCACGAATGGCTCAATATAATCTGGATCTCAATTTGATATGGCTCGACCTTGAAAAAATGTCTCCGTGTAGGCCGCCATACTGTGGGCAATCTAGTTACATATCAATTTATTATTGGTAATTAGTGATTTTGCGTTGGTCACACTGGGTTTCGATTTATCAATTGTCATATTGGACGATTTGTTTATGTGATGTGCTGTGACTGGATTTATTAATTATTGTACTTTTTGCCTGATTTGTCAGTTATTAGATTTGTTCTGTATTTATCAGTTTTTGAGTGGCATTCTGTGGTTACTGTTTAGTGTAGAACTTCTCTGTGCGCTTAATTAAAAATGCATTGTTTTCCTCCTGGTTGCGAAAGTTCCACCAGAAAAAAAAGGAAAAAAGTGTAACGTTCATTCGAAAGTCTGGTAGTATTCAAACACCAATTGGTTTTCTTTAAAAGCTGGATAGTTTTGTAATTTTTTATAGTAAAACATTTTTAAATCGAGTTGTTTTTCTTTTCTTAAATGTGAAATATTTTTTTCTTCAAATAGTGTTTAACTAATTTGTAATACACGACAGTGATAATAACACAACTTATCTGCTAGTTGCCAAATCACAAGTTCACAAATTTTTTTTTTTTTGGATTCTGCTCTAATGCTTGGATTCTGATTGTAGACATCAAAAAGCACTTAAATTTTCATTTTTAGCTTTTAAAGTTTGCTTTTGTCTGATTTACGTCGATAAGTAAGTTTTCAAGATTTTAATTGATTTTATGAGCAACAGATGGTAGCACGTTAATCAACCCGATAGCAAATTGCATATTATTTGTGAAGGTCACAGTAGTGAGTGTTTACTTGTTTATCACAGCTTGTAACAACCTTCCTTGTGTATTACTAAGTTAGAAAATGGCATCAAGATGCTTGAACATGATGTGAAAATAACTGATCAAAGAGAGCGCCATAAAAATTTTTCATGTTTTTTCACCAAAGAAGCCGGAATTTGTTACTGTAATAACGTGACTGATTTATTCAAGGAAATCGGAATACCATGCATACCTTCTAACTGGCGGCTTTTTATCGATAGCTCTTCAAAAAAGCTTAAAAGCAGTTCTACTTCACAATGGAAACCAATTCCCTAGTATTCCCGTAGCACATTTTGCAATGCTTAAGGAGAGTTACGATAATGTGAAAATGATACTGGAAAAGTTAAAATTTACAGAATACAATTGGCCAGTAATAGGCGATTTTAAGATGGTTGGTTTTCTGATGGGAATGCAAGGTGGGTATACTAAATACCCTTGTCACCTTTGCTTATGGGACAGCAGAGCAGATTCATTACATTACCAACGGCGTCTATGGCCTGATCGAGTCGAATTTCAGATAGGAAAACATAATGTCAAGTCGGAACCAATTATAGAGCCTAAGAATATATTGATGCCGCCGTTACATATAAAATTAGGCCTAATGAAGCAATTTGTGAAAGCTCTGGATCCAAATTCTGAAGCTTTTGAATATTTAAAGGGATTTTTTCCCAAATTATCTGAAGCTAAAATAAAAGCGGATATTTTCGTCGGACCACAAATAAAACAAATAATGAGTAGTGATGATTTCACAGAATTCCTCAATGCTCATGAAAAACAAGCCTGGGAGAGTCTTAAAGCAGTAGTTAATGGTTTTCTTGGTAACAACAGAGCTGACAATTATGAAGTTGATTGAAACTATGCTTAAAAGCTTTAAAATTATGGGCTGCAGAATGTCCCATAAACTTCATATGCTACATTCTCACCTGGATCAATTTAAAGACAATATGGGTGCCTACTCAGAGGAGCAAGGAGAACGTTTTCACCAAGTTGTGATGGACTTTGAACGACGTTACCAAGGGCACTACAATGCGAATATGATGTGATATTACATTTAGGGTTTAATACGAAAAAGCCCATACAAACATAAGAGAACTACTAAAAATATTCATTTTTGAACTTGATTTTTTTGATATTTTGCATTTATATGCTATTGTTTATCACAATTCTTGAATAAAAAGACTTTGATGTTCAGCAAAAACTTTGTTAACCGTAATTAAAAATAAAATTATAAAAAAAAAAATATAAAAATCAGTCATTTTTCTTGAAAATTCTAAAAATTGCTCTAGTTTCTACAAAAACAAACTTTGATCAGAAAAATTATTTTTTTCCTTTATTTGTAACATAGGAGAAACCAAAATTTCACATATAGAAGCCATACCCAAAAATCGTGTAGACCGGTGAATCAGTAGAAATATCACAAAAGGGTGAAAATAAATTGAAAATAATTCGACAGTTTTTCGAGAACCTGTTGCTTAGCAATAGACACGAGAGCCCGTAGGGCATAGTTTTTGACAACTAACATGAGACAAAAATAATAATATATTTCCCTAACGTTTCTGAAAACGAATCTGTGTCTGTTTTCAAAGTTTATCTTTTTGTAGAATATGTCAAGCGTGAAACTTGACACATATTATTTGTTTATGTAATATCCATAGATACTTACATAGAATTGTTGATAGCTAAAAATTATACAATATTAATTTTATTCAGTTCTTCTTTTAACATCGGTAACCACGTTGTACCAAAATCTACAGAGCGATGGAATAAACATTTTTCTTCATTCAATAATATTATTGCCGATTGCTTAATTTTTCTTCTTTGCTGTCCGCTTCTTTCATTAAAATTTTTGTCAAATCCCAGTTTATTCTATGTCCATTTTCCCAAACATGTTCAAAAATTTTCGATTTTTCAATTTCACTCTTTCTAATATAACTTGTATGCTCACATAACCTTACATAAATAAATAACTTTGAAAAAAGGAAACAGATTCGTTTTCCGACACGTTATAGAATTATATTATTAGTTTTGTGTCTCATATTAGTTGTCAAAACACACCCTCAATATTTTGACGTAAAGACACAAGCGCCACAGGTTTATTTTTTTCACTAACATACTGGGTAATTAATTATATTTTTTAAATAACGAAGAATTATTCATGTGGTCCTAAAAATGTGAAAGAAAGACAAAATATAACATTTTAACATTTCTTTTTCCAACAAACCCACTCCATATCATCGTTATTATTGCCTATAGCAAAAAAAAAGTTTTAAATAAAAGTTGTGTGGTTATGACTAAATTTTGTTAAAATGCTATCAAAAGTACAGTATCGTGCAGATTTCAGGGGATACAAAAAATATATATATTTTTTTTAAATGGGATACCCTGTATATTATTAAATTTTTGGGATGATCCTTTGTTCCTGATTTCAAAAATATACCATATGTTACCTCTACCATATACTGTTTTTGAGTTATTAAACGTCGAATATATTATTACTGTAAATATGGAAAAGTTAACATTATTAATCACACCCACACCCACAACCACATCCACACACACGCACCGACTCGTACTTACAATACTACATATTTGAGTATTAAAATGGTGTGGATAACTTCATCAGCCATCAGGGGCATGTGTACGGGCTTGCAATTTAGTAATTCTGTTAAAAAAATATGTACACCACTGACTAATTTACTTTTTGTATAGCTATGCAGACAGGTAACTACCTAAAAAAGTTTACTCTTGATACATAGAAAAACAATTTGAGGAAAACTCTCAAAGTTTGTTTGCTGCTAAACTTTTGCCTTTTTCTTATTCATTTCAATTTAAATCTGAACAATACCCAGAAAAATTCATGAAAATCTATTTTCACAAAAATAAATTATAACCAATATAGACAAATAATTTTCTGAACAATGTTGAAACATGGAATTGTGGCATGCATTTTCCTCATAGGTTTGCAAAATTTATCCCACTGTATTAATTCGTTTTACAAAACAAATTAAAGAAAAAAATCACAAAATTCTTAAGTAGTTGGCAAAGATTATTCTTTCTCACTTATAAATTGTGGTTAGTGTTTTACGTTCGAGAACCTTTTTTATTATTTGGATAGTCCTTTTCAAATAGGAAGCAGACACTAAGCACGTCATTAATACTGGTTGAGGAAATGAGGATGAAAATAAAAGGATTATAGTTAGACCGTTATTTATGAAATCCGTATTAATTTCCAACATGAAGTGGGCTTGAAGACCATGGTAGGTGCACTTAACCAACATTAATATTTCTCATTTTCATATTTTTTAGGCGGAATGAACATTTTACTTGTTTTTTAGCAGTAATGTAGAAGTCGGGTAAGAGTGATTTTGGGGAAAGTGGGGTAATCTTGCCTTGCATGTCGAACTAGAACAAAAAATATAATTTAATACAATAGTCCTAAATTAACGAAGAATTTTAATACGAAACCACTCAGGCCACATATTTTTATAATTATAGTTGCATCAGGCTGTTCTGAGATTGTATTGGTTCTGGCAATTGTTATAGTAACAAATTAAGTTTCATAATATATAATATATTACCATCGTGAGCGCAATTAATCAGTCAGATTTAGAATTTACTGAAACAAAAAGAAGACAAGTGATTAAACACACAGTAGCCGAGTGAATAAGTGCGACTATCCCTACTTACTTGGTAGTGAATGAATCGTTGAAGCCCTAGCTATGGTTCTGACTCCACATTAACCTGTAAGACCTTGTTTCCCTTTACCTAATTCAAAATCCTAGAATTTCAAGGAAATCACTCCGGTAAATTGAGAAGCAGTTAAGAAAACATAAGAAAAACATATATTGAGACCTACTATATTTAATTAATCCACTCACCAAAGTGATGCGTAGAGATACGAATTTTGGACGACATGTCGTAGAGATATTTTCCATATATAATGACCCTACCTTGTAAACTCCTATGTGGTTTGTTTGAAGAGGGTTGGAGGCCGCAGAAAGGTGCATACATATATAAAATAATTCCATGCCATTTGAAGATGGTTGAAAGTTTGGTGGGTGTAACATTAACATTAGCAGTTTTATTAGTTGTTTTAGAGGCAGTTGAACGTTCTAAGGAGCGTACTAACACACCAAGAAAAATTTCTTGCGTAGTCATTTGTAGCAGTGGTACTTATTTCTATGCAGAATATTCCACACTGTTCGCCCTTGTACACCAACTTCTTGCAAGATATGCCTACTCGAACAAGGTGCATTTACCTCGGCGAAACTACAGACATTAGTTTCCCGCCTTTCCTGATCTTCCCTTAAGTAAACTCTAGAACCTGATCTTCCCTTAAGTAAACTCTAGAATTGTCTTCGTTATTTAAGTGACTACCTTTTCTGCAATTTGTAGCACATCCCACAGACTCAAACTTATGAATGATGTTTAATACAGTTTGGACCGTCGGGACAGGTCGAATTTCAAATGTAAAAATGAATCGCCCGATAACTCCCTCAGCAGTATTACTGCCGTAATCCCACTTGATCATTTGTACTTTTTCTTCGGTTGCATAAACATACATTTTCAAGTTAAGGAGAAATGCCAGTTTAACTTACCACACTAACGGCTGAGACGATAATAAAGGAAATGAGATAAGAGCAACGTGAGCAGTTCACCACGTGACCACAAAATTGTTTATTGCAGTGTTGCCAGATTGCAAAAGTGTGATTATCGGAAAGTAACAATAAAATGACCAGATTTTAGGAAAAATTACCAGATACTTCAAACAATACGCTAATATCAAAAAACTTTATTATAAAAAAAGTAAATAAACAAAAGTAAAATAGTTACAAGTAAGTATATTGAATATAAACTTTTCAAATAATAACAATTGGCTATCAAGTTCGACTTCAGAAATTATATTATCATCTTCATTTTCGTTTATATTTTTGTAAAATATGGAATTTTATACAATATATGAAATCATTTTTTTCATTTGGTGAACTTGAGACAATTTTGTGATTCTTTCACGCATTCTGATCTTAATAAAAGACCTTTATCTGTGTTCGTCATTAATTTATTTCTGGTTTTAAGTTTGATCTTTTCGGTTTCGATTAAACTAAGTTAACCATTTTAAAATTTCGTGCAGTAGCATTTATGTTATAAATTTTAAAATAAATGAACGTAGCAGCATGAACAAAATCTCGCATTACCGCCCTACTACTAACTAACTAGATGTCGCTTAATGTTCATCATAGTTAGTAAAATGGAACAGTATTCATTGCATATTATGCATTTTATATGAAACGATTTTAGTTATTTCTCAAGATGTAAATAGTTTTATAAAAAAAAGTGACGGTTCCCAAAAAATTGTCGTAGATTATGCCATTATTAGAGGCTCCATTAACGACTAGCAGTTAAAAATCCAAATTGTAGATTTTGGTAATTACCAGGCATCTGGCAACACTGTTGTTTGTTCCATATAGAAAATTAACTGAGTGTAGAAAGGGAAGGGATCAGATGTGGAAGAAATGTAATTACTGATGAGGCGTATCGGTTCACATGTGGAAGGGATACGATGAGGCGTGCCCTCGTTACTTCGTAAACATAACAACGTAGAAAAAGGCACCAGTGATGTACAGTCTTTTTTTGTTGCATACATGAGTTTGCTATTTTTATCCTTTATGCACACACACAAAGCAGGATTTCTAATTTTTTTTTTCCAATAGCGTATAAATTTAAAATTCTCACGCTACTAATATTAGACATATTATTAAACATTATGTACACATAGAACCAGGCATTTTGCTTGAAAACTATTTGTGGTATTATTTAACGTTTTCATTTTACTTAATTTTAGTTTTATTGCACCTCATACTTTAGAAACATTATTTTTGTGTCAGCCAGGGCTGAACGTAACGTGCATATTGTCTTTTGTATAATTCAACATTATTAGTGACAAGGAGCCGCGAAAATAGTTGTTGAAAAAACTTTTTTGTATTACTTTTGAAAGAGATACAATGATGACAGTGTTAGTTATTTTTTATTTAAAACAAATAAGGTAATTAGGAATTAGTAGGAAATTAAATATAATAACGTTGAACTGTTTTGCTAATAATTATTTTCTAACTTTTACAAAAACTTATCACAGATAAGTATAACACATATTTTTTTAAACAATTATTTTCCGGCTATTGGCCAAAACACCGAAACTTGGATTATAAAAAAGATAATATGCAATAATATGCACATTATGTTCAGCACGACTGACTCAATAATGTTATTTTTTAACTACTCTTATCAGTAAAACCAAAAATAAATAAAACAAAAGTACTCACCAGTTAAACAATCACTTCAAAACTTTAAAACATCCACCGATACGTGCCTCTGCATCTTTGTGTCGTCAGGATGGCCCTTTTGATAACGTCGAAAGTAACTACGAATCTTAGTAAATCCTAATGTAATAAATATTAATGGCTACAAAGAACAGAACAATTGAAATTATATTAACGCTAAAAATTGTTGGTGTTATTATATTTAATTTCATTCCATATTTTAAACTTTTACCAAAGAAAGGATACCTAATTTGTTTTAAATTAATCTAACTCTACGGGGAATGTCCACTATATAATTTCTTTATTTTGGTCTCTGAAGACATTAATATTAATTACATTAGGATTTACTGAGATTGGTAGTTACTTTCGAGGTTATCAAAAAGGGCCATCTTGAAGACGCAAAGATGCAAAAACACGTGTCGGTGGATGTTTTAATGTTTTGAGGTGCTTGTTCAACCGTAGTAGAAGTACTTTTGTTTTATTTATTTTTGGTTTTACTGAACAAAGTAGTTTGAACTAAAAATAACATTATTGAGTCAGTTGTATTGAACATAATGTGCATATTTTCTGTTTTATAATCCACGGTTCGGCGTTTTGGCAAATAGCCGCGCAAATAATTGTTTAAAAGTGTGATAAGTTTTTTGTAAGTAAGAAAATAATAATTACCTGACAAAAATTTTTAGCGGTAATGTAATATCTCATTTCATTCCATATTATTATTTTCTTAGGCCTAATATAAGGAAATATAGTAATCGTGTTTTTTTCGACCTCGAGATTTTGATTGATATACGTTTTGAACCCTTCTGAATCCATTCTGACTATTTTCCGAATGAAGTTTGTCGGTGCGTGTGTGGATGTATGTGTGGATGTGTATGTGTGTATCTGTGATAACTCAAAAAACACTAATGGGGGACTTTCCAAATTTGGCAGTTAAGATTGTCAACAACATTTTAGGTGACACATTAAATTTGGTGAATGTGGTACCACCAGAAGAGACATAATGAATGAAAGAAGAAAAAAGGTACAATTTCGGAAAAAAAATTAAAAATTTTTTATTGCATTTCTGGACGAATCTCAACGAATTACAATGAAAAAACATAACTTTATGAAAAAAAATCTGTCCGCATGTCTGTTGTATCGCGATAGCAGCCACAGTTTTTGAGATAAAACTTTCAAATTTGGTACACTTGTTCTGATGGTCAAAGACAATGAAAAATTCGGTGATGAGCAAAATTGGCTAGCTGAAAGGGGATTCACGGGACCCAATATTTTCTGTATTTGACTTTACAAAAAAATATATTCTTGATGAAAGATTATAAATCATGTCTACTATATCAAGCGAATAAAATATATTTTTCAAGTACTTAAATAAAGTAGATGTAAACTGAAATATTTTACACATTTGGCCTCATAAAATGGGGTTAGGATAAATTTAACAGTTTGACGTTTGAAAGGTCTAATTTAGTCAACAACAAAAAATTATTAAAATATATGACATGAATTATTATTGAAAGTATCGAATAACGCTGATAATTAATCATTTAAAAATTTTAATAAAACATTTCAAGGTACGCTATTAAAATTTAATTGAGGTAAGTGAAGAATTAAATAGAATGATTTGTTTAGATCATGATGATATATACTGGTATATGTGTTGGCCACATCAGATATTTTATTTTGTAAATTTCTACCAAGGAATCTTAGTGGGTTTAATGAGTAGGTGTAAAGCAAACGTAAATATTCTTTTGATACTAACCATACCTCCTCCAAGTGAGGAATAAATTAAAATCGTTAAAAATAAGTATACTCGAGATCCTCTTTAACTAATTTTACTAATAGAATGCATAAATACCAACAAGGCCGGTCAATGCACTTGTCTATTAGTAGGTTTACATTTTTCAAGAAACCAGCTGTCAAACGATAAACAAAACATTTGTATCTAACATTAATTCATATAACAGGTACGCGAACTGTTATAAAATAAACAAGACCCAATGAACTTTGCAGGGGTAATTTACATACACGGGACGTCATCCTACCTGTTTACAGTGAACCATTCCGTGACCGCCTTAACTTTTCATACCTGTTTATCATGGCGAAAGATTTTAGAAAATATTAATTGGTACAAAAATACATTGGATATCACAAGAAGCTTTATGCAGATACTAGCCGGTTTGGAACAGGTTTGGTTTCTACCAATATGAACTGACGTAATATGTCTCCAATTCATAAATATTGCTGTTCCGTTTTTTATACTTTCATCATCATCGAAACAGCTGGTCAAGACAAGTACTGTTTTGTGTATTAAAAATATTTTTTGCTATTAGTACCTAGGTACTAATTTCGAAAGCTGAATAGGAAAAGAAAATAAAGAAATTATACAGGATTAGTGAAATTTGAGCTCCATCATTAGGATTTAGTAAACCGTAATAGATACAAACAACGTTAAATTAGGGCAAAGTTGCGGAATTTTCTGCTAAGTAATATGACGAAAAAAAAATCCCAGGTATCTTGTTTCGTTTTAGAGATTTGAAAAAAACTGAAGTTTTGATTATTTGTTTTTTTTTTCTTTTTTGATGAGACTATGGAAAAAGTGAAGGAACTTCGCTACATCATATTCTTCTCTATCCGTAGGTGATCACCAATTTTCTATATGATGTTTCGTTGCTTCAGAACCATCACCAACTTAATTTTTTTTAAATATAGACCTGAACATTTATTTTTCTTATTTAACAAGTTCTCACCTCCAAAACACAATGACATACGAATTTTTTTAATTTTTTGACATTTTGTCTCAAAATCCATTTTTTATAAATATTCAAAAGGGACTGAATTTTATTAATTTTTAATAAAATGTATGTGTAATTGAATAACAACAAATTTACAATTTTTCATAAATCTTCAGTGATCGCCTAAATTACTAGGTCGCTCTGCTGTTAAATTGCTAGTACATAAAATACTAAAACATGATTTTTTTCATGAAATGTGTAAATTCACAAAAATATAAAAAAATTAAAATCAATCATTAAGAAATTAATAACTACAAATGTTCAAAAATGTTACCTTCCTCTTCGATGCATAAGTTAATGCGCCGCATAGTGGGCCAGAATTAATTTTTAGCAGGACAAAACCTAAATTTGTAAGAATTAAATTTGGGAAAACTCCTTTATTAATAGCTACAGAAATAGTGAGTGCATAACGACATTAACATAAGAATTCCTAAAAACAAATCATTTAGGAATAGTGAGCAAGTAAAAAAACACTAATAATGTGCGACCATTCTCAGTTTATCAGCTGCTTTTGTATTGAATAGAAGTGGTGTTGTGTTCTCGATTGTTCTTGAGGGTCTAAAATCTTTCCTGTAGGAATCTTTTTGTAAAAGGCTAATTTTTTTCCCTTTTATTTAATATTTTTTATTACAGTTATTTCTGATATTATCTTATTCAAAATATTAACAAAGAAAGTGCCGTTAATTTTAAATTACATATTTACTTATGTTCATAAAAAATTGCACGCATTTGCACACTGTAATATGAAGTTTTTAAGGAAGCGTATACAATAACTGTTAGTGCCCGGTAGTGCCCATTAGGGATAACTTGTTTTTATTTGAGGTTTTCTTTGCCATGAGTATTAGCATATTGTCACGTGTTTGCTATCCCCACAAATACCTCTACTAGTAGATTCGTTAATTGAAAGTCCAGGTAACACTAACTCACTACTTTATTAACTATTTAATAGTTAACAACAATAGATTAATGACAATTAAACACTTTTAAGTCTCTCTCTTATTTCTTCTTTACTTGTTCACTTTCAACTTAAGACTGAGTCTTGGGTCTCGGCCCATCGTGCGTCTTATTTATACATCCATTCACATGGTTTAGAACATTTCAGAACATTACTGGCCATTCTTATACAATTCCAGTCTTATCTAACTAGTCTACACAGTCCAGTGGCGTAACATTGCCCCCTCCTTAAGCCTGAACATCCCGATCAGGCAAGTCATTGTTCCCTGTATAATTAGCTAGTCTCTCTATATGCACCACCTTCATCTTTGATTTTGGACTTTGCTGTATTCGGTATACGACGTCGTTTATTCTGATGACGACAGTGTATGGTCCTTCCTAAGGGAGATGAAGCTTCGGGGACCTGCCTTTCTTTCGTTGTGGGTTATATAGCCAAACCAGATCTCTCGCCTGATATCTTCCTGAATTCACCTTAAGATCATTACAAGCCTTCATGCAATCACTTGCTATGGCAATTCGGTTTAGTACCAGCTCATGGATATTCCTCAGCCATTCACCAACTTCATCGGCGTAGTCATTTATGGAAAGTCACTCCTCATCTGGTGTACCAAACACCAAGTCACATGGCAGTCTAATCTCACGTCCAAACATCACGCGAGCCGGCGTCTGTTTTATTGTTTCATGAATGGAAGCCCTGTATGCCATGAGGAAAAGAGGTAAATGACTGTCCCAATCTCTCTGGATGTTTTTCAACCACTTTGGATAGGTGCTCCTCCATGGTTTTATTATATCTCTCCACCATTCCATCGGATTGTGGATGTAGGGCTGTTGTCCTTGATTTATGAATTCTCAGTAAGCGACACATCTTCTGAAACACCCCTGATTTTAAGTTTCTTCCTTGGTCCGAATGCAACTCTAAGGGAACGCCAAATCGACATACCAAATTGTCTACCTGAGCTTGGGCGACAGTGGCTACTTGTTGGTTTGGTATGGCATAAGCTTCAGGCCATTTACTAAAATAGTCCATGGCAACCAAGATGCATTTATTCCCATCATCTGCCACGAGGAAGGGACCAGCTACATCAAACGCAATTTGCTCAATAGGAGCCCCGACGTTATATTGTTTCACTTGGCCCTTACTTCTTGTCCGTGGTCCCTTACTTGCCGCACAAACTTCACATTTGCGGCACCAAGACTCTACATCTTGGCGGTTGTTCACCCAGCAGAATCGTTCGCGTACTTTTGTCAGAGTTTTGTTAATGTCAAAATGTCCACCAGACGTTCCATTATGCACTTGCTAAAGTACATTCGCTACGTGACACCTGGGGATTACCAATTTCAAAGTAACTTTCCTCCCATCTGGACTTACCCACGCCATTTTCAGCAGTCCATCCTCTACTCTAAGGGAGTCCCATTGTGCCCATAAAGCCTTCAGCCCCAATGATTTATTTGAATTATCCTAGCAATCGGTTCGGGTTCCTCTTTTTCCATTTCAGAATAGGACCAGTTTCCTTATCGTTTAACAGCGCTTCCCTTATCGACTCTTTTGTTCAATAATCCGGAACATCAATCTTAACGGTATTCATTATTTGTACATTTTGCTGTTTTTCGTCACGGTTGCAAGGCTTGCAGTTTTTCTGACACGGTCTTTTGGAAAGCCCATCTGCCATATTCCCCGAAGTACCAGCTCGCCAGTTTTCCTGCGGTTTCTCCATTACTGCGACATTTACCTTCTCAGGGCTGCACTGAAGACAGTTACTCTGAATATGGCCCACTCTGCCACACTTATAACAGCGCATGATTCCTCCACTCTGTCTCCCACTACTTTGCTGTTGGTTTTGTCTCGGCTGGAGATTCGAGTTCATCAATCATCAGTACTTGCATGGTCTTTTGTACTTCGGATACTATATTATAGCAGCGGATACCTCCATTCAGGCTACCGCTATTTTGTTGTTCTCGTCTCGTTTGGGAATTCATCTTGACGAAGAAATTATTAAAATATATGAGATGAATTATTACTGACAGTATCGAATTTCAAGGTACGCTATTAAAATTTAATTGAGGTAAGTGAAGAATTAAATAGAATGATTTTTTTACATCAGGATGATATAATGCTGGTATAAGAAAGTTATGTGCTGGCCACATCAGATATTTTTCTGATGAATAATTACACAATAATCAGAATTTGAATTTATTGAAAATTAGATAGTGTATACGTTAAATATATCTTTCTTATTATAATATACACGCTTAAAGGTTCTGCCATGTCAATAATAAAATATCCAATTTCTTCCTGCTTTATATTGCAAATTATATCCATCGATTATTTTCTTTCTTGTGAGAATGAGCAGTTGGTATCAGTTTTGTTAAAAAAATCATAATTTCGTGTAGACTTTACACTAATACGTACTAATTTTACAAAATTAAACTACCTGGTTTCTATAAGATTTTAGGTCATTTTAATAATAAAAAAAAAAATTATGTACAAAATGTCCTTGGCTACCATGGTTTTGTTCAAAACACTTTTTGTTCAAGCATTTTTCCGATATACGAAACACCTCATGTGATTTTTTTTTTTTTAGAGTCAAAAGGCCACTCCCACCAAAATTATATAGCCACATTTGCCTCAAATAAAAAATCTCTGAAGTTGAGTTCTGAAAGTGGCATTTGCTGTAAATTCATAGTTATACCGTGTGTCCCAAATTCGATGCTCACCATCTCGGAAACCACCAGAGCTACAAGGTCGGTTAAATGGGATGTTTAACAAATTTTATGCTGAGTCCAAATCCGTTAAGAAATCACGACTAACTGAAACTGTTTTTAGGATTTTCCAAAAAAACGAAAATTTTGTGATTTCTCCTCTTGGCTGTAGCCAAGTTAATCCTTGGTCAGACAGGTTTTAGACTTTTACATTATTAGAACACTTTTTTAGAGACTAATATTTTGGTGAAGAAATGAATGTTCGATATTCTCTTGTTTTCGAGATATCTGAGGTAACTTTTGTTTTTCTCAATGCAGTCATATTGGATATTCCAGATTTCGCATACAAAGAGCTTTCTGATGAAGTATCACGTGCCGAGGAAAAATTATTCTTCAAGGGACTAATTTAAGAAAAGTTATTCATTGCTTAACAATACAAAATATTAGGCCAAGGAAAATCAAAAAAGTTATTTTGATTTCATGGATATGCATAATACCAACCTTTTTAAAAAATAATAGTAATATTAAGATTACCAGTTTAACATGGTTAAATAATTTTAATTTTCTGTTAAAATACTGAACATAATCGATATGAAGAAAATTTTTTTATAACAGCAAATTAACATAATAGAAGAAACGATAGTAAAGAAGTAAGAAGATTTAATAAAACTGTTCAATATGACCTCCATTTAGCTGAATACAATTTTGGCATCTACGCCTAACTGAGCTGATTACTTTTCTGAGAGTATTGGAATTTATTGTGTCGCAAACGTCCATAATTCTGTCTTCCAAAATATCGATAGATTCCAGGCTTATAAAATCATACACTTCATTTTTCACCGTACCCCACAAATAAAAATCAGGCGGGGTTATATTAGGCGAGCGGGGAGGCCACAATACTGGTCCTCTATTTGAAATAATGCGGTTACCAAAATTTTCCTGCAACGTCCTTCCAACATTATTGCAAGACAGCCATCTTGTTGAAACCGCAATTCGTTTATTTCTTGTTCTGTAAAATGCTGTCTTATCTCGAGTAAAACTTAATTTTCTAGAAATTGTTGTGAAAATGAATGGACCAATTAAATGTCGATCTAAAAATAATAACTAAGGAAAAGATTATAGGTAGATCATAGGAGTAGAATAGGAATAGGAAAGGTAATACTTATTATGCCGCACCAAACAATGAATCCAAACCTAGTTTGGAATCTTCTTTGTGTAGTTACAAGCGGATTTTCTGTGGCCCAGTGGTGATAATTGTGCTTGTTAAAGACTCCACAATTTGTAAAACGACTTTAATCGGTCCATATAACTCTCGATTGAATATCAGGTTGTTCTTCGCATTTCTGATTAAACCAACGACAAATTCAAGTCTTCTACCAAAACCATTATTGTTTAAAGCTTGGACAATCGTAGGTTTGTACGGATGATATTTCCTTTGTTTTAATGTCTTGTTGTCTTAGGAATATTTGTTTCGTCTGCAATTTGTCACACTAATATGCGGGGATTATTGTTAACAGCTTCGAGAATAGTATTTATTTATGTATATTGATAATGTTGAGCATTATCAATATCATACCGGTCTCTTTTATTATCAAAACTCCCCCAATTTAACAAATTGCTTAAAATTCTTCCAAAAAACTGTTCTGTGTGGTTGCATTCTCTCCGGAAATGTTTCTAGATAGAAAGCCGATGCGTTTTGCGAATTTATTTTTATTTTTAAATAACATATAAAATTTTTCTTCATTTGAGAATTTGTGCGCCATTTTGCAATAATCATACTCTTGAACAGTAATAATAAATATTCTTGAACAATTTACAATAATCCAATACTATTTAGTGAGCAACTGTTAACTAACAGTAATGCTTATTATTTGTTTTATTCTACTAAATTTTACTGAAATTTATGTGTGAATTTGGTCGTTTTTAAAAAAGTATTTTTCAAATTTTACTAATTACTAACTACTTTGCATGCAAGAATGCTCTTAATGATGCGGATTTCTTTGTTCAAATTTTGAACATTTTATTGACAATTTTATGACAAATAAAACCTTAATGATCGTCTAAAAATTTAATATTTTTACAAAGGTGTACAAATAAAGCAATTTAGAGTAGATTTTAAGGACATGGATAATAATTAGAATTAGTCGCTGTCTGAATAAGCCTTGTCTCAGGCTTTACAAAAACTTTTAGAATTTCCATGGCCTACTATTTTGTTTGTTAAGCAATGGATAACTTTTCTTAAATTAGTCCCTTGAAAAATAATATTTTCTCGGCATGTGATACATCATCTAAAAGCTCTTTTTAAGCGCAATGTGAAAGACGAAAAATCCACTATGACTGCCATAAGAAAAACAAAAGTTACCTCAGATATCTCGAAAACAAAAGACTATTCAGCATTCGTTTCTAGATCAAAATATTAGTATCCAAAAAGTGTCCTAATAAAGTAAAAGTCTAAAACCTGTCTGACCAAGAATTATTTGGCTACAGCCAAACAGAGAAATCACAAAATTTTCGTCTTTTTGGAAAATCTCAAAAACGGTTTCAGTTAGCCGTGATTTCCTAACTGATTTGGATCCAGCATAAAATTTGCTAAAACTTATCTCACTTAACCAACCTTATAGCTCTTACCGTTTCTGAGATCCCAATGGTGAGCATCGAATTTGAGACACACGGTATAACACTTATTTTTATCGACAAAAAGTTTTTCTCTATCTCGTCGTTGAGCTTCAAAACCTGCTTTGTAATTTTCTATATGCTTATCAGTATTTTGTCCAGAATCACACTACATATATATAACTTTTCGGATACCCAAAAAAAATATATTAACATATGAGGAAAGTTTCACCAAAAAGCTGTTGCAAAGGTTTTTGACTTCGTATTCTTCAGTGCAAATGTTGTACATTTGAGTACAAGAAACATTTTTCGGTGATTTTTATTCCGTGAATAGTGTGATTTTTTGTCTGGAAATGTTTTTCTTAGTCCTTAGTCGATGTGGTGAGTGGTGCTATCTGTTTTATTAGGTATGGTAGTAAATTGTCCACTTTTCAATTTTTTTTAATGACCTTAACTTTTTTCTGCTAAATTGATGTCTTAATGAACAAAATTCATCTCTGCATACTAAAATTGTTTGTCTGTCGTAAGTAACTGAACACGTAAACAAATACGATGTGCAACTGGTATTATAGCAGTACTCTTAAATTATAGAGCATTTTTGCAGTTAATCAGGCCTATGGTGTATCCTCTTATGTTAGCTGTTAAAATTCTTATCCACTCAGAAACCGCCTTCTTGAAAAATATTTACTTCTGATTGGCTATAATTCTTACCTTGTTATAATAACGTAAGAGGATACATCATAGGCCTGAAAGTCCAAATAATAACATTTTTTTCAGAATAACCTTTCTGGCTTCCAAATTAAACTTTTTACTGCACTTCAATCTGCATTTTTCTTGCAAAATAGTCCCTATTTCGTCTTCTTTGTCTGCATAGGTTTTCCATTTTAGGAAAAATATTCATCACCTCTGTCTCTTGCAATTGCTGATCTTTTTTTCTATTGGTTCTGAGTTCGTAGAAATTTTTTCTCTTAGTTTAAAACTATTCTTTTTGACATTGCATTTTTTTTTTCTAAAAAAAATGCAATTAATCCATTTTCGGCCGTGATAGGTAATTTATTTTCAAGATAATCATTTATGGTGTCTGGTAACCCTTCATTAATAGATTTTTTTTATGAATTTCCTCCTCAGAAATTTCACATTCATCGCTGTTTCCTTTTTCGTCACTTAAGGGAACATATTCACTACCAGAGGACATATTTTCACTACTAGATTCATTTTTTGACATTTGTATTTTACCAGAACCCATATTCATACAAGATGGTCGAAAACAAGGTCATTTCAAATTTGAATTTGATTTTGAAGGTCTTCTTTGAAATCAATTTGTATCCAGTTTTATTTATAAGGAAGACTTTTTTTTAGTTACTTTTTTTATAATTGTTATTTATGTTATGTACCAAGGAAATAAAGAGGCCTTTATTGGCCGCGATAAGGACCATAAACACTATTGTGCCTCAGGTGCATACAAAATTTGAAACACGACGATCAGTCTTTATCAATACAAAATACATAAATTTATGCCGACTATCTTGCATATTCTCCATAGGAATTTTCAATTTGTTAAATTTTGACATTCCATAAAAATGACAATCGTATTGTCATATTGACAGGTGGCAAAGTAATTTAATTTTGAATTTGTGTGTGTTTTGTGTTTTTTTAACTGAACTGGAAATGGAAGAGGATAAAAATTTATTTTCGTGTACCCCTGAAGAAATTACCGAAGCAGCAGAGGCTGCGACATTGGGCATGTTACCTCAGAAGTCGAAAATGTATGAAAAATAAAGCAAAAGCGCTAGGTGGGCTGTAAAGTGTTTTACTGCCCGGCGGGCCGTAAAGTGATATTATAAGCCCTCAAACCAAATAAAGGGACGAATTATAACCGGTCGTAAATAAATGTACTTATAAACTCTTTTCTCCCGTGGCGGACACAATTTTTGTAACATAGTTCACACTACTTTTTAACACGCTTTTATTAGCTTCACTTGTATGTTTGCTTGTTTGTTTGTTTGTTTGCTTGTTTGTTTGTAACCGACTCTTTGGACTCGATTTTAACCCACTTTAAACGGACAGATTTAATTGAAACTTTGTACACTTATTAAGAACCGGTAACAATACAATAATTTGATAAGTTTATATCATTATCCTGTTCAGGATCGCCAATCCTTTCCTCACGTATCCCTGCGTGAAAGCAAAGGCTTAATATGTCAGTAGATTCCATAATTGTTAATTAGCCCGGTGGTCGAGTTGGTTAAGGCAGTCGACGCGAAACGACAGACTCCTCCGGCGTGAGTTCGAACCTCACGGCTGAAATAAAATTTTTTTTTTTTTCAGAAATATCTGTTGGATCGTAATATGTTATAATATCAGCATCAATAAGCAATATAAATATAGTTTAAAACAACTAAAAAACACGCTTTCATAGCACATCAAACTAAAAAAGTTAAAAATAAATATAGTTTAAAAAAACTAAAAAACACGCTTTTAAAGCACATCAAACTAAAAAGTGAAAAATAATTATTAATATAAACTGAAAATAATAATGAACGAAAAATACTAGTATTATTGTGAAAAAAGCGTGGGGTGCTCGATATACGAAAAATATTGCACAAAGCACCCCACGCTTTTTTCACAATAATACTAGTATTTTTCGTTCATTATTATTTTCAGTTTATATTAATAATTATTTTTCACTTTTTAGTTTGATGTGCTTTAAAAGCGTGTTTTTTAGTTTTTTTAAACTATATTTATTTATATTGTTATTACCTCCCTATCAACTGAAAAAATATCCAACAAGTTCTAATACGTTGTGTGAACACAATAGGCAATATAAAGAAAAAAAATCAAACATCAGAATTTGCCATCAGCCCTAAGATCCTGTTCCTCACAATGCATCAGCCATACCAGTGCCAACTGCGCCTTTAGATAGGCAAAATATCGTTTTGGGAGGTAATGGAAATAGTAACTACTCTGCAGATAGCCCAGGCCAGTGTGCCCACTCTTTGTATATTCCACAAAGTTTTAGTGACCCCACATAATTGCTCGAAATGAATTGAATGATTTCATACGTGACTTGGGACTGTCAAAACAACAAGCATTACTTCTTGGTTCCTGACTTAAGGAGTGGAACTTACTTTTACGACTTTACGACTTTTAGAAAAGTAATGATACATTTTCTGCATTTTATAACATGGAAAATTCATTATGCGCGTGTATTGATACTGATGGTTTAATGCAGGAACTTATATGAAGCAAAATAAATTCAATAATCGTATACCAAAATAAGTAAGTTGGTGAATACCAAATGCTTGTAATTATTTTTGTTGGATTGGCCACACTGACATTAATAATTCCCTAAATTTTCAACATTATCTGTTACATACTTTTTCCTATATCGATAGATGCAGTTCCCGGTGAGACACCATGTATTGTTTATAATTGACGTCTAGTTAAAATTAAAATCATGCCAACACAAATTTGTAAACTTAGAATAAACCTTAACGTTATGGTAAAATCCTACAACCAAGTGTAGTGGCACACTTCATATTTTTACCACTGATAAATCCTAAGTTTAACACGTAAACTTCAGTATTACCAATTTTCGGAATTTACGATAACAAATATTTGAACATTTGTCAGCACGTAAAAAAAATATTAACGACAAATTTTAATTTTATTTTTACCCAAGTTATTATTACGTCATTGCCTACAAGTGTTATTCAATTTCAACCAATATTTTATATTACGTAATACGTAAGGCCTACAATTATATGAAATTCCACGAAAGTATTGAAATAACAGAAAAATTTCAATTAATAACAACTCACTACAGTCAACATAGAAATACAAATAGAAATGACAACACAGATAATAAGGAAATAAATATTTTATTTAAATTAATTAAAGATCAACAGTAAATTATCTATTACTATATAGAGATTAACATTTATAATCTGTTTTGGAAATACTAGAATAGAATAAATATTTACAAATATTAGAAGTTTATAATAAGAGTATCTTTGGTATATGAGGTTAGACAACCAACAATACAATGTAGTCGTAGTTTGGATAGTAAAATCAATACACCTTATGTCGGCTAATAATGGTAAAATGAGAAATCGAGTCACTCATATTATTATTATCTTTTTTTAATAACTGTTTTTTTTTATTTTCAAAATCTGTAAAGCGTATGCCTTGGGTTAAAAACGTAGTAAGCCGTAGTAGTTGTAGGTATGATGCGAGAAGCGAATAAGCAAAGAGAATAACTGGTAAGTTTTCTCGTAGCTTTATTTATCATACTAAAAATAATGAAATGATAAATCTATGATTGGGTCGCTGATTATACTAATGATGACTTCTCATCCTTATTTATCAAATGGCTTCTTGCATCTTACTGAAATTTACTGCGTTTTTAATCAGACATTCATATAAAACGTCAATTGCTCGTTTTTTTGTCAAAGCATATCTTTAATTAGGCTATAATTTACTTTAAAAATTCACAATTTGTTTAAATTTAGAAATTAGAAGTGAGACAGATTAAATATTAATATTAATAATAATATTACTGAAATTACTCGTTCCCGACATTCAGGCAACCAAGCCACTAAGTCTGACATAGTCCTTCTCGGCGATCAAACAATGTAATCGACTTTCGGCACCTGCCGAGAAAAACATCACTTTAAAGGAGAAGAAAAAACGGACCAAGTATCGCGATCTCCGGTACAAGCTTCAAGTCCTGTACTCCGACTACTCGGTCAAGATGGTCGACCTAATAATCTGTATACTTTGAAGGATAAAGCCTACGCTGCACTCGAAATTGAAGATCATATCGGCCTGCCAAAAATCAGACAAAAAATCATCCGATGAAATTATCAGCGTTTTTCGTAAAATTACTAGGCAACTAAGTTTTCGTTAAAAATCGAACTTTATCCGACAAAAAAAATACCTCGCCTATAATTACGTCCAAAAATCAATCACTTATATTAATACCTATGAAAACTTTTAACACGATATCAGAAAACAATATAATTAGGAGTTATATCTGTAAAAACCTAAAGTTTATAACCAAATGTAGAAGTGCTAGGTGTGTGTGTGTGTCTATAATTTTTATTACCAATCTGAAGATTCTAATGATTTTGGTAATAATCTTAAAGAAGAGAACTAGAAAATTTAGTAGGTACCTATATAATCACAATCATTCTATCAACCGGCAGATATTTTAAAAATCTAAGAAACAATACTAACAATTCTATATTCTAAAAAGTCGGAATAGTAAGAAGTCAGTTAAAATATAACACCCTATATACGTTATAATTTAAAAAGGTATAGCCTTTTTAACCACATAGTATGGACAACTTACCTCTCATTTCCTAATTATTTGTCATTTCAACTAGTGGTACTACATATTTACTAAGGAGCAAACAGACATGCTTTGACTTAAAAAAAAACACAAAACAATTAACTATTTAAAGAAATTAAATACATAATGAGCAACTATTTAAAAAATGTATGTACATTTCAAAACTTTTCTTGAATGACAAAAAAAATGTTCATAAAACGGAAATTCAGGTATTTTTCACTAAAAACTATGATACTTCGTTTAGTTTTGCCTTAGTCCCCGTATATCCATCTTCTGGTAGAGTGGTTGTTAGTTACCAAACAGATTTATATTAATTATTACGTCATTATTTTTGCAAAAAATTGATCACAGCGAAGTATATTCTCATATGGACTGTTCTGCAAAAATAGATAAATAGGTAGTAACTATTATTTTACTGATTCAAACATTTTATTTTTAAATTTATCTGTTCGGTAACTTTACAAGGAGGTGTATATATCGGCCCTTAGTAGAATCTTTTAACGAATCAATATTTTTAGATTTTAACTTATAGCTAAAACTTTATATTCCCCTTTTATGTGGAATCAGTTTCAGAAAATAACAGTGCATGTGACTGTTTGGAAAAATCGAGGTTTCTGTAAAAATTGGTAGGGTAAAATGCCATTTGCTGTAAAGATATACACATGTTTGGATAATACAGAGCCTTCATAAATGATCGTAAACCAAGTGATCAATTGGTATCTTTTAACTTGTGATTTTGTGTCTTTCATATTACGACAGTACCCGATGAGGATTTTTGCAAATACATATGTGCTAAGGATAGTTTTCAACCATCTTTTGCTGACGGGACGACTCCACGAGGCTGTTAAAGGTACCTAATTGATCACGTGGTGTACGATCATTTATGAAGACCTGTTAAAAAAATAGGTGATGGCCACGTCAAATCAGTAGATTTACAAATTACAAAATGGCGGCCACTAAAAGATGTCTATCGCCCCACGGTTAAAAACCAAAATATCTCAGCTTCTGTTTGATTGACTTTAATTCAACTTTTTGTTAACGGAAGCCCTTTTGAAAGAGCAGGTTTTAGTTTTTATTTATTTAATATCTGTTATTGTTATTTCTATGAAAAACTACCTAATAAATACATAAAAGTTTTAATTATTGTTTCTTCTTAGCTCTGCAACATTTGAATTTGAAATTTAATTGATTATTTCCCTCATCATATATCTAACCAATAAGTAACATGAAATTTGTACCACGTGACTTATTTAAATAAGTGATTATTTTTCAAATATAACTGGTTAATTTTCACCTAGCTGTTTATTTATTTTTGACATATAAAGTAAGCTTTGGCCTGTCGTTGCTATGCGATACTCACCAATTTAAATTCTGATAGTTTGAATTGCCAGTGTCTCTTATATTTTCCTACACCGGCAAATGAAAGTAAATAAAGAAAGTACTCGTTTCGGAAATGTTTCACTTTCCGAAGTTGACAAAGAAATTCTAAGAAGCATTCCTATTAACACAACAAAAACGCACAAATTGGTATGGGGCCAATTTACTAATTTTTGTAATGAAACAGGCTACCAATTTAAAGCCACTACAACCATAGATTATATTGCGTTGGTACTTAAAGTCTGGGCTTTCAATATGAGACAGAGAGATGGTAAAGATTATAAGGAAAATGTGATAAAAAGCATGTAGAACATAACTGCAAAAATGCTTCATTTTTGATCCATTTAAGGATATTCAATTTAAGTGCGTAATGCTAAAAGAAGATATTTACAGAAAATATCACAAAAAGAAAAGCCTCTTCAGTTGCGTTAGATTCAGAAGATCTTAAAAAAATGATAATCCTTTGGAATAAAAACGCTCCTGGACTGCAAAAAAAATTTTCCATATTATTGCACTTGAGCTCGCTTGGAGAGGCGGAGAAGCAGCAAATTACATAACAAATCACTTTAAAGAAGAAATTGAGAAGAGAGGACGGACAACAGGTAAAAAACGGCTCACTTTTTATTTGCGACTGTTAAACTAAGTCTTTTTTGCCATTTTAGGACGATTAGAATATAACCCTGTGATCAGTAAGACCATACAAGGAAGTGACAAGAAATGCGTCGATATTAAATCGTTAACGCATAATGAAATTAATGTCGATCTATGTCCTGTAAGGCTATATAAACAACTATTATCCAAGAGGGGTTCAAATATTACAACAAATCGTTTATTTCTGACATGCAATAGGTACTTGAATAAATACGAAAATTGCTATCGATACAAAAATTCACCGATTGGAAGAAATGAACTGTCCAAATGGACAACGGCATCAGCCGCAAAAATCGGTTTAGATACAACAACTGTTAAAATAACTAATTATTCCAATCGAGCCACAGCTGTCAGTAACTTAATAAAGAATGGAACACAGGAGCAAGAGCTTATCAAAATAACCGGCCATGGAATTGGAAATTCCATAAAACCGTATTTGCAAATAGATGCCCCACATCATTTAAACGGTTAAATAAATTAAGATGTAATCCAAATGAAATACAAAATGAACCAAGCACTTCTAAGGCAACATCAGAACATACTACTATTCAAAACATTAATGAAGAAAAATAAGCTCAAATTGTATATCAAAAATGTAATTTTTGTATCAATTGTACTAACGCAACGAAAAATAATTAACTTGAATTGCCTTTGTTAAAAAAAAACCAATTGTCAATGTAATTTGTACTTAATAATTGTTATGATATAAATAAAAATTAATGAAACAAAAACTGCGCATTTTATTGTCTATAACGATTTCTATTCTGAAAATAATCTTTACATATATATCTCATGCATCAATTTTAATCACTTAAACTGTGTACGTCACACAATTTTAAAAATTTTGCTTTTGAGCAAATGCTTTCGTGTATAATAATTTTTGATAAAATCCCTCGACCTATGATCTCAGGATTATATCAAATTATTATACAATCCTCATTTGCTAAGCAAAATTTTTAAAATGATGTGACGTACACAGTTTAACCGATTAAACTTGATGCACTAGGGATATAACCCTTGACAAAACATTTTTACGAAATTTATTTATAAACTATTAGGCATTTTAACGACAATTATTTTATTCATTTTCATGGAGCATATAAATGAAGTTGTATTTTAAACCTAAGCGGTATTGTTATTGAGCAATTATTCAATTTGTACCATCCAGATCAAATATTGCGAATTCTGCCAATAATTTTTAACAAAAAGTTTGCTTATCGGTTCCTGGTGATGACTGGGGCATGCGTAATTTAAGATATTTACGACTTTGTTTTAATTCTCTGGCTATAGTCAGTATAGTAGAACTTTTGACATACTTTACATTTATTGTGTTGTGTATTGTGTAATGATGACGTAAAAAGCTATTACAACAAAGACATATAACTCTTTATTATATGTCTATGTATTACAAACAGTAAAGTAATTAAGAAGGGGCATTGTATAGTAAAAAATATTTAGGAAAACAAAATTATACCCACAGAACTATATCCTGATAAATACGGAAAAAATATCAAATAGCTAAAGGCTTGAACATCAGCCTTGCAAACGGGCAAAAGTAGAATTAAAGAAATGCATAATCTGTGGGACAGAAACAGCTCAAAATGACCTTTCTTTTCCTCAAAATAAATCTTGGTTTGTTATATGTGGCTGTTGTAAGAAGTTTTAAGCCCATTTTCAACTTTATGAAAAATAGTCATTATTCTAAAGTGTTCTATCATCAAAATTGTAGATCAGAATTTACACATAAAATGACCCTGAGTACAATTTCAGCTAAATTACAAGTCACTCACAACCAATTGTGAGAACTCCAATCAGAATGTAATTTGTCGCAAGAAAATCGAGATAGTAGAGTATTTTAAGTCGTAGAACAACGGACAGTCGGGTATATGCCAAGATATGTGCTTTTTGTAATAAACAAGTAAATATCTTAACGGAAGCAAAACCAGAGACTCAGTGACAAAGGGTGTTGAATTAAGGGCTGTAACAAAATTCGGATATACCTCACATGTTGATAAATGTAATTTCGAATGAGATGTTCGTTTTTATGATCTAATTAGTGCTCAGTTTGTAACTATAACAGCCTCTGGTGCATTAAATCATTATTGTTTTGCTTAATCTAAATAATTTGTGAGATGGCGACTATCTGGTGGTATAGTTTGCAGATTGGACATTAAAATTTTTGGAAACATCCTGGTCGTTTTAATAACAAATACTGTGAACCTCCTGAGAGGTCAGACCCTTTAACTTTTTATATCGTCACAGGGCAGATAAAACTTTGCGGAACGCATGGACTAAAAAATTTTAGCTGTTCCCTCTAGATATATAGTAGCAATGGAGGTACATCGACATTGTTCATGTTATAGAGAGAACACCCGAAGTAGACCTGAAAAACCGTAAATACAGAACCCATAACTAGAATATGAAAAGGACGATATCAGAATACTGCTATTTGGAAGTGCAGTTCCGAAAATTTTCCAATAATACTAGATCCCACAACAGGTCATGGATGGACTAAAGATGAAGAAGGTGGCCTTGGCATTTAGTGAATGATAAGGGCTCTTGAACTTTTAAGCTGTTCATGAAATAATTCGGGTCAATTTCCCTGCTGTACATGTCTCTCAAATGGCTTCAAGTGCATCCCGGCATACAAATATCAGCCTTGTCAAAATATGGATTCTACTGGCACAAATGAAGATACTGATGAATTTGATGAAACTTTGTTGATGATACAGACGTAAATTTTGCTTTTAGTTCAGATCATGAATAAAATATTTTGATATTATTATTGTTTTACCTTAATTTCATTTTGTTATTAACAGCAGAGTATATATTGAGTAAAACGATCGAAGAATAATTGTCACGTTTATTTTTTAGATATTTATTTATTAGGTACCTAATAAAAACAAAAAAATAAAAAATGTAAGAGCCAAAACTGATATACCACTCAAAGACTTTCATTAAAAAAATGGGAAAATCGATTAATTAATGGCTGAGATATAAGTGGTTTTATTTACGCACGCAGTGGTCATCTTTTTAAGAGTCATCATTTTGGAAAGCTTCCGATTCAAGGAGGTCATCGCCTATTTTCATGTTCTCCAGGTATTATTGTGCCTCTGTGCCAATACAGCATTTTGCCCCTCCAATTTTTACCGAAAAATCTCAGGGCCTATGGACTGTAAAGAGTTGAAAAATTCCATTCAGCAGAATAAATGTAAACTTGAAGTTTTTGCAGAATTCTTATTTTATTTTGTATACAAAAATATTACCATTTTACTATTATGAGATAAGTAAGAAACATCACAGAGATTTAATATTTCCTTTTAAATAAATAAACAAATATTTTTATCTATGAATGGAAAGATACTCCATTGGACCATAGAAGTTTCTAAATTTTGACATGACATTAGTTTCATTTAAAATACCTGCCATAATAAAAAAACAAGTGGTAATTTCTCATACTGTCTAGCTACAACCAAAATCTAATCTAGAGGGTGTTTCAGGATTAACTGGACAAACTTAAAATCTGAATTCAGGACGTCAGAATAAGAAAAAGTTTCCTATGGAGGTTATCTGGAAACCGTTCGGATTTTCTAATAGGAACGCTTCTAAAGGATGTTTTTTCAATCATTCCTTATCGGTAAAATGAGTAAAATCAGCAACCCCCATTTTATTTTTTTTTTTAATCGAATTTTTAAATGGAAATTGAAATATGCCTCAAAAAGCTTGATTCACTTAGAAACTTTTTTGTCTCTTTTATTTCTTTCATAGAACTGACAGTTTATGAATAGAAATATAAAATACATAGTCTCGATCCACAACGTTATTTGGGAAATTGCATTATTTAATGAAATGTAAAATGTCTAATAAGCTAAAAAAAATGATGGTTAACTTGCGCCCAGACGTATAAAGATTATTTGACAGCAGCCTATTATGCATTTTCCATTTTATTAGATAATGTAATTTCTCAAATAATCATGCGGATGGAGATATTTTATTTTTTTATTCAAAAACTGTCAGTTCTATGAAAAAATAAAAGAAACAAAAAAGTTTCTAAATGAATCAAGCTTTTCATATGATAAAATTCGGGTCCATTAAAAGGTTGGAATAAAAAACATAAAATGGGGGTTGCTGATTTCATCCAATTTACCGATAAGGGATGATTAAAGAATACTCTTTAGAAGCGTTCCTATTAGTAGAAAATTTCTACCAAAATTCGTTTTTTTATCTTTCTCCAAATTTGAGAAAAACATTGAAAATTTAATTTTAGCCTCCATCTTCGGAGGGCTTAAATCTTTAACGAAGCGTTTCCGGACATACCTCCATAGGGAACTTTTTTCTTATTTTGAGGTCCTGATCCAGATTTTAAGTTTGTCCAGTTAATCTTGAAATACCCTGTATATTAAACATTATATCCTTCGATTAAACCAAACTGATTATGATAGATTAGTGAAAATTAGAATCTCAGTAATGGAACGTCACATATTTTTTTTTTTTGAAGAAGATGATGGTTAGCTGTGGCAGAGACGTTGGCAGTTACCTGAAGTTGGTTGCCGATAGAGGGAGTAGTAGTAGGTGTGGCAGCAGTTACAGTTTACCTATAATAAAATACACGACGTCACTAAAACAGGACTAATTAAAGAAGGTGATGCATGTGGTCGGCACGAATTAGATGCAAAATTAGTGACATTGTGCAGTGAGTGAATGATTATGAAGCTATGGCAGTCTCGGTGGTTATTCGTTATTTGGAAAGCTACATTTATGTACACTATGCAAGGCTAACACTTAATAGAAATGGTTAATTATAGGCAATTAAATTAAAATTGACATGAATGAAAAATACATATGTATTGCCAGATCTATCCCCTCTTTATTATAAAAAAAAATAAGAATGTATAAAAACATACTGTTTCTTCCAAACAGATTATATGTTAAATATAAGTATATTTTATTTCTCAAATGTTGACATTTATGATATTATAACGTGATCAATTTAGGCTCACTAGAATTCTTGACTTTATTTTTGAGCTCCGAAAACAATTCAAAAACGGATGTTATTGGGACCTAACATCACCACAGCGCATATGGCGCTGCGATCAGACGAGTAAAAATCAGGTGATTCTTGGTTTGTTTACATTCGCTTTATTTGCTTTTGTGCGTTCTTTCTTAGGTGGAAAAATATAAAATATTCCATTAATCGAAAGTTGGTAAGTAAATTCAGTAAGTTTAATAATTTTGCACTATTTTTTGCTTTGTGGGAGCACCTAACCTAAAGTTTTTAAATTTGTTTTTATACAATTTGACAAAATGCAGATTGCTTGTGGATATTAAAAATTACATTTAAATTAATTAACATCATTAAAAATAAAAAAATTGTCTGATGGCGTTCTAGAGAAAGGATTTTGTATGCGTTTTTAAGAATCATTATTATTACACATTGAAACATAAGTAATTTTTGACGTTTCAAAAAAAGTCACATTTTTTTACGTTTCAAAAAAAGTCAAATTTTGACGCTTCAAAAAACCTCGATGTGTTGTGGAGTTTGTAATAAAAGTAATTTTTGACGTTTCAAAAAAAGTCACATTGGTGGAATATCACTAACATTTTTTTTTTGAAAAAGTAATTTTTGGCGTTTCAAAAAAAGTCACATTGGTGGAATGTCACTAAAATTTTTTTTGACATTTCAAATTGCCGTTACAAAAAATGTCACTAATGTTTTTTTGACTTTTCAGATTTTAAGAACCGATTTTGCCCATCAACGAATTCAATCTCTTCCTTGACCTCTAGAATGTGTGTACCAGATTTGAAAGCTTTATCTCAAAAACTGTAGCTGCTATCGCGAACCAGACAGTCAGACACACAGACAGAAAGTTTTTTTTGTCCGCAATTGTGTATCGTCATAATTCGTCAAGATTCGTCCAGAAATGCAATAAAAATTTTCAAAATTTTTTTCACGATTACATATACCTTCCTTATTTTGAGGGGTGAGGAAGTAATAATGAAATTAGAAAAATACTAAAATAGTAAAAAGATAAAAATGATAATAAGTATCAAAATTGCAGGCTGTACACGGAGAAGACTTAGAAACAATGATAATAAAATTATAGCATTATCTGAGAAAAATCGGCCGACGTGTATTCGTCAAAGTCATAAAACGCATGCTCTAGCAAAAAAACTTTTAATCACAAATTTAAAACGTTTAGAGTCAAGTTCTTGAATAGCATTCGGTAGTAAGTTAAAGAAAATTATTGCGTAATAATTTATCCCATTTCTAGACATTGATAAATGAAAAAAATTTAAGTTAATTTTGCCTGTATTACGTGTTGAATAAGAATGTAAACTATCATGTGTCGTATAATTATTTAGGTTATCTTTTATGTAGACAAGACACTGCAGTATATATGTACAAGGAAAGGTAAGTATTTTTAGTATTTTAAACGCATTTTTACAATCAGCCCTGTATGTTAATCCTGTAATGATTCTTACAGCTTTCCTTTGCAATGAGAATATTGTTGTGGTATGAAATGAGTGGCCCCATACTAGAATAGCATATGTTAATCTAGAATGAACTAAAGCATGGTATGCCACTAGAAGTGTGGATTGTGAATGTTGTGATATACAATTTACCAGATTTCGTACTAAATATATGTTGCGTGATATATTCTTGCACATCAGTTCCACATGTTTTTTCCACGTTAATTTACCATCTAACATTACTCCTAAAAATGTCATACAATGTGAGGAATTAGTATCTACAGACTGATGTTTTAAGCTAAAGATCATTGTCTCAGTTTTGTCTTTATTCAGGACTAACTGGTTACTTAAAAACCAGTCTTGGACTGTATTTAGACTGTATTTTGCACTCGATAACAAAATATTTATGTAACTATGAGTATAGGCCAGTATTGTGTCGTCGGCAATAACGGTGAAATTCACTAAATTCGTACTAAAACAAAACCTTCGGGTGAATTAACTGTTTACTGTTCTCCGAATTATAAAAATTTAATTTATTTACTAAGATATTGTGTGATACGCAATCGAAAGCTTTACTTAAGTCTAATAATTGGACATGTACGGATTCTTTGCACTCAAAAACCATTATTTATTATATTTATTAAAGAGTTAATGCTAAAGTCGTGGATGATTTTGATCTGTAACCATACTGACAATCAGTAAACAATTTGTCATTTTCTAAATAATCAATTATCTGTATTTTAAGTACTACTTCAAAAATGTTTGCAATTATTGGCACAATGGAAATGGGTCTGTAATTTGCTGGATCTTCAATTGATTTTTTTTAGCAACGGTAAAACTTTGGACGGTTTAAACATTTTCGAAAAGATGTTATTCTTAATACACTGATTTATAAATTTAGTGAGAGGTATGATAATAATATATTTAATACAGTTTAGTGTTTTCATGTTTATATGCAATTTTTGAGATTATTGAATATATCGAGCAGTTGATTATAAGACACTTCCGAAAATTTAAATTCCTCGTGTGAAAGATCTGTAGTCGAGTTTTGTCAATAATTTTCAAAATTGGGTGGTAGAGAATTAATTAAATTTTGAGCAATACTAGCAAAATAGTTATTAAAATCATTTGGGGGCAAGAGATACTTAAAAGTTTTCTGTAATATTATTGTTTTTTTTTATCAAGTTCTCCACATTGCTTTTTGTCGATTTTTGCTCCGCTCAATGTAATTACTAATTGAAATTTTCTTAGCTTTTTCAAGTTCACTTTTGTAGATAAGTTTTTTTGTTTTTGATTAATTCTTTCAAATCACTTGAGGCTTTTTTTTATACAAATTTAAGAGAAAATGCAGTAACTCTATCATTTGTCGAGGCTTGTCGGTGAACCAATCTAACTTAATTTTTTTGTCATTGTGTAAAATTTTATATTTTATGGGGAAACACATAGCAGAGGTAATATTTTGTAAAAATATTTCAGTTTTTGCATCAATGTCCAAAGACGAAACATACATTTTGTATTGAAGATTAAATATCGTTAGTTCTGAAATAATTTGTTTTTCATATATAAAAATCAATAAAATAAAGAAAACTGTAATAATCAAACTCAAAAATAAACAAATCTGATTAGACGGTTGATATTCAGAAACAGGAAACAGGAAACCATGAAACATGTGACAACGACGACGCTAGTCAAAAGCGTTCGATAAGATCGATCGATATTATTCTCGCTTGTCACTGACACGTATGAAATCACGCCTTCTCTTTCCTTTTCATAAAAGAAGTTAGGTTTTCGTATAACCCGTCAATGGCGTTAGTCTGAGATATTAATAGTTACATATGCGCTGTCTCTCTCGTTTTATTATTTTGTAGACAAAGAACACTGAACAACGTACGTTTTAGATTAGAGGTAAATTTGTGCCGTAACGGAATTCTTTCGTGATTTCGATAGTATGTATATACCTTTCGTATTATAGTCTTCTGGCTAGAAATGCATTGCCGAAGTTAATTTGAATAAAAAAAGTGACATAGTAAAAAGGCCGTCTCCAGATAAGTTCAGTAGCATTAAATCTCTCAAATAACACATTGTGTGGAAAACCTATTGATGGATAAGTTTTATCCTCTTTAAAAACTATAAATTTTAAATATATCCTCTGTATTTGTTCAATAGAATTAACATGTACTGTGTGGACTCCACACACAGAATATTCAAGTTTGGAACGCGCAAAAGAAGCAGAGCATTTTTAATGTATCAATATTATTAAATTCACCACAATTACGAATAATGAAGCCCATGGTTTTGTAGACGGATGAAACTGTGGAATCGATATGCTGATTGAAGGTAAGTTTAGGATTTAAAGTTATCCCCAGATCTTTAAATGAATCAGGCTTATTCTGATCTATCTGACATATGACATAAGTATGTTGAAAAGGATTCAGTTTTCTGGTATATGTCACGGCATCGCATTTTGCAGCATTAAAGAGTAGGCAGTTTAGTGCACCAGATATTTATTGCATTGAGATCTGCTTGCAAAAGTATACAATCTTATTCATCATTAAGTAATAGCCAAATAGAGTTTAAGATGATCCGCGTAAAGTAGACAATTTCAATTTAGGTCAAGCATAATGTCATTAATAAATAAAATGAAAACAGTGGACCCAATACGGATCCTTGTGTAACACCGGACGTAGTAAGAATTTCATCAGACTTATGACCACGGTACTGAACGTATTGCTTTCTATCTATTAAGGTAGAGGAGAAAAAGTATAACACATTTTTATTAAAACTAAATTCAGAAAGCTTTCTTGGTAAAATACCGTGGTCAAGTCTGTCGAACACTTTCGAGAAATCATCAGTCAAGCCTTCGTTGTCAAGAAGCATTAAATTTATTCCTCGGTTATTTTACTTCCTATACCTTGTATTGGATTATACATGACGCCTTTGTCGCAAAAAAGTGTTTCCCAATGGATAATTTTCGAGGCCTCGGGAACGCCCAGAGAAAAGTATACTATACTGCCCTGCTCCCTCACTTTCCTTAAATAATAACGATCACTGGCGGTTCTTCTATAGGGTCATTTGGTCAATGACCTCCCACATACAAATAAAAAATAGAGCTATTCATAAAAATATATAATATATATATTTTTTATATTTTTAAAAATATATATAATATATTTTTAAACTTCAGAAAATGAATAGCTCTATTTTTTATTTGTATGTGGGAGGTCATTGACCAAATGACCCTATAGAAGAACCGCCAGTGATAACGATAGTCAAATTTTTGTATAAAAAGAAATTAGTGAGATTGAGCAATTTCTACAATTGCGTCTAGTTCTATTTTGATAAGTATTTTGAAAGCGACCCAGTTACATTTTAAATTCCAGTCGATTTTAAAATTATGTATTACATACAAAATATTAAATAACATAATAAACACGCAAATGTGTGGCCTAAATAACAAAACTGATAAATTAATAATTATATTACAAAAATACATAAAAAGCTGTTGCTCACAATGTATTTTTAATCATAATAGACAGAAAAGTTAAAATGCGTATTTATGGTTCTCTTTGAACACCGAACTTATAAATTAAACTTGTAATAATTTATATAAATGGACTGGAGAAGACAAATTCAAGTGAATCAACTTTAATCATGTCTCTTCAGTAAGTCGGGCAACCAGATATACACGTTACGTGTTAAAGATCTAGTATATAGTCAATTAGAAAAGAATTATTCGAAAGCATCATGAATTTTACATCTACTTTCACAGAAAGATGTTTTTAATCTTACTTTTACTACTAAATGTATCTATGACCACTTCTTACTGCAAAAAATTGTCAAAAACAATGATTATCCGCTTCTATAGCTTGGAGACACTGGTGATTTAAGTGTACCTACCCCGCATTCACTTTATCAATCAGTTTTATTAATTACAATAATTTTTGTAAATTCAACTGCAAATAATTTGACGAATTCTTAGTAAGTCTTAAAAATTGATTTCTCATTATCTAAAACAACTTGGGTGAATCACTCTTCATCTTAGATTATTTTCATTAAAATACCGGAGAAATGAAAGTGTTGTGCATATCTCGTTTTTGAACTACATTAATGATGTAATAATAATACCTCACTATTAATTTTTTTATAATTTTGATCTAATTTTTTATGGATTTTCGTATATTTCTTTAATTTTTAAACCTCAAAAACCATGTAACTAGTTACATGTTTTTGCATACATTTTAATGGAATTATCTGTTAAATGGTTCTTATGGGTATTGGACGCGATTTTCATGTTTTAAATAGTAACTAACTAATATTGCAAACCCAAGGTTTGCAATATTCTCTAAAAACCTTGACCTATACCTTGTATATTCTATTTTAAGCTGTCTGAAATTTCCTTTATGATGTAAACAGAGTCCAATTAATTGTTGCCTAAATAACGTAAAAAAATGATTCTATTATTAGAAGGTAACAAAATATTTAAACATGAGCAAAGTAAACGGTAATATTATTAATAACTTGTATTAAATGTTTACGCAAATTTTCTGTATTTTATAATAAATATTTTTAAATTTTTTTGGTATTACTGGAGAAGGTATTTTGATTGTTTTACTGATTTATGGTGTACTTTTGTCTGTTCGACAACTGTGATAATTATATCGCAAAATTTCGGATAATTTTTGTAGAAAATTCAGCTCAAAAATAGTAACAATTATTGTTACTATTCGACATGAAGAATTTAAAATAAAAATTAAAAATAATATATTTTTTGAAAATCAAAATTCTAACTACTCTGTAAAGCCAAAAATAAATAAAACAAGTCGTACTGAGCATAATGTGCATATTATCTTTTTAAAATTCAAGTTTTAGCGTTTTGGAAAATATCCGGGAAAACAATTGTTTAAAAAAATATGTCATACTTATCTGTGATAACTTTTTGTAAAAGTTAGAAAATAATAATTGGCAAAAATTTTTATCGTTATATATATTTAATTTTATTCCACATTTTAAACTTTTAGCAAGAAAAGGATACTTAATTTGTTTTAAATTATTCTATTAAGTCTACAGGGAATTTCCACTATATAATTTCAATTGTTCTGTTTTCTGAAGCCACTAATTTTTATTACGTTAGGATTTATTAAGCTCAAAAACGAATTTTACGGCTCATTGCTGATACACCCACTACTCACATATGTATGTAAAGGTATTTTTAAAAAATTTAAAATAATCACTCTGTGCAGTGTATATATTTTTAAAATCTGTTTGTTCGTCTTTAATAATAAAAAAAGTTTTTAACTAATAGCAATTATCACTAGGCAGATACTAGTCAAAAAAATAATTTACATTTATCATTTTCTCGGATTAATATTACTTACAAAGCCCCCAGCCGTATAGCTGCCAAAATATATAACTGTCTGTCAAATGATATAAAGTCTATACACAAAGAAAACATTAAAAAAAACTGAAGTTACTGTTGGTCGATAAATGCCTGCTACAGAATATTTTAATTAAAATAATACACTATTCAGTGTTTTATTTGTGCCGTAGATCTATTGTTTTCTTTTGTAATGGCTTTTTGTTAGTCTTCTTCTCTCTCATTTTAGCTGTAAGTACAAATTATGACTTTTCTTATACACATGTAATATTTGTCCTATAAGAATAAAACGTATTTGATTTGATTTTGATTGGCTAAGATTTATAGTTACTTTCGCGGCTTTCAAAAGGGCCATCCTGACGACGCAAAGATGCAGAAACACATGTCGGTGGATATTTTAAAGTGACTGTTCAACTGGTGAGTACTTTTGTTTTATTTATTTTTGGTTTTACTGAACAGAGTAGTTAGAATTAAAAATAACATTATTAAGCCAGTCGTACTGAACACAACGTGCATATTATCTTTTTATAATCCAAGTTTTAGCGTTTTGGCAAATAGCCGGGGAGGTAATTGTTTAAAAAGATAAAAAGTTACAAAATAATAATTAGCAAAAATTTTTAGCGTTTTATAATAATATTCATTTCCATATTTTAAACTTTTACCAAGAAAAGGATACCTAATTTGTTTTAAAATAAATAAGTGTCTCTGCTCTTGTGGACACACGGTATATAAAAATGAGAAGGTCCCTTCCGAGCATTTCACATCGCTAAAGGACACTGACCGGGCGATAGTTAAATATTTTTTTTTTATAAAACGTAAGATGAAAAATCAAACCATTATGAACTCTTGTAATTTTGAGGATCATTTTTGGATTTAAATTTATTTTCATAAGTATGTTAACTCGTTCTGTATTACATCAGAATAACGAAAACTTTAACAAGAACTTATATAGAATAGAATCATTTTCAATTTTGTAATATCATTTCACCAAATAAAATGTACCACAATAAAAATATACACCAGATGATTTATTAAAAAAAAAATAAATAAAAATATACAATCAAAACAGTGGAAATATAATCCCTTAAATTACTATTTGGCATTAAGTCATTTTCGAGTACCTAGTTTTTATTTACAAAACATTTACATGTGAAAATTAATTACATGAAAAATCGCCATTCAAAAATAATCTCCGTATATAGTTACAAAATAAAAACATAAAATAGAAAACCTATTTATATTTAAATAGTAGCACTACATGCCAAAAATTATACATTAATTTTAGCATTAAAGAAACAATGCTGCGATGAATGAAATAACAGCAAAGAGGATGCCTAAAATAGCAAATATATCTATGGAAGCCAGTTGGTGGGCGCATGCAATACCGTAGGAGCATGCAACGGCCATGGTAGCGGGGTCACGGTACCAGGTAGGGGTTGGCTTCTCATCATCGTCAAGAATGTGCCTATCTGAACTATTTACTCTCCTTGATTCAGAGGTTAACCTGGAATTTCTCATGCCATATGAAAGCTGTGATAGTGAAGTTTGAGAACATGAACTAACTACCTTAGGACGTCCTTTAAATAAATGCGTATTAGTCGATTCCGTAGCTTCTAAAACTAGCCTAGAACTAATAGGGACGCTGTGCGCATCTTCCGATATAGCTTTCGGTTTGTTTAAGTTTATGTCGCTGTTTTCGCCAAACAAGACTTTGTTAGAAGTTTCCAAAACTAACTTAGGCGATTTCAAACTTTCTAAGGAATCGAGATTATTATTCGAGCCGAACCCTTCGAACATGATATCGGGTTTAAGATAATGTGAATTTTCCCCACAAGAGCAATTAGAATGAAATCCGGAACTGCTTTCCGAATCCTCCGGGATATATTCAGAAACGGCTGTACGGAAATTGTTAGGTCTACTTAAAATAATATCACAGTTAGAGGTAAAAATCTGCTCGCAATCTACAGTATTAGTGCTATATTTGGATTCTGTTACAAAGGCACATTCTTTGGCTGGCAAAGCTACAACTCTTAGAACACCAACACACTCCTCCTCACCTGTAACCCCGTTATTTTCATTGTTGACTTTATCATTTGTTTCGAGATTGTCATAAATCGAGTCTATATTGGATTTTCTTTTTCCTGCACCATCCCCATCATTATCTTCTGTAACATTGTTTACGTGTTCTTTTTTCAGTGACAATTCTATACTCCCAATATTCTGCTTAAGCTCTTGAAAACTGGCAACTAGTTCGGCTTTGTGCTCTTCGAAAGGTGATCGGCATTTTTCTGGTTCTTTATTTTCTTCCAGCGAAGTGACTACATCAACTTCATCTATATTAAGTTCTTTGTCAGAAACCAAATTTTCATAATCATGATCTGAGTCGCTTTTTTCTTCAGTTTGCTTAAGAGTTTCCTCTTTCGAATCAACCCTCGACAAAACGACATTAGCCGATTCAACTATAGCAGGTTTTAGGTCGATTTGTTTAACTTCCTCCACTGGAGTTTTGGTAGAAGCCATCAAGTCTGTACTATCTACCACACATTCAAGTAATTTCTCGCACATTTTTGCGTGTTGTGACACAGCATCAATTTCGGATAATCTTTTATTAAGATCGCTACTCTTATCCTCTCTATTTTCAATGTTAATTTCGTTCTTTTTCAAACTTGACCTTTTCTCTTTTTCCTCCCCAAGCATTTTCAATTCGTTTGTTATTCTTTCAGTAGTTTCTTTAGCCTCTTCGGCCAAGGCATTTAGTAAATCTTCTAATGAAGAAGACGTGGATTCGCTGAGGGATTTCTTATCTTCCAAGGGGGAAATTGGTATTGGCGTCGACTCTTTAGGAGATCTAGCCTTTCTTTCTGGCGTTAGTCCCCTTGGTGGCTTAGCTGTTAAAATATCATCGCCCAGCAGCGGTGAAGTTGGTTTGTTTTCTTGCGTTAAATGTGTTGAAGAAGTTTTTAAACCATTTAAAAAATTCCTTCTACTCTCTCTCAGGCTATTAGCGTTTGATACAGGCTGAACATATTTAGTATCTGTGTCACTCATAAAAGCTTTTCTCGTAGCAGTTATCTTGTTTTCCTTCTCCCTCAAAACTTTTCTAGCAATCTCCATGGCATCAGCTATATCTGTTAAAGTTTTAAATTCATTGTCGACGTCATTGTTATTTGGCATATGTTTATTTCGGGCTTTTTCAATTATATCACTATGAATTAAACTTCCTATATTCGCCGAAAGGGATCGCTGAGCTCTCTTTTTCCTTAGGTAATTCAAATCTAGCCCGTTATTTTCTAGAGAAGAATTGTTATTTCTGAAGTCTTCTGCAGACAACGGAGGTAGGGCTGGGCCTTTATTGGCATCCTTTCGTAAATTTCGGAATGCCAAGTCATCTTTGACTATATCGGGTATTTTACGTGATTTAAATACAGGTCTGTAAATATCCTCTGGTTTGGCATGAAGATAATCACTATTTGCAGCTGGAGTAATTGGTCCCAACGGTATACCAAATGGTGGTTGGGGTTCTACAACTTTTAAAGAGTTATTAGCATGTTTGACATTTCTATAAACAACGTCGTCGAAAGTAATATCAGGCTCATCGTCAACATTATGAATTTCTTTATCACCATCTACAGGACTTTTATGGACAGGAGACGATAGCAGATAACTGACTTTGGATATGACAGATTGCGGATCGCTTATGGTGGTCGCCCGTTCCTTATTTATTTTTCTAAAAGCCATATCGTCATGTTTTATATCTGCAGTGCGATTCTTTCTAAACATTCTCTTACGCCTTGGTGAATCCACTGTATCAAATGGTTCATAGCTGAAACTAGAATCACTTAACGTCCCTGTAGATCTATAACCTGGATATGGATCGATATTAGCTTCTAAACATTTTTTAGCTTGTGTCTCTTTTTCCCTTTGCTCAGCTCGCTCAAGTAAATCCTCATCGCCCAATCTCAAACTGTTATAAATTGCTTCTAATTCGTCCAAAGCTTCCTCTAAATTGGCTGACTTACGCTTCACGTCTTCCTTGTCTATGTGATCTAACATTAACGGCATTTCTGGTTCGTTCTTTTCGATATTTATAACTTCTTGGGCTATAGGAGAAACCGGTTTAAATGGACTGGAACCTCGATTAACGTCCAATAATTTGTTATTACTATTAGAATTGTTAATATCGGTTTGTAGAACACTAGGTAGGAAAACTTTAGTTTGAACATGGGTATGGCTGGTGAACATCTGAGGACTATTTGAGCGTGATTTTCTTAAAACCGGTTTCTCGTTAAGGTTCACATTCTGGCGATCAATTTGTTTCCAAAAATCTAACGCTTTATGACTGTTGGTGGTGTCTGCTGGTTTTGGCTCATTCGCATTTGAGTTTTTATTACCTGCTTGAATAAATATCGGTTTTCGACTTCTGGGATTTTTATCTGTTAAGTAATTAAAACTATCAGGATTGGTTTTGATTTCTCTTCTTCTTGTAATGAACCTTTGAGGTTTTTCTGTATCAGGCGTTGTAGATGATGGTCTAGCTGCCAAATGAATATTAAGAGGTTCTTTCAGTAACTGGTCCTCAGAAGCTGACCTGTAATTAGGATGGAGATTAAATGAGTTGTATTTTCTCGTTTGCTGCATACTGGGATGGGGATTAGAACCACTGAAAGACCTAGACTTGAATTGGCCGCTACTATCAAAGTAATAAGTGTTTGGTCTTCCATTTTCCGAATAGTGCGCTGCCATCATCCTGTTTGGGTCGCGAGGTGGTGGCGGAGGTGGTTGCCTGGCTCTATTTATTTGAGAAGCATCAATCAGACTTAAATTTCTATAACCTCTATTTGGCCTCGTAATGGGAAATTGAACATGGAGCACCTCTTCATTGAATTCTGCTGAAGGTGCCTTATGAATATTGGCATCGCACGAAATACTACGATGATTGTTTAAATATTTCTCCATATTAAAATCCATGAACTTTTTGGTGCTGCTATTGTAGTCATTCATGGACTGGGGTGGTTTGTAGGAAGGATTGCTGGTCGAATTACTAACTCTATATTTGTTATGACTACTATGACTAGGCGGTATAGTCGATAAGCCCGACATATTGGTACTTTGAGAATTTAAACTCGAGTAAGATAATTTATTTTTGGCACTCATGGGTATTATTGGACTTGGTATAAGAGGACTTCTGCTAGGCGATCTATTACTATCATCAGAGAGTTTCCAATTCATCGCTGAATTTTCCGCGTCAGACTTTGACAGTCTTAAATAATTATGAGGATTTTCACCGTCTCGAGAGTGACGTTTTAGATATCTCTCAGTCCTAGCTGCTCTAGATTTTCTACTTGAGGAGGCATCTCGCTGTCTCAGGTTTTCCTCACTTCGAATTTTAAGTGAAGAGTTAGACCTTTGAGAATCTTCTTCAGAGCTACTTCCGTTCTTCGACGAAGTCCTTCTGGCCGCCGCTCTAACTTTTGCCATTTCTCTCCTGCTTTTCCTAGTAACGCTATCGACAGAACCTGAACCGAGACTTATCCTGGAATTGTTAATATCATTCAAAGATTCTCTACTAACTTTTTGGCTGGTATCATTGATAGGGATTTGAGGCAGCGCCCTACCGATATAATTAGAAAATCCCCCAGTCGGATCGGAAAGTATACCAGGATCATCTTGACAGTTGTATCCGTTATATATCATAGAATTTCTTGGAACAGGTGGTATAACAACATGATCAAAGGTTCCTACTGGCTTTATCGGTTTCTTCCTTTTAGTTTCAGGCTTCTTTCTCCTTCTACCCAGAAATCCTTTCTTATGAGACTCTTCTTCGCTACTACTATCACTTTCGTCTTTCTTTTTGCGCCTAAATATGTTTCCTATTGACCATTTCTTGTCTTTCTTTTGTGATTTCTCGGGAAAATCGTAACTGTAACCAAGCGTCCGCCTTGTGAGCGTCGGTGACTGGTACAGGTCGTTCGGATCCTTGTAAATCGTTATTTCTTCGGTACTGTTCATATTTATGAGGTCCTGCACATCTTTGGCACGAATGTTTGAGTACGACGACCAGGTCCTTGGCCGACTGCTTACAGTCTGCAAAAAAGAAAAACATACATTTAGATGTTTATCTAAGTTATTAGTGCTGTATAATAATTTAAAATAACGAAAGATCTATTTAAAAACACATATCTCTATAACGCGAAGGCAAATATGAATATGAGATAATGCATGTAATTTCACGGGACGCTATTAGATAAGTTCAGCTACTACAGTTCTATTTTTACGAGTATTAGTCGGGCGCCATATTTTACAACCGCGCGAATAAATATAGAATCCTACAGTAAAACATATGGTTAATACTGTCCAGAAATAATATAGGCATTTCGTGGTCTGGCCAAAATTCTATGAATGACGAATATGTTTGCTAACAAGTGGAAAGGTATCCCATTTTATTAAATAAATACTTGGAATCTTTGTTTACAGTGTCAACAAAGTTATGCAATCAGATCTTCTGTGAAATAGGTTAGGCTCGTTAATTTCTTTTCATTTCAATGCCACACAAAAGAATTTGGAACAGTATAACTCAAACCGCATTAAAACTGACGTACTGCATAAATAAATATTTGCCATGCCTTAACGACAAAGGAACAATATACCTAGTTTACTCTGTCAAATAAAAATATTACGTTGTTTGATGTTAAACAAATGACAGTGCCTACAAATATTGAATATTTGATATATTTACAATTGTTACAAAAACACGTTAATCCAAAGAGATAATTATACAAATATAATATTTGCGATTATTTTAAATTTCGAACTAATCAACCACGGCACTAAGTTCTGGTGGAAAATTAGGATTGAGAATATTAAGTGCTTCTGGAATTCCATCTGAAAGGATAAATCCTAAGGCAAACAAATGAAGCAGAATTAAACTAAATTTTTCGTCTTTCTGTATCGAGATGAAAATCCACTTGCTTAAATCCTTCTCCAAATACTCTACCTCAGATGGAAGAAACAAACTTAATTCTACAATTCAGAAAATTCACTTTTATAGGCATTAATTGCTGCCAATCAGTTAGTATTGTCTGTGGTTTTAGTTTAATTTCGTTTTCTTCACAAGTCATTCAAGCCTTGTAACATTCGTTTATAATCTTTTTCTCTCTTGCTGGTCATGAAAACGTAAACTAGTAGTAGAATTCGGTAATTTTCAGAACCAACTGGTGCATGTACCGCATAAAGTCGATAAAAAATTTTAGGTGCAGTTTTGAATGTTCCGTCCATAATCTAATGCTGAGCCCGTGATAAACGTTGAACATTTCATTTTATTGTAAAAACCAAAATTCTATCATCTCCCACTTCGTCTCTAATGAGAAGTAGTTCTCCATTTAACGTTTTATGTAAAGAAACTGGAATATCAATTTAATTCAGTGATTTTGGTTCTGATGGTCTATCTGTTTGACGTATCCGTTTTATTACCTTGAGGAAAGCGACTTTTGACAGTCTGTAAAGCTGAATCTGTCCAGGGACGGTAACGGTGTTGGTCTGAATAATATGACATGGTATATTTTTTGTTTCTTTTGCGTGTACTTTAATTTGTGTAACTATTTTAGCAACAACGGCAGCACTTAGTTCTGGAGCATGATTATGATCCACGAACTTCTTCAGATGATGTTGTCGGTTAAAATATTTTGCTGTCGCTCTGTCTTTACAATCGTCTACTTTTTTTTCAAAACACCACTAACAAATGTCCTCTCGATTTTTGTCTTTACTCGCTCTGACATAAAATTTAAAATTTAGTTTTTTTTTCAAGCTCTATTAGGAGTTAAAATTTTTGGATAAGTACAAACGTAAATTATGGTAGTTTAAAGGAACTAAAATAGCTAATGAATGTCTTACATGCTTGTAGAAGTGTCATGCTCCTGTATATATACATATGTGCCACATTAAAAAAAGTCAGGTTTACAAATCCTACAAAATTACTTTTTAATGGGTACGCAGACGATTATTTTTGGTGAGTAGAAATTACTACAATATTTTCATTTGCCGTTCAACGTTTGAATTAATAATTTACAGGTAGGAATATTATCAAGACAGGAAATGATTACACCTGTTATTTCCTGGCAGTACCATTAATTTATATAATTGTCAAATTTTCTCAGAACAAACTTCATTGTTGGCAGATTTATTTGAGGACGAGAGATGATGTTAACGACTTTAGCTGCTGGAATAAATTACACAAAATGAGAAAAATCACTGTTTTCTGGTTCAGGAAGAAGACATATTGTTTACGGACTTATGTAAAATCCTCCCACGTCTTGATTAGTAATTCAAGGCCATTAATTGTTTTAATATTAGGCCCATGTACGAACAACAATTATTAATGAAAGTGTTAATCTTTTAAATACTTTTCCAATGCCAAATTAAATACATCTTTGAATTATAATCATAGTAAGCAGATTGTTGCGCATTTATTATTAATGCTGTTAACATAAGTTTAATTTTTTAATTTAAACATGTAACCCAATTTGATAGCTTAATAGTTATAATCATAATGATTTATTTATTACTTAAATTCCAATAACAGTCAATAGCATTAATTTTTAATTTTATCGATTCTTATATTTTTACTTTCTTATACCTAATATAAGGAAGTATCGTGAATTTTTTCGACCTCGAGATTTTGATTGATATATGTGTACATTTTGAACCCTCCTGAATCCATTCTGACTATTTTCCGAATGATGACTGTCGGTGCATGTGTGTGTGTGTGGATGTGTGTGTATATGTGTGTATCCGCCATATCTCAAAAAATATTAATGGGAGAATTCCCAAATTTGGCAATTAAAATTTTCAACACATTAAATTTGGTGAATGTGGTACCACCAGAAGAGACATAATGAGTGAAAGAAGAATAAAGGTACAATTTCGGAAAAAAAATCAATTTTTTTTATTGCATTTCTGGACGAATCTCGACGAATTATAATGAAAAAACATAACTTTATGGAAAAAAATCTGTCCGCATGGCTGTAGTATCGCGATAGCAACCACAGTTTTCAAATTTGGTACACTTGTTCAAAAGGCCAAAGACAATGAAAAATTCGGTGATGAATAAAATCGGCCAGCTGAAAGGGGGTCCACGGGACCCAAACTTTTTGTACTTGCCTTTACAAAAAATATATATTCTTGATGAAAGATTATAAATCGTGTCTACTATATCAAGCTAATAAAATATATTTTCCCAAGTACTTAAATAAAGCTGATGTAAACTGAAATTTTTTAGATTTATCACATAAAATGGGGTTAGGATAAATTTAACAGTTTGACATTTGAAATGCCTAATTCAGCTACAAAAATGTCAATGTCAATAAGAAGAAATTATTAAAATATATGACATGAATTATTATTGACAGTATCCAATGCCGCCGAAATTCATTTAAAAATTTTAATGAAACATTTCAAGGTATGCCATTAAAATTAATTGAGGTAAGTGAAGAATTAAATAGAATGATTTTTTTGGTCAGGATTATATGTACTGGTATAAGAAAGTTATGTACTGGCCACATCAGATATTTTACTTTGCTCTGGTTGACCTGAATTGGGTTAGAACCTTTTATGTGATAATAACACTGAAGTAATTTTCACAAACACCAAAAACACCAAATAATATACTCGTCACGTGTTTCTGCAACCATATTGCCATTATCTGAAGATGATTAAAACTATACTTATACTAAAATTATAGCTTATTTACATATAAACTATTGTCACCATTCGTGGAACCATGATTTTGGATTTGGGTGAGGCTGTTTGCCAGTATACATACTTTTTATTTTTACATTTTGTGATTTCTAAACTTTCAAGTGAATTCAGCTGTATATTATTTGTTATATTCCTAATTAATTTTAACTCGTTGATATTCGGTTGTTCTCGAATGCATGCTGTTCAACATTAGACTTCTGTTCTTCTATATTCTAGATAAGCCATATATGCTGTTTAAACCTAATTTGAATTGATAGTTATGTTTGCCCAATATACGTTTGATGAAGATAACATACAGATAATATTTGAACTACGTGTAATAAAATACTTTGATTTTCACTAAGTATATGAGGACGTAAAGATAATACAAAATGTTTTATATAAAGTTCTCTTATTATTTTTGATTTTCCAATACGCTCTTCAATTTTTTCCCTTTAAAATGAAATAAAAAAACTGAAGAATACGACCCTACCAGAGTTAAAATATTATACAGTCAAAATTGTCCATTTTTTAAAGGTATATAATATACTATAAAATAATTGCAGTCGATTCAACCAAAATTCAATTTTATCTTTATTATTTCTGAGCCATTGATTTGATAACGGTCGAAATTTTCTCACCTACTGTGTAAAATGAATGAAATAATTAAAATATGTTTAAGGTTGCTGTTCGAATCGGAATAGTAATCAGTACTACTCGTCTAATAGCACGCATTGTAGGACTCTTCAGTGGCTAAAGATGAGTATTAATAAAGTATGAAAAGTATTAATGTGTTTATACAGTGTGTCTCACTTAGGATGAACCAACCGGTGCAGGGTGATAGAGGGCCCTAATACGCATCGATTTGACTCCCATTTGTGTTACACGAAATTTGTCAGTTTAGGAGTTACGTAGGTTTTCGTGTATTTTTAGATAAACTCCGGTTTTGCACACAAATTTCGTCATTCTGGCTTAATTATTAATACTAGCGTCATGTTTTTTTTTATAAATGTAGACCACTAGTGGGACTATCATCCTAACAAATATATTTTTTATTGGAACTATTTAGACAAAAACAAAAATCTTAAAATTTTATTAAAACAAAAATTATTCCTTAACTTTATAAGACTATCGAAAAATAAAAAGATAGAAAACAATTTTAGTAACCATATCAAAAACTTCTCTATTTACTGGCAATATACCCGACAAGATTCATTCAACCCCTCCGGCTTCACATCGAAAATTTTAAATTTTGTACTATGCGAAAATCCCACTTTTTAATTAAAAAGCAGCAGGTATCATGGGTGAGGCCCGCACAAAGGGTGCAATCCGTGGACACATGTATTTCGGACTAATGGTCCTCTTCGGCACAGTGCTGCTAAGTTGAAAGGATGGGCACAACTTAGGACAACGACACAAAGGATATCGATGACAGGGAACCAGTAGCTCATTTGCGGCTGCAATTGAATGAGCCCATGTTTACAGAGTGACAGACAATATTGTCACAGAAATAAAAGAGGGTGGAAAAAATTAAAAATGACAAATTTTGCCTTAAAGGTGAGAAACACTGATACATACTTCCAGTCCAATAATATTAAAAAGTTCATTGGCATGTACACACGGATATTCACTTAAAGTAAAAGGCAAAATAAAAAACCTGACAAATTTTATCTTGCGGGGGGGGGGGGGTCAAACCATGTACCCTCCCATGCCACACTGAGAAAAAAGAGACTGTTAGGTCAACAAATTTCGCTAATAATAGGATTGAGGATTTATCAATAAAATGAAACTGCCAATTTCATCTGAAACCCGCGAATAGGTATGTATATTTGTTAATTTTATATATTTACTTATTAAGTCGACACTGGAAAATGGACTTAGGTGTTTATTGTTTAAAACATTTAATTAAAATAACATAAAAAAGGGTTAAATTAAGAAACAAAATAATAACATTTTCCTTATTTACTTAAACTGAATAAGTATGGCATAAGTTTTCATACCACAAATTAAATTAAATTAAACTGATGCATAAAAAATAGAAAATCTATGAGCCTTTTAAAACAACCACTATTATACATTTGTAACAAAATGTAACTAAAAACTATTAAAGATCATAATATTTCACTATACATCAATTCAGAATAAACTGAAATATTAGTATTTAAAATGGCAAAGCGCCATCATGAATAAACTTCAACATAATAATAAAAATGATATTTTAAGACATGCCAGATTGTAGCGAATATTTCACGATAATTTGGTACTGTTTACATTTAATTTTATGCCAATATTCATAATTCCCCGTATGAAAGATAACATATTACTTGCTTATATTTTGCGAATTTTTTTATGAGCAAAGAATAAAAATAATTTTTTGAAATTTTTTACTTATCAAAAAATTCATGACACATTTTGTATTCGTTTTAATTTTTTTGGGTGTGCCACTATTTTTTAATCACTTTGATTTTCCAAATTCTTGCTGAAAAAACCAGTTAACTTTGTAAAATTTGTGATCATATTGTTGCAAATTCAATTTAATACGCTCCTTATTGGTGCAAACGGTTTGCCAGACAAGCTCGAAGAAATCAAATTTCCACATATACCTATTACTAGTAATAATAAAATTCACAAAGGAGAGAAAAAATATTAACCAGACTGCATCAGAAATACTGTTTTTATTTAAAATCTGATATAGGTAGTATTATGGTTGCTATTTTAGACAATGATAGACTTGTCTCATCCATTATGAAAACTTAGAACCTACTACTTGACAAATATTACAAGGTACATATGCGCGAGGCACCAAAATTTATTGCACCACAATTCACAAAACATTAAACAACAGAATACAGCCATTTTCTAAAAGTTACCTTTTTCAAGAGTATATCGATGTAAACATTAATAAAGAAAAGCATTATGCGAATGACGATTTCCACTCTAAACAACCCTGGTCCTTTTCGCATCTTTATCTCACTGCCACAATAAGTTTGTCAAGTCGTAGGATTTAACAATGTTTCATACAAATCATATACGAGTATTTAAATCCTGTAACAACCTTATTACTTCAGCTTTAAAAAATAAGTTACGATTGTATACTGCCTACCAAATACAAGGTATCCACGAATAACATCATAATTTTAGGGGTGGATTCCTCACTTAAAAAATAACAATAAAAGTCAACAGGTGTCCAAAACGGATTCCTGAGGGAGCTATGACAGTTCGAGGATAGCACCCAAAATCTGGTTTTAATTTTTTTTACTTCAAAAACTATTATTTTAAGCAATACGGTGAAATTTGGTACAAGCAGTACATTGTTCATGAAGAATCTAACGGTTTTATCAAAAATACCGTGAAGAACCATGGGCGTGCAAATCGGGGGAGGTCGTCTCAAAGACTGTCATATTTTTTGTGTCTCAAACTTTTTGAGAATGTTGGTTCTGGAACCAGAATAGTAAAATGTGCAATCTTGATGCAAGTTGAATTTGGGAACATAGAAATATACTTGAGAAAGTGAAGCTGGTGAATCGATCATATTGTGCAGTTTATATAAAAAAAATATAGCTAGAAATAATTCTTCTGTGTTCTATAGATGGAACGTTAAATGTTAACGGCACATCAACATGGGGGTATCCTCTTTCAGGATGGATACCGTCAGATTTAAAAGCCAACAATTTCAAAAAACGCCTTTGAATACTTTCAATACAATTCTTATGTGCATTATAATAAACAAGGGTACCAGATTAATGATCCGTATTCAAGTTTAACACGCGAACTAATGCAAAATAAAGGGTTTTTAATGCTGTAGTGTCAGAAAGGCATCTAAAATTTCTTTCAATTAAACTTAGCATTTTTGGGGCGCGAAGAAGTAGTCTGATGAATATGATCAGCAAAAAATAGTTTGTTGTCGAAGTGTATCCCAATATCCTTATTTCATGTGCAGCGAGAGATAATGTATAATTGTAAGTTATTGGCCTGATATTAATTGTTTACGAGCATATGTGGCATTTGGCTACATTCATGAGTATCGTATTGTCAGTGCATTATCTTTCCAAGTTATCAATGTATTTGTAATTAAAAGATTAATTAAAATGTAGTAAATGTTCAAAGTGTATCCCCCTTTTTTTTGACATTTTCTGGCTCGGTCAATGGTGTTTCGCATAACATTTCGCAACATAGCAGGAGTTATACTTGCAAAAACTTCGCAGATACTATCTTGTAAAATTTCAAGTTTTTGAGGGGGTGTATAAAAAAAAGTTTTTTCACATAACCCCACCCAATAAAATCTAAAATGCTTAGATCTGGTGAGCAGACAGGCCAAGGTACAGATCCATATGTTGCAATTACTCGCCCATTATAACGATTCACTAAATGGGCCATAACTCGAGCGGCGTTATGAGGCGGAGCCCCATCTTGTTGAAATTACATTTGTTCAGAAACTGCAAGTGGTAAGTCCATCAACATTTCTTCAATATCATTTTATAAGAATTCTAAATATCTCTCCCCTGTCAAAGGTGAAAGAAAATAGGTCCAATAATTCTTGTTCCAATCACCCCACTCCACATTTACGCTTTCCTGAAAATTACTTAGCCTCATTAAATGTTGATTTTCCTGCGCCCAACTATTGTTTTGTTTATTGAACATTCCATTGTTGTTGAATTTCGACATCAGAAAATAATATCAAAGCAACAAAATTCGGATTAGCGGTACTGTTCTGAAGTAACCAGTCACAATAAGCTAATCTTCGGTTGCCATCATCTTCGTATAAATGCTGGTGCACTTGATATTTAAACGAGCGGTAACCATATTTTTTGAGAATCTTTCTTGCTGATTCACGACTGATTTGCACCTCGTGGCCAACTTCTCTAGTGAATGCAATATGATTCAGTTCTACAAAAGCCAGCACGTTAATTTCTGTCGCTTCATCAACGATAAATTGGAAAATACTGAAAACATGGATTATGCCTGTTCGGATACCTTTGGGCATACAATTCTGCGGCGTTTCTTGAATTTTTGTGGCACTCTCCAAAAATTAATAATATGTCCACTTCTTCATCCGTTGTACACATGTTAAACAATAACAACAATAATTAAAAAACAACTAACAACAAATTTAACAATACAGAGCAAACTTATTAAGTTAACAATACACACGTATTATTATCTGTCAAACTTCTTTTTGTTTCCACAGCACACTTTTATTATTTGCAGCGTTCTTTTGTTGGTAAAATTAATGTTTTGAATCTAGTTTCATTCAATTTCCATGGCATACTTACTTGGTAAGCATATTTTCTCGATATTTTAATTGTTATCCACCAAAGAACTTGTGTATTTGGGTTAATATTAAACCGGTTCTCGTTTTAAACCGATGGATTTGTCGTGAAAATTAGTATTTAACTACTGGGTGTCTAAAAGGTGTTGCCATTTGAAAAAGTTGACATAATTACAAATTAGTGATTTCGGAAATTCGAAAATCTCACGTTTACATTTTTCTCTTATCGTTTTGGTCCATTTGATTGATTTGAGTACATTTGGTGTACTCTAGATGCAAAAATTAAAATAGCCTTAAAAAATCAAGTACTCACAAAAAAAATTTAAATTATGCAATCGTACTTAAAATCGTCTCCGGAATCCAAAATGTAAGAATATATATTCCATTTAAAATATCAAAATTGAGGTCATTTCCGGGGAAACCCGAAATGTTGGAAAAGTGTCAAATAATGAAAAATTGGCCGTTTTTGGTACATATTACCCCTAAAGAGATTAAGATATATCTTGAAAACTCTGCTTGTCTAATTATTCTGTCGACATCCGGTATACAATCATTGACAGCTGCAACAGTGGCATATAAGTTTAAATCATCAGCAATGAGACGATTGCTACAGTTTAAACTTTATGTAAAATAAGATAAATAATTGTGGCCCTAGGCTCGACCCTTGCAGAACTCAATATGTTGCAATGTATAAATCAGATTTAAAGCAGTTACGGACAACATATTGTAGCCTCTCATTCAAGTAGGAAGTAAACAGGTGGACCAATAAATTATTAAAACCATAGCAGTCTTATACTATATTGAAAAGGCTACATTTACTTGGTCTCGATTATCAAAAGATAAATACTCCAGAGAAATAAAACTTCCTCTGCGGAATGAGGCTGAACAAGCTGAATTTTTGCAGAGACCTTCGTTTTGATGTTCTAATGAAGCACAAAAAAATCTCATATGCCTACCCTTGTGCGTCTTGAGATATCGAAGGTCAAAGGTCATGAAAATCGGTTTTTCGCGAAAATCTCGCTTCCAGTGCATCTGACGTCATAAGAACCTATAACAAAACTTACGTAAAATAGTATTCTCTACAAAATTGTTCATATACATTTTTTTTCGTACGACCAACCGTTTTCGAGATATAGCATGATAAAGAGGGAGCGCGCATTCGTAATAGGTAATACTGATTATACTGCAGAGCTATAAATATAAAAGCACTTTTCTTAATCTGTTAGACTGGAAAATTAAATTCCCATTATTAAAGCCGTTAAAAATTTGTTTATTTGTAAAAAAATATATAATAAATAATTAATAACAAAAAATACATTCTTTTCCACACCACGCCTTATGTTTCCTTGCCTTCCTCCTCGTCTTCGTCGGGTTCCACTAGCACCTCGATCAATACATTATCTTCGTCAGACGCTTCCTCTATATCTGTTGGCTCTATGTCTGTTGGCGAAACCTCTTCAGGCTCAAGGTCACTGAAGTCTTCAATGTTTTGCAACTCTGTTGACGGGTTCAGGCATGCCTGTCCGTGACACTGACCACAAACTTTGTAGCATGGCAGCCCGACTTTTCTACACCCGCACTGCGCACCACACCCCTTTTTACAATTACAGAATATTGTATTTAATAGTTCGTCTGGAGCAGGTGGCAGTAGTGTTGTTTTCGGTTGTAATATGTCGTTTATTAAATCCCAACCCCATTCTTCGGGTTGTAGATTTTTCTCTAGCCAAATCTGTACTTGGTAGTAGACCCGATAAATATGCTGTCGAGCTGCTTCACTGGTAGGTGGAAGGGATGACAATTTAACAGGTCTATTAAGTCGTGTAGCCTTAATGAATTGGGTGTATCTAAATTTGTCAAGGTTCACTTCATCTTTTGGAGCACCATACATAGCTAACAGAAAACGGTTTCCATTCTGAAATACTGTATCTGGCGGGCAGTTTTCTGCTTGAAATATTTGAGCCGAGTGAGTCAAATCGGGATGTTTCTCAAACGGTTGGTAGTACGAAAAAAAATGTATATGAACAATTTTGTAGAGAATACTATTTTACGTAAGTTTTGCTATGGGCTCTTACGACGTCAGATGCACTGGAAGCGAGATTTTCGCGAAAAACCGATTTTCATGACCTTTGACCTTCGATATCTCAACACGCACAAGGGTAGGCATATGAGATTTTTTTGTGCTTCATTGGAACATCAAAACGAAGGTCTCTGCAAAAATTCAGCTTGTTCGGCCTGATTCCGCAGATGGCCTTTATTTTTACCTTATTTCCCTGGAGTAAAACTAATCTACTATTACCAGATTTGAAAATAAGATCTATCGACTGGCATAAAACGAGGTTATTTCATTTTAAAACATAAAGTTAGATTGTAGCTCTGTTTGGTACTTTTAACTGTTTATTACCTTTTATCTTGTTTCTAAAAATAAACCACATAGCAGGAGATCAACACGTACGCGGACACCCAGTACATAAAACTGTTTTAAATATTATCGAGAAACTCAAATTTTTAATGCCTTATATCAGACTAAGAACTATTTATTTTAAATTCACTTGCGGTTTTAATGAATGAATAACTAGACAATAATAAATACTAACGTAAATCTCTTAAAAATTACGTCTGTGAAGGATACACTGGATCAAATACATAAACAGAACGGTTCCTACCTTTTACAGCGTAGCTTGCGAGCCTAATATGCCGAATAGAAAATAAATCCTTTGTGTTAAAATAACTCTGTCAGAAGCAATCTTTGTTCGAATATTAGTCGAAATAAATTAGCAAGTCAGGCGAGCCAGATCGAGATAAGGTATTGTTTGCACGCAACATAAATACGCCGGGCACGCTGTTTTGTCAGCCTGTCAGAAAAAATAGCAAAAAAAACTGCGTGTGAAAAAAGGTTAATGTCCCAACCTAAGTGGCTTGTAAATGAAATGTTTTGTTGCAAATGCTTGAGTTGGTGTGGTAATCGACGCGAAATTGTAGAGGAAGTTTATTATTTAATTATTAAGGAGGGCAGATATCATATGTTTATGGTTATGTTAGTTCTGTTTCAATGCTTCCACTCATATATTTTCTGTTTCATTCCAATTATTTTTCTGGCAGTTTATTTCCCGGATTTGTCCTGCGTCAGCGGCACATTCATCGCAAAAATCGTTTCCTGTGGTAAAAACATGCATCGAATGTTGATGAAATTTTGCGTCATTGTTCGAGATACATTTATTTAACAGTACAAAAATTTTAGGCACGTTACTCGGATTATTTTTCATTTTACCGTTTTACAAGTTTTGTTCCAAAAATTCCCATACGCTTGCGTCGCGTATAAAATAACAAACGTTTGCGGTTTACCAAATAATTATTCAATCGTGATTAAATTTTGTGTGCTTACTTGAGAGATAAGTTCAACTTATTCAATTATACTGCAGTTTTCCTCTTGATTTTCCGTCGCAAATATCGTTTGCTGAAAATATATTTGTTAGAAATATTCATTAAATCATAATAAAATTTTATATAATTACTTGAAATACATTTTGACAACGTATTTGTAATCAGCGACCCGAAAAACCTCCTAGGTAATATTTTTTTCATCGAAAGTCGGACTTAAGATACGAAATCTCCAAATCATACAAAATTTTAAAAAAATGTCAAAATTTTTAAAATTAGGGTTCCAAAAAATTTAATCTGACTGCCGTGTCGGAATGTCTGATAATCTAATAATGTATTATATTAAGAACAAAACTACCACCAACTGAAAACAGTTTATGGGTCCATTACTGCTAACCTCATGTAAAAATTACGTTAAGATAGCTCTATTTTCGATTTCTACATTAGGTTAGATTAACAAGAGTTGTAAAGCAGAGAAAAATTAACAACTTTTCATAAGAAAAGAATCTGATAAAATGTTATTATTAGAATCTGATAGTAATCTTTTTAGAATCTGATTAAAATCTGATTAGAATCTGATTAAAATCTTATTAGAATCTGATTAAAATCTGATTAGAATATGATTAAAATCTTATTATGATCTGATAAAAATCTTATTAGTATATGATTAAAATCTTATTAGAATCTAATTAAAATCTTATTAGAATCTGGTTAAAATCTTATTATAATCTTATTAAAATCTTATTAGAATCTGATTAAAATCTTATTAGGATCTGATTAAAACCTTATTAGAATCTGATTAAAATCTATTAAAATCTGATTAAATGTTATTGTAACCTGAATAAAATATTATTAGAATCTGATTAAAATCTTATTAGAACGTGACTTAAATCTTGATAGAATCTGATTAAAATCTTATTGGAATCTGATCAAAATCTGATTAAAATCTCACAGTACCCTTATTAGAATCTAATTAAAATCTGATTAGAATCTGATTAAAATCTTATTAGAATCAGATTAAAATCTTATTAGTGTCTAATTAAAATCATATTAAAATCCGATTAAAATATTACTAGAATCTGATTAAAATCTTATTTGAATCTTATTAGAATATGATTAAAATTTTATTAGAATGATAGTAAAACTATTAGAATCTGATTAAAATCTTATTATGATCTGACAAAGATCTTATCAGAATATGATTAAAATTTTATTAGAATCTGATTGAAATCTTATTAGGATCTGATTAAAATCTTATTAGAATCTGATTAAAATCTTACTAGAACCTGATTAAAATCTTATTAGAATCTGATTAAAATCTTATTGGAATCTGATCAAAATCTGATTAGAATCTCACGGTAACCTTATTAGAATCTGATTAACATATGATTAGAATCTGATTAAAATCTTATTAGCATCTGATTAAAATCATATTAAAATCCGATTAAAATCTTATTAGAATCTGATTAAAATCTTATTTGAATCTTATTAGAATCTGATTAAAATTTTATTAGATTGATAGTAAAATTATTAGAATCTGATTAAAATCTTATTAGAATATGATTAAAATCCTATTAAAATCTGATTAAAATGTTATTGTGATCTGATTAAAATCTTATTTGAATCTGATTACAATCTTCTTAGAATCTGATTAAAAGCTTATTAGAATCTGATTAAAGTGCTTATTAGAATCTGACCAAAATCTTATTAGAATCTGATTAAAATCTTATTAGAATCTGAATAAAATCTTATTATAATCTGATTAGAATCTTATAGTAATCTGATTAGAATCTGATAGTAATCTTATTATAATCTGATTCAAATCGGATTAGAATCTGATTAAAATATTATTAGAATCTGGTAGTAATCTTATAAGAATCTGGTTAAAATCTCATTCGAATCTAACTAAAATCTTATTAGAATCTGATTAAAATTTTATTAGAATCTGATTAAAATGCTATTAGAATCTGACTAAAATCTTATTAGAATTTAGTTAAAATCTTCTTAGAATCTGATTAAAATATTTTTAGAATCTAATTAAAACCTTATTAGAATCTGATTAAAATCTTATTAGAATCAGATTAAAATCTTATTAGCATCTGATTAAAATCTTATTAGAATCTGATTAAAATCTTATTACAATCTGACTAAAATTTTATCAGAATCTTGTTAAAATCTTAGAATCTGGTTAAAATCTTATTAGAATCTGAATAAAATCCTATTAGAATCTGATTAAAATCTTGTTAGAAATCGGACAGTAATCTTATTAGAATCTGATTAAAATTTGATTAGAATCTGATAATAATCTGATTAAAATCTTATTAGAATCTGGTAGTAATCATATTAGAATCTGATTAAAATCTGATTAGCACAATGATCTTGATTAAGCAGATGTATGGTTAAATAGTCTAAATACGTAGTACCCGATATTTTGACACAAGCAAATTATTTTTTCCTGAATTACCGGATTTTTTTATCAAATTAAATCCCGTTTTATTTTCACATATATTAACTACAGTCGTTGAAGAATTAGGGCAAAATAATCCTAGATTCACTGCTAACGGTGCTCACGACATTCGGATGACTTTTTAATTTTTACTCGTGAATGGTATGATGTACGAAAAAAACGGAAGAGTGACAAATGTTTTATTTAGAGATGGTGCATCCAAATCAATAAAACAAAAAATCCGTTCGGATGATAATAACTTTTTTTATGTAAAATTCTATCACCCCAACCCGACCTAACCCCGACGCCACTCCTTAGTTTTTAATGAAACTTTTCGTGTACGTAGCTACTGTGAAAATAATTTTCCCTGTCAAGTTTAAAGTCAGTACTTTCAACCATTACTGAGTAATTATTTAAGAAGCCTGTTTAATGTTATACTCGTATTTTCAAAACATCGTAGAGCGTAGGAAACATTATAGGAAAAAAATGTTATTCTGGTTTTTTTTGCTTTCTTTTGGCGAGAGAAATCTCTTCGAAATTTTAGTCACTTCATTCTTTTTTTGATTCTGGCGAAGTAGCACGAGTAATGTACTGGATAGGGACACAAGAGATTGGAAGGCGGTGCTCATTTTTGAAAATTGATATCAATCTACATATTAATAAATATCTAGCTAATCAGTTTGTCAAAAAATCTGATTTAAGAACCATCGTGATCTAGATAAGAGGTGTAGCGAACACGTGGTAAGTGAATTTTTGGGCAAAAATGAGTTAAATACAGTAAACAAGTGCAAATACTTGCAATTGTTTAGTGTATTTAACTTATTTTTTCCAAAATGCACTTACATGTGTGCGTTACATCATTGAATGATAACAAATATTTCTTGTAGAATATATTTTTTGACAAATCGATGTATGAGAATTATAAGGTTCCAAATAACAATTAACTGTTTAGAGTGAAATGAAAAATAATATTAACCGAAAATTTTCTGCTAATTATTATTTACTAACTTTTACAAATTTTATCACAGATAAGTATAACATATATCTTTTTAAACAATTATTTTCCCGGCTATTTGCCAAAACGCTGAAACTTGGATTACAAAAAAAATAATATGCACATTATGTTCAGTACAACTGACTCAATAATGTTATTTTTAATTTCAACTATTCTGTCTAGTAAAACCAAAAATAAATAAAACATAGTGGAAATACCCCTTAGGGTCGAATAAAATAATTTAAAAACAAATTAAGTTCCTCTTCTTGGTAAAAGTTAAAATATAGAGTTTTACCAAGAAGAGGAACTTAATTTGTTTTTAAATTATTTTATTCGACCCTAAGGAGTATTTCCACTATATAATTTCAATTATTCTGTTCTCTGAAGCCATTAATGTTTATTACATTAAGGTTTACAAGTTTTCTTACTTTGGATTCTTTAAATGAGCTGGCTACCCTGATGACGCAATGCAAGCAGAAACACGTGTCGGTAGATATTTTAAAGTTTTTTAAAGTGAGTGTCAACTGGTGAGTACCTTGTGCTTTATTTATTTTTGGTTTTACTAGACAGAATTGTTTAAATTAAAAATGACATTATTGAGTCAGTTGTACTGAACATAATGTGCATATTATCTTTTTTGTAATCCAAGTTTCAGCGTTTTCGCAAATAGCCGGAAAAATAATCGTTTAAAAAGATATATGTTATATTTATCTCTGATAAGATTTGTAAAAGTTAGTAAATAATAATTAGCAAAAAAATTTTCAGTTAATATTATTTTTCATTCCACTCTATATTTTAACTTTTACCAAGAAGAGGAACTTAATTTGTTTTTAAATTAATTAACTGTTTTTACAGGAGGACGAATTTAAGATTGTAGTGTCTAGAAACGTCACTTTGGTTCCATTTGTATATAAGGAATGTATATGGAACGAAGTACTTTAGTATTTGCTTGGCATGATATATGTAGAATGATTAAATTTATCCAACATTGTAGGAATTATAGGAAAATTAACTAACCTTTGCATTTGTACTTAGAACCATATGCATCTGTAAAGCATACTTTAGTATAAAAAACACAAATCTCAGTATTGTTTGGAAACGAGCTTTCTTACTGTTGCAATTTAGCTCGCCTGTATACCTAAATTCAAAATTTACATACACCAATTTACACTATACCTCGTTTTTTTCAGTATTTAAAGTTTTTTCGTTAGCGACGCCTGCTTTTGCATACGTCGCTAATTCTATTCATTGATGTTATTATACAATTTAAATTATTTAGTTTAGGCACAGATTAATAGGTTAATCTGTGGTTTAGGTGTTGTATTTATTGTTTATTGTTATTTTTAAGTCCGGACCGGTCCCTCTCCTTCCGATTTATCAATTGCCCCGTCGTTCTCATACGCGAGGAAGCTAGGTCGCCAACGGACCGGGTATCCGGAGAGGGACATATACTATGTTCATTTTAACTGTAAATTAAATATTTTTGAATTTGTAAAGCATACTTTAGTATAAAAATGCAAATTATAATATAAATTGAACCCCGTTATGCCATATGCAACCAACCGACATTTATTTGAAAATTTCATGATTTTCAATTCGAAAAAAAAACGCTAAAAAAATATCTGTTTATCTATAACATGTGTTCAAGTTTATTTTGTTACTAAGGCTAGTTTGTTATTCCAGAAAAATGCAAAAATATTCAGGGTAAAGAACATATTTCTGCCTTTACTTCAAATTTCCCATAAGTTTAGGTTTTGTTGGTTTTGCTTATTGGATAACGGGGTCTAATTTTAGTAATTTTTATTCATTAAAAAGATTGTAGAAAATGTTAAAAATGAATAATCTTTATTTGTGATTTCAGATAGTAATGAAAAACATAGATTGTAGCAAATAATTACTTAGGATTATACAGGGTGTTTCAGGTATGCGGTCATTAATTTCTAGGGGTGATTCTACATAAAAAAAATATGAAAAAAAGTTTATATAAACATGGGTCCGAAAATCCCTCCTAAGGGCGCTGCGGGCCTCTGAAGGGGGCACCAAAAATTGACATTTTATTTAAATACACTTGTTTCTATTTTTCTCTTTATCTTGTCAAATCACTAAATATGTGTAGCTGGCTAATGGGAACCACCCAAGGCTATCATAAACAGAAAAAAAATTGAAATACACAAAAAAGGTTTTCTTGTTGTAACGTCGTAGGAGCAACCAGTTTCCAGAAATTTAAACATAAAGGATTTTTTCCAGTCTTTTTTGCGTAACCAGAATTTTTTTCAATGATTTCATTATTTTTATTCATATATTCGCAAGTCCTTTAATTTATTAATAATTTGTTATTTTTTCATTGATAAGTCGACAGCCAACCCTATTGGTACTTTTCTGTTTCACGTAATACAGATTTGTTATTTTAAAAAATTGACTGCCTACGGTTTTTATTCTTATTAAATTATGTAGAAGAGCGAGAAATCATTATCCTTATTTTTGATTCCTAGGCAATGCCTGCGTTTCTTTATGTTCAAATTTTTGGAAACTGGTTGGTCCTACGACGTTACAAGAAGAAAACCTTTTTGGTGTATTTATAGCTAAGGCATCATATTCCGATGAGACATTCACAAAAAATTCACATTAAAAAAATTGGGGGGAGAAGTAAGTCCCCCTTTCCAATTTTGTGTACCCCTGACTGAATTTACCCTTGGTGAATAACATCAGATAATGACCTATATTGATATCAAATCACGTGCAAAAACTAGTCACTGTAGCTCAAAAAGGTTCCTGTGATAAGTATTAAATAAAATGTCAATTTTGGATACCCCCTTCAGAGGCCTGCAGCGCCCTTAGGAGAGATTTTCGGACCCAGGTTTATATGAACTTTTTTTCATATTTTTTTATGTAGAATCACCCCTAGAAATTAATGACCGCATACCTGAAACACCCTGTATCATTCAATATTGAAACTTCCTAGCCAGAGAGATACAGAAAAATATTTACAGTAGGTTGTAATAAAAATCTCTGCTTTGAGCAAAATGTCGTTTGAGGCTTATGGTTTTCATGCGACAAAATGTAATAGTCGGGAAAAAGAATTAATTTTCAACAACAGTGAAACCGAGAAAATCAGGATTTTTGTATTTTTTATCGCCACATGGGCTCATGTAAAAGTAAATTTTTGAGGGAAATATGCCTCACGTTTTATCGCATAGGATAAATAGCTAGAAAGTTTTGATTTATGTCCTTATGAACTCGACGATTTTTTACGACAAGTGAATGTAGAATCTACAGGGCCGAGGGGTAGGACACTTCTTAAATAGGTGTACAAATCTTGTAAAAGTATTTAATGAATGCATTTAAATAGACTTAAATACATTTAAATAGATTTAAATACCTTTAAATAGATTAAATACATTTAAATAGATTTAAATACATTTAAATAGATTTAAATACCAACATAAATACTAAATAAATTCTGTCAAGATATATTCACGTATGCATTTAATTACACTGCCGGCAATTATAGGTAACAGTCGCGTTTTAGTGGTGTTGTCACTGAAAAATAAATTTCCAGTGACCTGTTATAAAATAAAGGTAAGCTGACAATGTTTATTATTATTAATAAACACCAATAATAAACACCACAGATAATACAACCCCCTGTATCTCTAAACTGACGTTGTGCGAAAGAGGGCTACACATTTAGAGACAACGGACATACATCCAATATCCGAGTGTACTACGATTAATCTCTCTCACAGACAAATCCCAGTGCCACGGCCGGGATTCGAACCCGGGACTTTTGGGTCAGAGTCAAGTGTCCTTGCCTCTCGACCATCAGTCATACATATTAGATGTATATATCACAAATAAAAGTGGAAATTATGACTTTAAGATAGAAGCCTCTTTGTTTTCCTGGAAAAGATTTTTTTTGTGTTGGATATTTTCAGTTATTCAGTTATGTAAGATTAGTAATTAAAACAAATATAATTTTATTAAACAGCAGATAAAATTTGCACTTGCATTTCATAATTGCAAACAATTTAATATTTTACTACGTGTTTTACAGTTGATTGTCTAAATGCACGGTGACCATACTTACTAAATATATTGAAATAGAAATTTAAACTCCTTAAAAAATTTTTTAATATAAACAAATGCGTTAAGGTGAAATTTGTGGGTTGAAGATAGTCTTTTTTAAAATTACGTTTTCTTGTTCTTCGTTTTCTTTGTTTTCAATAAGGTATCAAAATGTTATGTACAGTAACGCAAATTAATAATGCAATATTTTGTACATTAATTCTCAGATCTCGGTATTATCTCTTGTGCATTATGTTTTGCTTGGGCTACTGTACTACTGTACAAGGTGTCCCAAAGCTTCAGAAGTTTTAATCAAAGACGGCAATTAACAACAATTTATATATCTGTTAACCATTAACATAAGCTACAATTGTTAGTTTTCAGCGAGATCTTCAGTTTTCCGTGATTTAATATTACTTATACGTATATTTTGCTTATATTAAATTTGGAGTTAAATTTTAATTAACTTTTTTTATATATTTTTGTAAATGTTTCAAAATAGAATAATAATAATATTGATATAGTAACATACTCAAAACAGGATATTAGCTGGAAAAAAATATTTTCATTATAGTGTCGAGACGTCGAGTGTTGGTTGATCATAGTTAGGTATTATCTCGGTTATTAACTTCAATTGTTCCTTAGGTTAATGTCTAACAAATACATGCATAGTTTTTTAGTTAAATGCCTTCTTTCCCGATTAGAAAACACGAGACATCGATTTTGGGTATACTCTACAGCTCTATACCACCCCTTCTTTTGTTCATTGTTATTACTGTAATGTTTTCAAGGAGGGGGTTTTACTTTTCTATAGATTACGAATCTTATTATATTTTTAAATACTTTTTTGACTAGATATACAGGGCATAACCGAAGTTCATATTTTTTAAATGAAATACTATGTTTCTAAATATTTAAATTCTCATTTTGAATACTTTTAATATTTATTTTTAAAGTAACTGATATATGTATAGGGTAGGGTGACCAGACGTCCGGGTTTCCGAGGATATATTCTCTTTTTTGTGGCGTCCTCGCGGGTTTTCTAAATTTGTCCTAGTTTTGTGTAGGTATTTATAATGTACCTATTAATTAAAAATAAATACAAATAAATACATTCATAAATACCTAAATAGGTCATTATTAGAGTTAAATACAATTAAATACCATAAATACATTTGTATTTATAAATAGGTGTATAAATTTTCGGAAGTGTCCTACCCTCGTACAGGGCCAAATCGTCAACTTTGGTCAGGTCATTCATTCTACTCAAAAAGTGCCTAGGTACGAGATAAGAGATAGAAATTGAATTGCACTCCAGGCAATAAATCCTCGTAGAAAACTACAGAGAGCACAAAAAATATATTAAAAACTTCCATCTTTCAAACTTCCACGTTTTAAAAATTTCTACCAAATGAAAAAAAATTGATAACGATAAAACAAAGATACAGTTGACACTGGACTGCGTGTGCTACTCAATTTGTCTTGAAAAAGTAGATAGGCTATCTTATCGAATTTCGTCCACCCTGTATAAAAAACTTTCGAAACAATTTTGTGTATAATTTATTTACATCGCACTGCAAATATTTTTCACGTTTAACTCAGTGGTGAAAGAGTGAATTGCATTTATCTATTTTTAAACCTCCACTATAAGGATTCTCCATTCATGTAAATAATTACAACTAGAACACCGTATTTAATCCACTTTTCAACGCTTCAATACTTGCATATTATTCAGGTAACTGCACGAAACTAATTCGTTCACGCATTTTAGTTCGTGATTATGAAGATGCATTAAGATAATTATACAATTATTATTACAATAGGCATGTGCTATATTGCGTGTGCTTATTTTGTCGAGATATTACCACAAACAACCAAAAGAAGAGAGCGTGTCTGTTATACATATTAATCTCACGTGAAATAATGCAAAATATATTTTTCAGTATGAATGTATAAGAAGTTTTGACGCCGACAATTTACGTTTAGACAGTATACGGTAGCTACGAGCTGAAACCCCTTTGTTTCAAAATACGAATACAGGAATCAGGCAGTACAGAAAACAACTACCGAAATTCGCGGTGAATATACAGAGTGTTGCAGATTTAAAGCGAAATAGAGTATTGGAATATAGAGTGCACTTAGCTGAGTTCAAAACGCTTCCCCACTTGCTCTTGAATGTTAACCGTCTTTGAGATACAGGGCTTTTTAATGTTTTTTGACAAAAACTGTAGTCGGCCATATTTCTGCAACGGTTTTAGATAATTGAATAAAATTTGGTACAAATATTATACTTGTATTATTACTATTATAGGTCGCTCTAAAACTTCATGATGATTCCTCAAAGCGTATGGAATTGGTGGCCTAGTAATTTTTTTTATGCACAAAAATGATTAGGTCGTCAATTCATACTATTTGAGGAATCGCCATGAAATCTTGGCATTGGTGACATAAAGACCGTCAATTTGATATGCAATACACCCCTATACCACGCTGTAGGAAAATCCGTTTGACAGTCATAATGATTATTCAGCGTGGTATATTGCATATCAAATAAAGATCTTTATGTCACCAATGTCGTTCTAAAATTTCATGATGATTCCTCAAAGCATATGGAATTGATGACCTAATAATTTCTTTTATACACAGAAATGATTATGCCACCAATTCCATACGCTTTGACAAATCATCATATTTTAAAGCAGCATTGGCGACATAATAAATATAGTTTAAAAAACTAAAAAACACGCTTTTAAAGCACATCAAACTAAAAAGTGAAAAATAATTATTAATATAAACTGAAAACAATAATGAACGAAAAATACTAGTATTATTGTGAAAAAAGCGTGGGTTGCTCGATATACGAAAAATATGGCACAAAGCGCCCCACGCTTTTTTCACAATAATACTAGTATTTTTCGTTCATTATTGTTTTCAGTTTATATTAATAATTATTTTTAACTTTTTAGTTTGATGTGCTTTAAAAGCGTGTTTTTTAGTTTTTTTAAACTATATTTATTTTTAACTTTTTAGTTTGATGTGCTATGAAAGCGTGTTTTTTACTTGTTTTAAACTATATTTATATTGCTTATTGATGCTGATATTATAACATATTACGATCCAACAGATATTTCTGAAAAAAAAAATATTTTTTTATTTCAGCCGTGGGGTTCGAACTCACGCCGGAGGAGTCTGTCGTTTCGCGTCGACTGCCTTAACCCACTCGACCACCGAGCTAATTAACAAATACGGAATCTACTTACATATTAAGCCTTTGCTTTCACTCAGGGATACGTGAGGAAAGGATTGGCGATCCTAATCAGGATAATGATATAAACTTATCAAATTATTGTATTGTTACCGGTTCTTCGTAAGTGTACAAAATTTCAATTAAATCTGTCCGTTTAAAGTGGGTCAAAATCGAGTCGGTTACAAACAAACAAACAAACATACAAGTGAAGCTAATAAAAGCGTGTTAAAAACCATTAATTTGGCATGCACATTCCTGTACCATGCTGTTGAAAAATCCGATGTGGTAGTTAGACGCCATAGTGGAATATCAATAACCGAATTTATGCTCAAAAAGTACCTAACCAACCTGAAAATATCGCTCCTAAATTTCAATAAAAAATTTCAAACGGTTTCAAAAAAAGCAGGGGGGGGGTAATTTTAGGACCCCACTGTATATACTTTTTGTTACCAAGTATTCAAACAAGCTGACAGAGTTTTTGATAAATCAACACTGTTAAATATTTTTCATGCAAGAGATTGTTTTACAATAAAACAAATATCAAGGGATCAGATTATTAGTTATTAAAGGACCCTCATTTTGCACATAATTTTTTTTTGTTTACCATAAATACTCTCCAAGATATATTTAATTCTGCTGAAATCCCGATGAAATTGAGATTTTTTTTCGCGGAGTTGTCAAAATTTGAATTTTTGGTCGAAAATTTTTTTTCATTGTGGAAAAGTTATCCACAATGCGTAGAATATCCATGGACTCGTTTCAATAGTTACAAAATGTACATAATGAATTAAACAACTAAGAGCGGCAATACAGCCGATTTTCTCTCCCGCGTACCACGTACGTATAATTTTAAGTGGAAGAAATGGACCTACTAATTTTTTCTAATGAATTATTTGAAGAAACCTCTATTTTTTAAGTTTATTCTTGAATTTTGTACTTATTGCTCAATAAAACGAAAATGGTTGCAATTAGCCATAGGGAAGTACTTACAAAAAATATTCGTTTTTCATTTCTACATCACATCGTTGAAAAATATATAGGGTGTTCTATTTGAAAAAATTGAGAAAATTCAATTTAAAAAGGTCTTAATTGAATACTAATTTTTGGCCACCCTGTACATTTTTAGGAAATGAAAATGATTCAAAAACATTAATTAGATGTCTCGTAACTGGTATTCACATAAGTTTTTCTTAAAACCCATAATTGTGACTGTGGTGATTTTTGCAATATGCATCTGCAGATGGCATTATTTCAACAAAAAAAATTCATTACATCCAAGTGGTTGGGAGAGAGTAAATAATAATATAGGAATGAATAGATTCTGGAAAGAGGCTTCAAAAAATATACTGATATACATAGCATTCCATTTAAAAAAAAGGCATTTGATTTCTGGTTATAGATTTCTTTACCTAGTTTACTTGTATTTTTTTCTTTTTTTAATTTATAGTTACCGTAGAACTCGAGATATCGATGTCCTACGCACTATTGCCTCACCCATTATAGCGTCGTGGACTTTTTTTTGAGAATATTGTCCTCTACAACTTTGGTCATATAACATTTTGACAATTCTATTACGATTATCTGTGTTTTGGGTGAAGGGTCGCGCGCACTTTTTTTAAAATGTTTTCTAATTTTTGTTTGGACAGCCAAATATGAAATTTTGGATCATTATACACAGTTTTTAATTCTGAATAACTACCAAATATTTTCAGTCACTACCTAGTTATTGTCAACTTAACATAGGAAAATGGTCTTTTTTTCTTGGACTATTAAATGTTTACTAATATTTACTAAAAATGATACACAGGGTGATGTTATCGGCAGTGAAAGAAACATTATAAAAATTGAGTACGGTCCTGGAAGTTTTCCAAAGTGTATTATGATTTTGATTGACTAAAAGAGTATGCTATTTCTACCAAATTTTATTCAAATATTTAAAGCCGTTTCAGAAATATGGCCAACTATAGTTTTAGTTAAAACCCATAAAAAACAGTTAACATTCAAGGATAAGTTTGGGGATGTTTTGAACTCAGCTAAGTGTGCTCTATCTCCCATTACTCTATGGCACTTTAAATCTGGGACACCCTGTATACACTGTCGACGAAAAAATCATGTGTGCGTTATATTTCGTAATATGAATTTCGGATGGCCACATATTTAACTTACTATTCAGAACAATTTTGGAATTTTCAAATAATCACAAATAAATTGTAACAAATATATCGATATTTCACACGCAAAAGGACGAATTTATGGATAGTGGTAAATTGGGTCATATAGACATTATTTATTGTCTATAATCTGTTAATCAACTTATGACATGCACCCTGTAAATCTCTTCAAACGGGAAGTTGAAAATGATTCGTTCGTTATTATTATACAATTGATATGAATTACACAATTTAGAAAATTATTAAAAAGCGTTATATAACAGGCAAGTAAATTACAGCCAAACTCATTTAGGACAATAGTAACTCAATTAGGACTTACAATTTAAAGATTAATTGTGGAGGTCGCATAATTGACATTCTGATTGTTGTAAAGACGTGCTAACTTGCCGGCTTTTGTGAAATACCGACAAAAACCATTATTAATTAGTTTCTTCTTCAAATCTCGCATTGTCTCTCTATTAGACAGAACTCGACTTAGTGAAAGTGCGATTGTGTTACCCGGAGATTTTGTTGTGAATTGTACATGATACAAGATAATTATTTGCGTAATTTGTTCGATTGTTATCTTTATATTATGTGGATGTTAAATAATAGCAAATTGCATCAATAGTGCGTTTAAACTAATTTAACATAACACATTTCGCGCAGAAATTACGTATGTATGTGTATAGACAATACGTGTGTAATTTTAGCAATAAAAGTTTGAATATAATTTGAAGTGATTACTGTACTGTACTGTAATTAATTATTAGAGATTTGATATTGATGAATGTGTGGTAAACAATTTCTGTTTGACCTGCTAATATAATATACACATGTCCATGACCAGTACTATTGTTTTTTTAATTGTTTTATTCATTATACAATGGTTTTAGTTTTGCATGTACAGAAATACACATAAAATATAGTTATTTGTGCACCATGGGAGTAAAGTCAGTGTTTTAGCCCCTTTTGTATTTTATTTCGAATTCATCTAGGTATCCCTGCATTTAAGTGTCTGTTTGACATAGATTTAAAAAAAAAGATTCAGTGACACAGTCTTAAAGTGCTGGCTATATGCTTGACATTAGCGATATACTTTTATATCCTTCTTCTACCTCATTGATATATTTTCTATCGCTCTATCGCTGCACTGTGGGGGCCAATAGAAATGGCGTCTCAATGTGGGTATTTTGACATTTATTTATATAGAAGCGGGTAAATAATATGCTCCTGTTCAATGTTTTGAAATTATTTATCTTTTATCTAAACAGTTTTAAATGCTGCCATTTCTTATGTTCAAGGAGTAATTATAAATAATACAGGAATTCATTTATGCGATAAATGATGATATTTCGTATGTCCACCGTTTGTGTATTTTCTCAAATCCTGACAATAATATATGTAAAAACACCAAAATTTATAAGTAGAGCATTCATTTACTAACCTGAATTAATCACTTTTTAAGTAAATCATATTATAATTTACCCATAAACTTTTAGAATGATAAATGCATTTACAAAATTAAACTAAATGGCATGAACAAAATGATACTATGCTTTTAAACGTGCATCGTGACCGCACTGAAAAAATTGATTTAGAAAAAAAGTTCGATGAATTTATAAGTAAAAATAGCAAGAACTTTTGTGGTAGCACGTACATTCATTTGACGATTGACAGTACCAAACGTCAAATGAATGTATGTGCTTTTATTATAATTTAAAATGAATAACGTATTTGTTTCATTTTCATTATTCTACATTCACTCACAAAACATATAAATAATAAAATACTAAGCTATGTTATGGATGATACAATATAAAACAAAGCCAACACAATCTATGCAACTGATGCAACACCATCCACCATATGTGTAATTTGTAAAGCTGGCCGAGGTGGCTGGAGTACAGCCACGGTCTTGCGCTGGCGTCACACGTGCCGATTTAGAAGTGATTTACGCTACAGTCTTATTTGAAAGGTTAATGTGTGAAGTTGTACCTATAAATTATGCATAATGTCAAACGCGCCAAGGGCGCGTTTGACATTATGCATAAAAAAAACGACCGTACGCGGACACAGTGAATAAATTTATAGGTGAATTTCCGGATTTATTCTATGACGGATGCAAAATAATTTGTAAAGTTTGCAATCAAGACTTAATGTGCTGTCACAAAACAGATTGTCGTCGTCATATCAATACCGTGCAACATCAAAATAAAAAAATGGCATGCCTTTGACAACTCAGTTTATGTTTGATTTATTGTTAATGTTAATAGCCTGTAATATTCCGCTACACAGACTGGATAAACAACCATTTCGGGAGTTTTGGAATAAATACAATCCCCAGGTGAACTTACCAAGTCGTACATCGTTACGTAAATATATTCCAGCTGTTCGTGAAGACATTGTAAATGGGATTAAATGTGGATTAAAAAATACACGGCTCTGGTTATGTATTGACGAGACGACAGATTGTAAAAAAATTCTATTTTAAATATTATAGTACGTGTACCGGACCCTCTTAAACCAACATTTCCACTTTTACTAGCTAGTAAACGACTAACTGCGTGTACTGGCGAAATAATTACGCGTGTGGTGTTGGAAACATTCGAAAAATTTGAACTTTCAACAAGTCAAGTATTGATGTTTGTGACTGATGGTGCCGCGACAATGCGTGTGGTAGGCCGTTCTCTTCAAAGAGACAATGGTAGGTTTTTACATGTTACGTGTAAATTGCATGCGTTACATCCTGTGGCAGAAACGATTCGAAAATGTTTTCCAGAGGTAGATGCATTAATAGCAAATACAAAAAAAGTATCTCTCAAATCTCCTAAACGGCTTCGAGCATTTCACAGACAGTGTCCTGGTATTCATGAACCACCAGAGCCGATTCTTACACGTTGGGGTCGTGGTTGAAAGCGGCTTTTTATTATGCTGAATATTTTCAACAAATAAAAGCTGTGATACTACAGTTCAACCCTAACGAGGTTGCAGCTATTAGGGAAAGCCAGACAAGCTTTCAAGACGTTTCCCTTGAAACAGATTTAAAAACTATTAATAACAATTATAGAGGACTACACGACGCAATAGAAAAATTGCAAAATGGTTCGTTGTCGTTAGTGGAATCGCTGCAAATAGTGGACGACGTAAATACACAGCTATAGGCAAAAAATAATCACGTTAGTGAAAAATTCGAGTGTATAGAAAGATCCTGATTTTAGCAAATTAAGACAAATTTGTGATGGTGCATCTACAACTTCGTTAAGTGAATTCACAGATTGTTTTACTTATGCCTGTATTACATCCGTAGATGTCGAACGGTCATTTTCAAAATACAAACATATTTTTTCACCAAAGCGAACATCGCTGACGGAGACAGCTGTAGAAACATACCTGATGTTATTATACTATAGATCTTCCCCACTTTGTGATGATGACAACCAAACTACTTCATAAATCTGCTTAAAAGGGTGAGTTTTATACAAATTTTTATAAAATGTAACATTATTGTTAAAATTTACTTCCATTTATTGTACTTATTCAAGTATTATGATATGCTGTAAACATATGAGTCATATGACGGTTCTGTCGGCCAGGTGACCTCGGCCAGCTTTACTAATTTGTTTATATGAAATTAAAATTCAAAAGTTAGGACGTACGATTCTAATAATGATACGCATGTATAAAGCCGGTGCTTAGAGAAAGATAACATCACAGGGAAACACATGCTGTAGAAAGAGAGAATGAAAAAAGTATGTGCTTTATGCTGGATCAGGGCAGCCTCATTAAACGTATATTGTATCTTGGGTATCTTTTCTCATAAGTCTATGGTTTAACATAATTTTTTATTTATTTCTGTTTGACGTTTAGATTATTAAATACTATTAATTACCAAATATTACGAACTGTGAAAATTACCTTATTAATATTAATTTCAATTTGAAATAAGTTAACTAATTACCCTATTAATATTAATTTGAATTAAGTTACATTTTATGGTTTATATGTTTGATTCTTAATTTCTTGTTCTATCTACCAATAAAAATTTTGACGTTACGTTATGTTTGTGTTGTTCATTGGTTTTCATAGCGATTTTAAATTCCTCAGGGAATAAACGCTCGTTATTATCCCATTTTGAAGCAGTAAAATAAAGTCTTATTCCCGTTTATACAATAAGGTAATTAAAACTACGTTTCTGCCCCACTAATTTCATGTATTGTCGGAGCACTTGAACTGCAATTGGTTCATCGCAGCGGTAGGTCGATATGGATAAGTTAAAAGTCGAAAATCAGGAGATCAAAAAGAAGTGCAATAACATTTTTGAAAACCAATGAGACAGAGTAATAAATAACAAATATAAATTAATATTTTGTTTATATTGAAAAACTATATAAAATACAAGTACATATTGTTTCATAGGCAGAACTAAAATAATAGTTAATAACAACCAAATGGAAAGAAAAAATTATTCAGACTTAAAAAAGTTTCCTAAATTAAAAAAAATTAAACAAACAAAAACACAAGTACAGACATGCATTGCAATTTGAATTAATTTTAACAGAGTTTTTTGTCCGTATTTCTTGTGTAGTCAATGAAAATAATATTACATTAATTGTGTAATTACCATAGATATCTGACGTACACTCGACTCGAAGGACCATAATTTTGTTGCCTCATCAATTTTCAGGATTATTAAACTTAATTTTTTTTATTTCACATAATCAATTAACTTTTTATACGTATTATGTGACAAATACACAAGGCCACGTAAAGAAAGTTAACTGCGTGCAAAAGCTTTATCTAGCAATCAATTGAACTGTTCTAAGTTACAAAAATGTTCACACTTTAATGTATTACCAAAATTAACTTATAGTATGGTATATCTCAATGAGAAAATATCAAGATGCCATGCAAAAACAGCTTCACACTGAAGGTGTTTCGTCCTTCTTTTGGTGACCGTGTCAACATTATTACGTACAACATGATATTATCTCACATTTTTTATTATTTATTTTAAAGAGGTCCATTCATATAACAATTTTCGGTGGAAAAAATCGATGTCCGACCTTGACGGTCCGCAGAATATTTGGTATTTAACTTTTTACAAAAACCTTATTTGGTCCATTCCTGCTAGTAAAGGTAATGTATTTTAAAATATGTATTTATAATGAATTTATTGGCTTCATACAAAACTGTTTAGATGGAACATATATAAATATAACCGAATCTTACCTTAAAAAGTGTGATTCCTCTGAATACGTTTTAAAAACCGGTAACAAACTTAAGGAAAAAATAAAAAATATGAAGGATATATCAAAATTTACTTGATTTTACTAATTAGAGAAATAATTTAATTTAAATACTATAAATTTTCCTTTACCTTAGGAAACTAATCGTATTACTCTATTATGTTTTTTGGAAAATAATATAATATACAAGAATCTAGTATAATAAAAAAATATCATGATTATTCCCGTACTGTTCGTCCAATTTATCTAATTTGCAATAAAATTTAATTCAGCTTTTGATTGCTCTGCAATGGTCTGAGCTTTGACGCAAATAAAATTTTGTATAAAAACAAAATAAATATTAATATAACAGAAAAAATTTAACATGCACCAAAATTTTATTAACATTTTATAACTCTGTTAGTAAATATGGGTAGATCGCGAACAAACTACTGAAATTATGAAACAGATGAAGGTATGGTCGTGTTTTCAGGCGATCGACACTGACCTATTTATAATGTGACATGCGACATTCGTTTTATAGGATTAAACAACTTATTTCTAGGGACTATTGGAGTACCGATTATGGCAGCAGCGGAATAAACAAAAACACAGAATTTTAAAATAAATTTAATATATTCCGCTCGTAAATTTCAACATAAACTTGCTTGGGCTTCAATTTATGAATGCTGCAGGTAATGATTAACCAACACGAAATACGACTAATGTAGGATACATACTTCTGCTGCAGCTGAAATAAATGGAAAACTACGAGAAAGTTCTACATCATAATGTTTTTAAATATTAAACATTCGTCTGACAAATTTTTAATCTTTAGAATTATACTCGACGCATTTTGTCAATCAAGTTGGCATCATCTAGGGAGTGTGGATGTTTTTTTCAAATAATTTTTTTTGATATTACAACTATCACAAGATACAAGGCTTTTTTTTGTTTTTGTTGGGTTATGTGGGATAAGCAGAGTGGGCTATGGATGGCTCTTCACGAAGAATCAATCAAACACCTTTAAAAATTTTAGATATCTTGAATTGTTCGCGAGTTATAAGGATATTATTAAGTATGACGTCATTCAACTGAGATGTCGTAAAGAAAAAAGTTTCTTGTTACTTTCTTATACCTAATACATATAATGAAGTATAGTAATCGTGATTTTTTTCGACCTCGAGATTTTGATTAATATGTACGTTTTGAACCCTCCTGAATCCATTCTGATTATTTTCCGAATGAAGTCTGTAGGTGTGTGCGTGCGTGTGTGTCCGCGATAACTCAAAAAATATTAAAGGGAGAATCCCCAAATTTGGCAATTAAGATTTTCAACAACATTTTAGGTGACACATCAAATTTGGTGAATGTGGCGCCACCAGATAAGAAATAATGAATGACAAAAGAAAAGAGGTGCAATTTGGGGAAAAATATTTATTCTGCTATTCTCGACGAATTATAATGAAAAAACATAACTTTAGGTAAACAAATCTGTCTGTCTGTGGTAGTGCAATGGCAGCCACAGTTTTTGAGATAAAGCTTTCAAATTTGGTACACATGTTCTCAAGGTCAAAGACGATCATAAATTCGGTGATAAGAAAAATTGGCCAGCTGAAAGGGGGTCCACGGGACCAAAACTTTTTTTGCATTCGACTTTACAAAATAATATATTCTTGATGAAAGATTATAAATCAGGTCTACATCAAGCCAATAATATATATTTTCCAAGTACTTAAATAAAGCTGATGTAAACTGAAATTTTGTACAATGTCAAATGTCAATAAGAAATTATTTAAAAATGTAACATCAATTAAGACGCTGATAATTAATTATTTAAAATTTTTAACGAAACATTTTAAGGTACGCTTTAAAATTTAATTGAGGTGTCAAAAAATAATTAGAATGATTTTTTTAGACAGGATGATATATGGTACACTAGTATCAGAAAGTTATGTGCTGGCCACATCAGATATTAATTTTGTCATATGGACATATTGCGACTTCTTTCTTGCAACAAAGACCGGTCAGTAAGAGCTGCGGGAGTGGTGGTGTTTACACAATTAATTTTGCAGTATTTTCAAGCATTCACGAGATATAAGGTCTTTTTGTTTTTCTCAGGTTATATGTCAAGAGATGAGTGTCGGCGGCTAATAAAGTAAGGTTATGGAATGAGGCAACGGTTTGAAGCTTTCGGTACCCTCTTTACTGTCTATTTTTAATTACGTAATGGATATCAGTTAGTAAATAAAGTTAAGCAGACTCTATACTATAATATTTGTTAACACAAGAAGGCCTAATAAGTAAAGCAGGTCCAATGTAATTCAATCGACCGTGAGAAGGTAAAGGATAATGTATGAGATGCGCCGAGAACTATGCGTCATAGTCAACGGATTTTTCCATTTATTTTAATGTTCAAGTAACCATCTGTGCATCTAATTTAAATTTTGTATACTCATGCCCTTAAGCAACATATTATCTAGTACCATTTTAAATTTGGAAGTTTTCTAGTGTTACCAGTTATGGCAGATATAACTTTTAAAAACACCACTGTTTAACTGCTCTATAAATGGCTATTTTGGAAATATGTTGTTCATTCTATTTTTTTTTTTGTTGAATATATATTTTTTTATCTCTATTACTTAAATGGTGTGGTGTGAAGTATGTTTTTTTTTATAAATTTTTGGGAATGATATGTACATTTTTAAGGTGGTTTTGTCTTTTACTTAATATAGTTCAATTTTTTAATAATATTTTACTTGAACTCATTCTGCATTGCTTGTTTATTCTATTTCATCTCCACTATTTATTTTTGTCAGAAAAAACAAATCTATACAGTTCTTTCATGCAAAACCAAATAAAATCAAACTACGATGTTTTGAAAAAAAAAAAAAATAATAATTTTAGAATAATAACCCCAAATTTAGGTTTAAACCGTTCAAAGCCATACATATATATTTTTTTAACTTTTTTTTAAATTTTATTAGTGGAAAAAAACTACATGTTTTTCACGATTATTCGAAAATTGCGTTAAGATGATTCATCTTTTGCATGTTTGCTTCTTATCTATAGATCTGTACAATGTACAAAAACCTGTTAATATGTTGTGGCATTCACGAAAATATTCATTCTTAGTCTTAATTAATACTTTTTAGTAATTTAATTGAAACAAATATCTCGACTTCAGTCGTGCAATTTCTTTTTTCAGTTCGATTTGTTAAGTATTAAAATTTTTCATGCACACTAAATAAATAATGATAAGCACTGCTACCTTATGACATTTATGTTCATTTTTCCTTACCCAATTGTACACCAAACATCAGTCTCACTTCAATAAACATTTGAACACACTTCCTGTCTATTGTTTCACATTTATATAAACATAAATAAATATTATTATGTAAATCGCCCACTTAACTGGGAAAAATATGGTTAATTATGAGAAACGAGTTCCCAGAGTTCAATTTCAAAGTCGTAAGTAACATTCTCAATATTACAAAATATCCTTGAAGCGGGTTATATTTATATTAAGTTCTGTATGACACATAAATTTGCAAGAAAAATTAACAAACTATAATGGAACGGTGTGGGAGAATATAAGGTTGTATATTGTTAATTAATATTTTTCTGATGGATTGTCCATATTATAATTAAGTTGAAATTTCATATCATTGAAAATTTAGGACATAAATAAAAATAGACAGTGATGTAATATTTAGTACATACCCAAATATAAAAAAAAATGTAACAAAAAAATTAATATAAGGCTACCACTCTACCTACATCTATTGTTCCTTGAATATATCAGTCCTTATAGAGGGTTTGATGATTTCATATTGTTTGTAAATGAATGTAAAAAAATGTAACTGAATAATATGCGATACAAACGTATTAAGCCCTAAAGTTAAATGCGAATATCTTTAAAATGGCGGAATAGAAAAAAAATTAAAAAACTGTATTCATTCAAAAGTCGGGGGGGGGGGATTTACGAAATTATCTGTAAGCACTGTAATCAAAAGTATGTTGGACAAACTAGATGAACAATTCAAACTAGATTGAAGGAACATATAGATCGTCTCACTTATGATAGAACAGTTGTGCTCAACATGCAACGCGTTTGCGTTGCGTAAAGCCCCTTATGACTCACCTTTATCATTTAACTACTTTCATGATGGTATCTTTACAATAAATACTATAGTTGAAGTCCGGAATTCAAAAGTCCCAAGCAATAGCTTTTCACGAAATCATTTACGTTTAAGTCTCTAGGATGGTACACAAGCCGTATGTTTCCATATCAGGGGTTTTCAACAGAACCTGTATTTTATTAGAACAGTTCCTGGGAAGAGACCTGTTGTACCTGGCTTGCTGACACCAGATTTATTGTTGAGTTGGTTCCTAGAGGCGAAAAAAATTCGGAGTAACAGGTGGTTCCTTGATACCAATTTTCAAAAGGTTTCAACAAGAATGGGCCCAAATTGATCAAAGCTATTTCAAGTCTAGTTTTGAAGACCCGTATGTCAGCGATCATCTACAAAATACAGGCGAAATTTATCGATTTATATGACGTCTTCAAAGATACAGAACATCAACCCCGGGAAGATATTTTCTGGAATTATCGTTGATAGTATTGGAAGAAGTTGCTCCACGTGATATATCATTTCTTGTTCCAGGAGAAATGCAACATGTCCGGTGGATGACAAAAGCTATCTATACTCTGAACGTTTTCTTGTTTCAGGAAAAATTCCAACTAATAGCTGAGGAACGTAAAAAAAAATGATTTTTGCATTGTTATTACTGAAGCTTGGTTCCCAGCACCACTGGTAGCTTTCGCTCCGTTCCAAAATTCACTCACTGTGGTATGGTTCCAAAGATAGCTGCCTTATCTTTCTTTGATTCAAGATTGTCGGAAAAAATGAAAATGAACCAACAAGAAGTGAATGCCGATTTTGCGGACAAAATCATTTTCAGTGATGAGACCCATTTTCACCTCGATGTTTTTGTTAATAGGCAAAACTGCCGCATTTGGGGCACAGAAAATTCACGAATGATTCACGAGAAAGTAACGCATCCAAAACATGTCACTGTTTGGTGTGCATTGTGGTTGAAGGAATCATTGGGCCGTTTCTCTTCGAAGACGAGGCAAGTAATGCAGTAACGGTGAATGGCGAACGTTATCGTACTATGATAACCCAGTTTCTTGTGCCTCAATTGGAAGATATTGCTCTCGACGACATGTGGTTTCAACATGACGCGACGGTGCCACTTGCCATATCGCCCGTGAAACATTGACGGTCTTGCACGAGTCTTTCCTGGTCGTGTCATCTCTCGGTTTGGTGACCAGAATTGGCCGCCACGCTCTTGCGATTTAACACCTTTGGACTTTTGGCTGTGGGGTTATCTGAAGTCACAGGTTTATGCCAACAAGTCTGTGACCACCGAAGCATTGAAGGTCGAAATTAGACCCTATATCAACGAAACACCACCACATGTATGCAACACCGTTATTCAACATTTCGCCAAAAGAGTACGCATGTGCCAGCAAAGCCGTGGCGGCCATCTACCATATGTGTTGTTCCATACGTAAATCCCAAATGTCTACATTATAATTCATTAAATATTTCAATACTTTGCTACAGAAAACCATGTTCTTTTGAACCTTGAATTATTGCGTTCTTATTGAAACAACCTTAATTTAAGTGAAAGGAAGAATTAAAACGGCCCGAATTGTTTTAATGTGTTACATTTTTAGTAAATTGCAGCATATGATACACCCTGCTCTCGAAGGCGAGAGCCGAGTATAAATATTAATAAGAGAAAGAGCAAAGACAGGCCCTCCACCTACTTGTAGTGGAAGCAGAGTAGTAGAACTGACAACAACTACTATAATGCAATACAACATAATTTCAATCATGCTAAATTGACAGATGTAATCAATAATTTGAAAATAGAATTTTTTTAATTTCATTTAAAACAATAAGTTAAAAAATATTATGGAATGATTTTACAGCTTTAATACTGAAAGGAAAAATGGTTGAGCCAACAAACGAATTTGTTACACATGCCAAACAATTTTGATGGATCCACATTTACGACACCAAATATTGCTAAGGGACTTCGTTCCGCGAATGAATTTATCTGAATGGTTTCTGAACAATTTAAACAATAATGACATTCTGGAATCTGGACATTACCTACGCGACGAAGCGTGGTTTCATCTTGAGTGGTTAGTAGTCAGTACTAACTGGTTAAAAGAGACGAGGTAAGTAGAAACAATATCAATATAACATAACTCATGTTAGTACGAGAGCTAGCAACATCGCCAAAACGAGAATTTCAGGTAGGCTAGTTTTTTGATATCGCCTCTCTTTCACTATCTCGGTAGGCATGCGGTCTGTCTGGCTGGCGGGAGAGGTTGCATTGACCTGTGCGTATAACACTAACACAGGTAAAAATATTAATTTAAAAAATTTTGACGTGAAATTTTGAACGCAGGAATCTCGCGAAATGGAACTTTTGGATGGGTTCTGTGTGCAGATCAAAGTATTAAGGTTAGGAATGAGCGTCGCGCGCCCGCAACCTGGATCTCGAAGATTAAGGGCGACAGGAGCGAACGAAAAATGGCATTTTTGGCGTTTCAAATTTGGAGAAATCGGGGCGAGGTTTATAAAGGTTTTTTCCGCGCTATCTTCTGAGGGCGCGCGATTGCGAAATTGGAAAATATAAGTAATTCTTCAGTGCGTAGCGATATTTTCGTTCCAAAGATATGAATTTTTTAAGATGCGTAAGAAAATTCCTTCACGTTGGCGGCCATATTGTCTTGAATTGTCTACGATTTTTAGTGTAAACGTCAAAAATGCCACTTTTCGTTCGCTCCTGCTGCCCTTAATCTTCGATATCCAGGTTGGTGCGGGCGCGCGAAGCTCCTTCCCAACCTTAATACTTCGATCTATACACAGAAACCGATCCCGAAAGTTCCATTTCGTGAGATTCCTGCGTTCCAAATTTCCCTCCAAAATGTTTGAAATTAATATTTCTACCTGTATTAGTGTTATGCGCACAGGTAAACGCAACCTTTTCCGCCAGCCAGACAGTCCGCATGCCTACCGAGATAGTGAGAGAGAGGGGATATAAAAAAACTAGCCTACCTGAAATTCTGTCGAAAACGTTGCCAGTTCTTATACTATGTATTTATGGAAATATATAAACAGGGAACTGTCACGTTTGACACTGATACAAAAGTCAATCTTTTCAAAGAATCTGACATATTGCCTCGTTTTTATGCATTTCTAGAAAAAAATAATAATAAAAAAATTTATTGTATATTACAATAGAATTTTTTCAAACCTAACATGATAATAATAATAATACCTATAGATTTTTATATTTTATAAAAAGCAGTATAAGATGTATTGGAAGTGTTGTTTTTGATTCATTATATGCCTAAAACTTTTATACTAGCACATTCAGATAAGAAAGTCAGTCTGAAATATAAAAATCTAGATATTTATTATTATTATCATGTTGGGTTTGAAAGAATGCTTTTATAATAGCCAATAATTATTTCATTATTATTTTCTAGAAAAGTCAATATATTACCAAAGAAATTTTCCTTTAGTTTTGAGAACGGAGTCAGTGAGTATCCCACCACGTCAATTTTTAATCATCTAAAATATTTGAAATTTAAGGTCGATTTCAGGTAAACATTTTTTAAGTGACATTTTTTGGATAGGCAAAAACATTTTTTTTAACCAACTCACTACTAATCCTTCTGGCGCAGAGGTTTATTTATTAATTTTTTTAAACAATAATTTATAAAACAGTGGCTTAATATTCAAAGAAGGAAACATTTGTACGATGCCACAAATAAATTATAAATAATATCTTAATTTGTGTATGTTTTCATAAAACTAATTTGATTTTTAGTTTTCATTTCAAGCTAATTTTCATATACGAAATATTCAATTATTTGCACTGAAAAGAGATGAATTAGAACTATTTATTGATATAACACCTTTGATCATCATTTATATTTAACTCAGTTTATTTTTAATTTATATACGCCTAAACTGTTTTCATTACAGTCTAATATTAACTCGTAACTCCATTTGTAATTTCCGGTTAGATTGCCATAATTTTATTGCCAATTTAATGCAACAATTAATACCACAAATTATGATTTCAATGATTTGTATCGCTGTATTATCAGATCTAGACCATCATATGGTTATATTTAAATTGTCGGTGTCTACTAACTTTCTAATTTTGCATATAATATAGATTAAAATAATATCGCCCATTTATTTACACTTTAAAATATATGTATGTATGTATACGTCCGAGTTCCTAAAAACTTATACCGATATAAATAATACACGATAAAATATGTGCAAATTTTTTTACAGACAAAAACCGTTTTGCATCGTTGATAAAACTTCACAAGAATAATCAATCATCATATACAGTGTGGTAGTTAAAACGGTTGTAGATTAACTCCAAGAGGCATAGTAAAAAAGAACAGTTTTATTTAATTTAAAAGTTTGGCGTAGAAAAGTATTTTTCAGTAAAATATGCGAAAATATGGCAACGTTGAGAAAGCTTTTTATAAAGGCACGTCCAGACCAAAACAATGCCGTTCGGATGACAGTGTTTGCTGGTTTGCGAAAAAAGTGGCCTACTCGTCCACATCGAATCAAATAAGTGCTAGCGGCGGTGACTATGGGAACAGTTAGGTCACATTTGTCAATTTCTCACTAGACATACCTCACTAGTCACATTTAACAATTACTCACTAGACATATTTTCCATTACTTATGGCATACTGACGAGAACATAACAAGTTCGGAACCGGTCTATATCTAGTGAGGAATTGACAAATGATCTTAGCTACCAAACAAGACTTGCAGGTTTAATTCAATGCAGGTTGGGGCTTCTGCCCGCTGAGTAGTTGTTTCCTGTAAATCTTATTCATTATATAATTTAGCCTACCAAGGCTAGAGGTAGCAGTTCTTGGTACCTTTTTTTGCAGGTCGCTATTGATCACTAAGACATCAGTGATGTCCGACGGGTAGTAGCACTGACCACCAGAGGGATACACTTATCATTCACAATGTCATACTGGAGTCAGTTTATATTTTTACTCTTATTTTTCTACGTAACAGTAGCTACCGGTCCTGGACTCTGGCCCAGTTTCTTCCCCAGGGAATATTTCTTATATCTCTGAAGTGAACTATACTAACACTAATTGTTTGCAGCAGCTTTGGGGCTATTTCGTTTTACATTACAAAATTAAATTATGCATTCTTCTCCAAGTATAAACCAGTACTGGTTTCTCCAGATTTAGTATTTGCCCAACAAAAAAATGATTTTGTACAAAATGAAACCTAATCGACGCACGCTTTTAATTTTCATTAAAATTCTACCCATTCGGCATTTGTATGTTTATAGTTTACTGAAAAGTAGCGTTTTTAAAAAATTTGCTTTTCTTTAAAACGTTTTAATAACACTACTATGAAACAGAGACATTTTACTTTTTACTAAATTTCTTGGAATGTTTTAATTTTCATGAATCTCTTGACCAAATAGTTGCACCAATGTACAGTTCATTACAGAGATATCAGATATGTACGAAATCACCATAAAATCACCGACAAATATGCTGCCCGGTGTCATTTTTATCCAGCGATTTTATAGCATTTTTTTTATATTTCTGCTATGAAACGTAGACAAAATCCTTTACAAAATTAGATGGTAACATATTTTTAATCAGAATCGCACAGTGAGCGATGCAAATCAAGGCACATACAATGAATATAAAGCGGTGTTACGTTATAGGTACTTTCTTTTTATTCAAGGATTATTAAATTTGAAGGCGTTAGGTGTTACACTGCAAATATTCGGACCAAACTAACAAGAATGCTTCGTATGCTTGAATGTTTGCCCAAGGCGGAGAAATTAGAGTCAAATAAAACTCGATACCATGTTATGACCTCACCCAAGTTAGTATATTATTCATACTATTTATCAACATCCTCTGTTGGCCTTTTGGATATTATTACTTAAACAGCTCAAACAATAGAAGAAAGTTTTTAGATTAGTACGGCATTGTGGTCGAATATTAGATTGGAAATATTCCCAACTATTATACTAGTTAAATTTCTTTTCCAATTTAAATCTTTTTTATTCATTTGTCATATCGCGACAGGATGGGAATTTGCGTATGGTATATATCGCTAAAATTATCTTATGAATCGTGAGAAACTAGAAAATACACTCAATCAATTATGTATGTCTCACTGTAAACGATGCCACTACTAATCATAAAAAAACTTGATAACCCTGTGGGATTGGTTTTAATTCGTTGACCTGGATATTTATACGTATTGCAAATAATTGCTATATTTATTTATATGCGTCTTATAAATTATATAGGCAGCTACAAACATTGCATGATTATAAAGCAACTAAAAAGCCTTGAAAATGTCACCTGGTTAAAAAAAATACACCTAAAATAGCCTCCTTACAATACAACGCGATCTAAAGTTTTTCTGATGTAGCATTTATCAATGCTAAAATATTATTATAATTATTCCAAAAGAGAGAATTAAAATCTACTGACGTATGCTAATGTTATATGCAAATGATACAAATCTTAAACGCGAATAATATAATTTTCACACAGGTGAAACACTATAGAAGCAATCTATCGTATTGTGTCTTCTACATACCCAGATGCCGTTTATTGGAAATAATTTGCATTTCGTTGTGATTTGTCTTGCACGAAGATATAAAGATAATAATAAATCAAGTCAAAATAAAAGTAGTGCGTCGGACGCGACGATATAAGTATGCCATTAATATTATCAGTGCAACACAAGATACATGATGCAAAAACCGCTGTGGATCAGAATTTCCTCACCGTAGTAAAACTTGAGGTGTGGTGGAGTTTATAATAAAAGTAATTTTTGACGTTTCAAAAAGTCACATTTTGACGTTTCAAATAGTCACATTGGTGAAATGCCACTAATATTTATTTTAGACTTTGGGGCAGATTTTGCTTATCAACGAACTCGATCTCTTCCGTGACCTCTAGAATGTGTGTACTAAATTTGAAAGCTTTATCTCAAAAACTGTAGCTGCTATCGCGAACCAGACAAGACACAGACAGAAATTTTTTTCTGTCTGAAATTTTGTGTATCGTCATAAATCATCGAGATTCGTCCAGAAATGCAATAAAAATTTTCAAATTTTTTTCACGAATACATAACTTCCTCACTTTGAGGAGTGAGAAAGTAAAAAGGAGCAAAAAATTTAAATTCTTGTCGATGAAGGAAAAACAATAAATTTACAGTATACTGCTGGACATATGAAATAAATAGATCACTAGTAATCCACCCAAGGCACAATTTAAATGCTATTTAGTCTGATTTTGGTTTTACAAATAATGTTTGTAGATTAATTTTAAATTAGGTCTATCTGAGACCAGAAATGTATTTCTAGAGTATAAGAATTTATAAAAAAAAACCTTGTGGTATACTTTAAAACTGAATTATAAAACCCTCTGGACTCTCTCTAGTTGTAGTTTTGTAAGAATTTCATTACAACACTGTGGTTTACAACATCCTTTGGTTTTAAAAACGACAAATTTGATTTAATCAAGTAGCTATAAGACTATCAAGTCTTAGGGTCAGTTGCACCAACGTGGTTCAGCCAAAATTCAGCTGAACTTGGTTTTGAATCCAAGGTTATGATTGGTCTTACAATAGTGTCCTTGGATTTTAAATCAAGTTCACCTCAACTTTGGTTGAACCATGTTCATACAACTGGCCCTTAAAGCGGTTTTAAACATGCGTTATAAAATATTACGGTACCTGTCTTGAATCCTCTGTTAAAACCTTTTACACTTGTAATAATTGTTATCTTGTTAACATACACAATAAAATAATAATGTGTTCATAAAGGCTTCACAAATGTTACTTGTTTTAAATGTACTTATATAAAACCAAATTTCTTTACAAAATTTATAGTTTGCACAATTTTCAAAACTATGATTTAGAACACAAACCGCTTATAAATATTAATTTGATTAAGTTAATTAGTTGTTTTTACTTTTAGATTTGGAGGTAAATTTAAAAACACTACAGGACACAGAGAGTAGCAAATGATTTTAGGTTAGAATTTTAGGCGAGGAACATTCACAACAATCATAAAACTAAGCGGGTTTATAAGCGTTCTGATATAAAGTGTTTCTTTTCTTAAACACGATGATAAGGTTTTAATTAATTCCAAATTGTTTTATACGGGCTTACAAAACATTATAGGTAACTAGATGTCTAAATATACTTATTCAAATACTTAATGACTTATTTATCACTTTCGTAAGAGCTAGAGATCTTAAGATTTAACGAAAGAATAACAGTTTTATTCCCAAAGGGGCCATTTTCCTACAGTGTTCTATTTTGACAATGGGTAATCCCGAGGCTAATCCATTTTGAACAATGTTTTATAAAACTATATTTAAATATATTTATTCCACTACTTTTTGTGTAAAAAGAATGCTTTACTACATACAAGTTATATTAATGCAGTTTTACAATAACATTAATAAATAAAACATAGATTTTTTGCAAACTAATAATTTAATTTTACGAAACGGCATTTAGCCACTTTCTAAAAGCGCACTGAGGAAATATAAAATAACATAAAATTTCCAGGATATGTTTCCTATAATATGAAAAACATTTTTGCTTTATCCTACGCAACAATGTTGTAAAATAACATTGGGAATAAATATTTTGAAATAAAACAGTTTTAATCAAAAGCAAACTAGCTATTCATGGTATCATTAACGGTTTAATAAAACCCTTCGACTAAGATCAAATGCTTTTATTATAGGTTTAATCAAGCCCTCCACGCTGTCACTGAGATAATTCAATTAAGTGCGATAAGTTTTATAACAGATTTCAACTCTTAGTTTTGACTACTTTCAGTAGGCCCTTTTATTAGACTCTTATGAATCCTGCCACAGCAATATAGATTTATGAATAGTTTTATAAACAATTCTTATAAAAGTCCTGTAAATTATAAATAAAACGAATTATCGCGAATAAAATAATATAGTATACCTCCAAATCTTATTTCCTCCATTTTATTACACAATAGGCAGTGGTTTCTTACACGAGCCATAAGAAAAAAGTTGCCAAGACTACTGACAATCTACTTTATAATTTGGTTGCTATAGTCGTATCATTTTGGATAGGAAGTGAAAATAGGTGTCACCTTGATTAAAAACTTGTTAAATTTAGTAGTGTCAGGGTTTATGGCCGTTTAGTAAGGCTGTAGTTATTACTTATTTTTATATTTTTAGCCTGGCTTATACGAGTCACTGCTCGGAATAATGCATGAAATTTAGGAAAATACTTGTTGGTTAGACAAAATCTGGGATATTTATAAAACAATCCAGCAAAAGCAAAAAAGTACTTATAATAATAATTGACGATAAAAGTTTGTTCCAACTTACTTCGGCTCGGAGTGTACATTCTATTTTAGACATACTGGCGACATATATTTTTACAAACGCAGTTTAGTCTTACATTTGGCCATATAGTTCAAGGTGAAAAGGAGATACCCAAACATAGACTTAATTACTTCTACAGAGCCAAACAGCAAGTAGGCTGTACATACACGTACATGTAATCATTAATTTATTCTATCCACGTTGAAATGGACATAATTCAAAGAATGCTGGGTGGATACATTTTTTTAAACAATGCATCGTAACCAACCGTGAAAGTTTTATTACTTATTTACTATAAATAACATTAATTTATACCCCGATTTAGACAAAATGTTTTCAAAAATAGTGCACATACTGAAAAGGCCGATAGAATATCACTTGCCTCGAGAAAATCGTATAACATTTTATTTAAAGTGATTAGTTTTACCTAAACAAAAAACAAGAAAATAAAATTATCTAATAACAACTGTCGCCAAATTTGTACTTGGCAATATTGCACCCATTATTATGCCGTACGTGGTGAGTGATGACCTACTTTCTTGTACGTTTTTAACAGTATTGTGTATCGTTACGGTCCCTTTGTAGGATATCATGCTTTAATAATTTTTTTAGTTTTGACTATCTATACACTTTTTACTGATTTTTATTTGGTGAATATGGAAGACGTAGTACAGAATGCCCTACGCAACTTTTTCATTTAAGTATACCATAACCATACGTAGGATTTACCGATCGGTTCCCAGGGATGGCTTTATAGATATAATATAATATATTGCAAACGCCTTATTTAATGTTCACGGTAACTTTGTTTTGTCAGGGAATGGAATGCGTAATAGATTCTTTTAAATTACAGTGTATATTGGTAATTTACATTACTGCATGGAAGGGAGAAAACAACACGATCAAACAATATCTTGCATAACGTGGATTCATTCGGACGTAGATACTAAAAATGCGCAGTTAAAATGTTAGAACGTACTAAACCGACGGAAGCTACAGTAAATTCTTAGATTCGCGATATTGCCCATTTACAATTTGATGGTAGAAAATTGTATTGCACTAGACGCAACAAAGCAATTTCGTGGTCATGCAACACAAATATTAATAGACATATTTCCTCAGAAAACTATAAAAGGAGCGTAGGTGGTTTTACTTACAGTCACATGCAACGTAATTTTAACTTGGATTTAGTGGAATTTATGATAGGATGTAACATATCGTGGTCTAAACTAGACAATCCACTTTTTAGACAATTTTTGGAAAAATGTGTTAGTGGCAAATATAGCAATGTTAACGTGCCTTCGGAGTCTACCCTAAGAAAAAAATATTTATCAACGCAGTGTGAAAAAACTAGACAGAAAATTTCTTCTGAGCTTAATGGGAAGTACATCTGACTTAGCGTGGACCAAACCAATGCTTACGGTTTTAAGGTAGCGATAGTTTTAGTGGGTCCATTGGAGGAAAATTGTTCAATGAGCGGGCACTTGATTGTCTCAAAATTTTTAGAAGCTACAAATTCTCGCACTACAGCGGAGGTAGTGAATTCAAGTCTAAAAGAGTTTTGGGGTGACAAATATGCAGAAAATAAATACAAGTTCTTATTATTTCTTACCGATGCAGTGAATTATATGAGAGTTGCTGGAAGAATTTTGAAGTAAACATATCAAAATATACTTTATGTAATATGTTTAGCACATGGGTTTCATAGGATTGCTGAAGTTATTAGGGGGTGCTACCTAATGTTGATAATTTGATACCTAGCGTAAAGAAAATGTTTCTTAAAGCACCAAGTCGTGTGCGGTTATTTCATGAAATTCTACCAAATGTTCTATTACCTCCACAGCCCATTATAATATGATGAGGGAACTTGGCTAGAGACAGCATCGTACTATTACTGTCATTTTGAAAATGTGAAATCCCCAATACAACAGTTAAATCCAAATGACGCAGTTGCTATTTCACAGGTGCAACAGGCATTTATGTATCCAACTGTTCCAAGAAAATCTGGAGACCATACACGGAAGTTTTTCACGAATTCCTCTAGCCATACGGGACCCTCAATATCAGCCAACATCAGAATTTACTACAGTTGATGCAATAAACGATGTGTTCGATCTTCGACAATATATTTTTAATTACAGGGAGAAATTGCTGCGAGGGTATAAACAAAATTCTAAACTGTTTTACAAAAAATCCCGGATGTTACGATGGCAGGTGCAATAGACCTTTTAAACGACAAAGAAGTAGACTTTCCTACACCGGGCATGAATGTGGTGACTGCGAAAGTTTACATATTTTAAATATGCTCTAGTACGTCATATCTGATTGGTAAATCCTACATCCGACCTTGCTAAGAACAAATTGTTATCAAGGTTAAATATTGCATCGGAGACTTGGTCCACGTCATCGGCATACGTTTGTTTCGAAGAACTAAATTCCATCGCTTTCGAGTAAATTGTATTTGCCAGACTTGTCGACAACCAGTTAATTGGCCCCTTTTTGTTACCACTACGTTTGTTGAAGTGGTGAAACATGTTGAAATTTTTGCAAAACACTGTACCCTGTACCTAACTATTAAATGATGTTTCGCTGGTAATTCTTAGGGATATGGTTTGTGTACAACGATGATTAGCACATTATAGCCGCGTTCCTAAATTTCTAGACAACAATCTTCTTGGACGATGGACATGAAAAAAACGGAACCACTGCATGGCCGCCTCATTCACGTGGTTTAAATCCTTTTGAATTTTATGTTTGGGATTACAAGTTTGATTTATGAGAATGAGATGGACACGGGTGACGAAATTAATGAACGAAATTATTACCGATGCAGAAACCATTTGAAAGAACTTTGAGCTGAATGAACGTGTTCGCCAGAATTGGATAAAACCTGATGATTGTAAACGTGTTGGTGGAAGAGATTTTGAGTAGTTATTGTGATTTCGTGGTTGTTTTTGTTATACTTTGTGAATGAGAAAAATGATTGTTCATCGAGATAAGGAAAGCTAATAAAATGTGATTTAATTTGGAGTGGCTACTAACTTATGCATAAATAAGGTTTTTGGTACGTACGGCTGGATCTTATTTAAGAATTTCCTCGTTTTTTTTTCTACGCAAAACGAAAAGATTTTATAAGACGAGCTACAAATAATATGTCCTCGCTTTTCAATAAGTGATATGTTCGAAAACACCCTGTATAAGATTTTATCATATTTTATACAGCGAAGGCCAGAATTTAATCAGAAAACTTAAAAGGTCGATAAAACACGACAAAATAATATGGGTTTGTCATATAAACTTATAGCTAAATATGCTTAGTTTTCGAGATAGAGGGGGCATTTCTCCGGATATAATTGAGGTATGAGTTATGATGATGAAGTTCAGAAGGTGCATTTTGCGTGCGCCCATATTTGTCATATAAACTTATAGCTGAAAATGCTTAGTTTTCGAGATAGAGGGGGCATTTCTCCGGATATAATTAAGGTATGAGTTATGATTATGAAGTTCAGAAGGTGCAATCTGCGTGCACCTCGAACAATTCTACATTCGAAATTATATTAATGGAAAAATACAAACCATGATTACATGGTTCACATAGCATCTAATTGATAAGAAAGGGATGAATGATTTTGAAATGAGTTTAACTCAAATACGTTGCATCCCAACAAAAAATTATATGAAAACTTGTTTGTGTAATGTAATGATAGTAAATGTCGAAAAAGGAAGAAAAAGCAGATTAGGTCAGTAGTGTCCCAATTTTTTTTTTTTTTTTTTTTTTGGAAAAAAACATCCTCAACACCACCCACCGTCCCGCTTCTGGTTCGAATGGTGGATGAAATGGTGAGATGTGCACTGATGTACGCAACATTTACCTTCTGAATTTCATAGTACATACATATTTCCGAAGAAATATGGAAAAACCTAAAATAAATTAAAACTGTAACGCCGTCTCGAAAACTAGCATTGTTTATGTGGAAAAATTTGAAAGAGGCTGTATCCCTCCTTAAACTAAACCAATCACGGGAATCTTTGGCAGGAAAGAAAAAACGAGCGCATTGTTTATTCACAAAATTGCTGACATTTTGTCCATAAAAGACTGTTGAACTGTGCTGATTTTTTATATTAACGGCGCATGCTTCTGCATGCGTCTTTGATTTCTCGTTTTCGGCGTTATTATACAATTTAAAAAGGTTTTTTTTTTAGGTGTTGTATTTGTTGTTAATGTTTTAGTTTTAAGCCCGAACCGGCTCCACTCCGTCCAACATAACAAATGCCCCGTCGCCCCCATACGCGGGGATGCTAGTTCGGTAACGGACAGAATGTCAGACGAGAGTCATATTCATTGTACTATTTAATTGTTAATAAAGTTGTTTTGAATTTGAATTTGGTGAGCCTGAGAAAACATTTACAAAATTTGGATTTGATTACCTTGATGTATAAGATAACAAATGGACTGTGACGGTGATATCACTATTCTAAAATTTACTAATATCATATGTAATCATATTTAATTAATTATCCGCCCTCGAATAATGATATGTTATTAATTATTCCAATGTGGTAGTATATCAATTATTAATGTAGGTTATACTGCAAAATACGACCTCCAAAAACGAGTTCGAAAGTTAAGAGTGAACAAAAAATTATGTTAAATAATAATTATTTATTATCATTGCCTTAAACTGTGAAGTAATTTAATTTTGATTTCATGCAAGCGAAATACAAGTTTTTTAAATAATCACGTTTCGACAAAATGCTGTAATTTGGAACAGCCGAAATCTGAAATTTTTATAGAATCTATTATAAATGGAAGAATGGGTTATGAAGAAACAAAATATACTATAATTATAAATCATTTATCATTAAATCTAAATGACGTGTTAGATTAATTATTGAGAATAATTTTGAAAAGAAAAGGGATATTTAAAGAGCCCAAAAAAAAACTTCTTGAGCAATACTTAGGGAGATGCATTTTCTCACACACATCACTTTTTACATAATTAATTAATTGTAATATATCGTAGAAAATGTACTTATTAGAATGCAAAAAATGTTTATTGGTTAAGTTTTTAAGTAATTGCAAGAGGAAACTGAACTACTTTTTGAAATCGGAATATTTGCCAGATCGTCGGCAAAATACTGCTTTTATTCACTTCTAACATTAGTCATAGTTGCCTCAAAATTTTAATTATTCATTCTTTAAACGTTATTTGGACCGTCTTGATCTAAGAAGCATGCAAAACCGTTTTTAGCTTGCTAAGAAAAAATATGTTTTTGGTTATCACAATCGCCCCTTAAGAATAAACACTAATGAGTCACTGTGATAGCAATGATTATAATTGCATTAGTGATTCAGCTGAGTCAGAAAAATTAACAGTATCACCAGGAGATAGTGATTTTACACTAGAAGATCCCAAAATGAAACCGTTGTATTGTCCGAAAAAAATAAAGATTTAAAAAAGGGGACTTTGTGTTGGTTAATTTTAATTGATGATTTAATGGCAGGATAAACTTATCATTATCAAATAAAGTTCATATCTATTGGAAAGATCCTATTTTCAGTTAAAAAATTGTATTTTATAAATGTTCCAAAGTAATCGAAAGTTGGCGATTGCGCATCTACGGAAAGAATACATTTAAAAGTGTTACTGAACTCGTAAATTCTGACAATATTAATTTAACTGCTTCTATTAAATAAGCAAAGCAAGTGTAATAAAATTTTTGCCTGAGCGCAAAGAATTTTAGAACTTTGTTTATTGGCAATAACAAGCTAACACGTTTCACTCCATACAACATTTATACATTTATTTTTATAAATAATATGTAAAACATCATGAACACATTTTACTCTCAGTATACTGACATCAAATAAATGTATTTTTAGCGCTCTAACAACAGATTAGTGGTGGTAAAACGGAAATTGGGATACAGTTCTATGCATTCCTTCTTATCTATTTGTAATCTAATGACACTGAAACTAAAAATAAGTTTTTTTGTAGGAATAGCAGTAGAGAAAGATGGATGACATTGTGGGGTAACTATAGCAGAGCTTTGAAAAGTTTGTTCTGAAAATCCACCAAAGCGAGACTACTACTTGGCCAGTCACATGCAATATTTAGTACCCTACATGAACTTCAGGCAACAAAATACAAGCAACATTACTATTAAACTAGAAAAATCTTCAGAATCGCAGAGTAACGTTGACGACGACCTTCAATTTGATGATAGTGAAGAAGAAATGGTGCTGATGATAGACGATTCGTCAACATTTTCGCGGTATAGCAAACTACAAGTTAACACAATTACAAACATTCCAAAGCAGCAGAATACGACGAGCCATTCTGTTGACGAAGGAAATTGAGTGAAGATAATCTAGATTTGGGTTTCTTCAAAAGCTTGCTGCTGGAAATGGCTCAGCTCAATCCTACCCAATTTTAAATATTGATGCTAAAATCCCTAAATGAGTTTCTGTATAGTAACAGTATCATAAATTAAATCAAAATTTGGATTGGGAAATAAAATTAAGCAGCAGTTTTTTTAACTTCTATTAAATTTATTTGGTAAATAGTTTCATTGGTTACGATCATATCGATAATTGTTTCCATGGAATTTATCTATCAAATAAACTTACAGTAGGTGGAAAAACTGGACCAAACAGCAGATTTTTTTTAAGTAGGAAAACTGAGAATAAGATTGGATTATAAAAATGTGACATTTTATTTGCTTCATATTTATGTATTTCTAGAAAAAATAATGAAATAATTGGGTGGAAAGAAAAATAATATTAACTGAAAATTTTTTTTGTTAATTATTATTTACTAACTTTTACAAATCTTATCACAGATAAGTATAACATATATCTTTTTAAACAATTATTTTCCCGGCTATTTGCCAAAACGCTGAAACTTGGATTACAAAAAAGATAATATGCACATTATGTTCAGTACAACTGACTCAATAATGTTATTTTTAATTTCAACTATTCTGTCTAGTAAAACTAAAAATAAATAAAACACAAGGTACTCACCAGTTGACACTCACTTTAAAAAACTTTAAAATATCTACCGACACGTGTTTCTGCTTGCTATAGCGTCATCAGGGTAGCCAGCACATTTAAAGAATCCAAAGTAAGGAAACTTGTAAACCCCAATGTAATAAACATTAATGGCTTCAGAGAACAGAATAATTGAAATTATATAGTGGAAATACCCCTTAGGGTCAATGAAATAATTTAAAAACAAATTAAGTTCCTCTTCTTGATAAAAGTTAAAATATAGAGTGGAATGAAAAATAATATTAACTGAAAATTTTTTTGTTAATTATTATTTACTAACTTCTACAAATCTTATCACAGATAAGTATAACATTTTAACGTGAGTCAACTGGTGAGTACCTTGTGTTTTATTTATTTTTGGTTTTACTAGACAGAATAGTTGAAATTAAAAATAACATTATTGAGTCAGTAGTACTGAACATAATGTGCATATTATCTTTTTTTGTAATCCAAGTTTCAGCGTTTTGGCAAATAGCCGGGAAAATAATTATTTAAAAAGATATATGTTATACTTATTTGTGATAAGATTTGTAAAAGTTAGTAAATAATAATTAACAAAAAATTTTCAGTTAATATTATTTTTCATTCCACTCTATATTTTAACTTTTATCAAGAAGAGGAACTTAATCTGTTTCTAAATTATGAAATAATTATTCGGTATTACATAAGCATCCTTTCAAACCTAACATGATAACAATAATAAATACCTACAGTTTTTAACATTTTATACTGCCATTTTTGCCCGAATGCGCTAGTATAAAAGTTTTAATTAGATAATGAATTGAAACACGACCATTCGAATACATTTTATCGCAGATAGTATTAAAACAGCTACTTCATCTAGGAATAAGATGACACTGGATAAATAATATTAATATTAATAATATGAAATAGTATTCTTAATATTAGAAGCAAAAAAATATATATTGAGATTAAAAAAAAATAATTCACCGAAAAGAAAAATTTTTACACTTAAGAAATGATTCCTTTCAAAATGTATTTTCTTTTTTCGTTTTGGTGTCAATATTTTTTTTTAATCCATATTTTTTACTTCTAATATTAAGAATACTATTGTTTAATCCAATGTCATCTTGCTCCTAGATGTAGTTGTTTTAATAGTTTCTGCGATGAGTTATATAGGTTACGTGTTTGATTTATTATCTACCTAAAACTTTTATACTAAGCGCATTCAGATAAAAATGGCAGTATAAAATGTAAGAATAATTATTTTACTATTTTTTCTAGGAATCACTAGTCTGATTTCTGCAACTAAACCCTCTCCTAATTGTTGCTGTTCCAAGAGAACTAAAACATTTTAGTACTAATAACTAATATTTTTTTCCATGAATTTCTTAGCGATAGGTTTATACTGTATATGGGTAAGAGTACTAGAAGTTTTAATATTAGCAAGTTAGATGATATGAGTAGTGTACAGGGCACCCTGGGTCACCCCCCACCACGTTGGAGTGGGCGCAAATGCTGCTTTCTAATTGGCTGATTCAAATATTCGCCAAGTTTATGACGCCATCTAGAGCCGGGCCTCCACCTATCAGTAAGAGGCTCTACTACATGGTAGAGTAGAAATCCTTAGTCCAACCTAGCAGTGAGAAGCTAGTTGTGTAGTACAAGTTTCTTTAGCATACTTGTGCTACTCCAGTAGAGTTTCTCATCGCTACATGGAGTCTTGCGTCTAGAAGACCTCACAGGCAAAGTGGGAGATTTGAACAGGGACAATCAGAGAGCATCATTTATCCCCACGACAAAGATCTGGGGTGCCACTCAGGATGCACCATACACTACTGATATGTTTATTTGTCTTCTTTAATACTCATAATTAATACTTCTTCATCAAAATGTCCACGCCTAGACTTCCATTCGAAGCGTTTTCTCAAAATGAATTTCATAAATTAACTTACTAATATATATAATAGCATTTATAAACTGCTTCTTCATTTATTTGCTTCAATTTGTATGGCCAGTTGGTAATTTTATAAATTCTGCACTTACTAATTTGATTTTGTCACGAGCGCCGCAGGAGGTCTTATACTTTTTACTGCAAGAATAGGAAGATCCCACTTTATACGACTAGAATTGCGTATTTCAGTAATGATAAAACATATTAATAAATACTTCACAGTATTTGCTTCAACAAAAAAATTTTAGAAAATTTATTATATTTAAAAATGACCTGTAGATTTATCCAACTGTTAAAAATAAACATAAAATACAAATCGTTTTTTCTTTTATTATATAAAACATGCATTAAGCCTTGGCCATAAATACATGGTAATGAGTTTTACGTCTGACATTGAAAATTATAAAAATAATAATACAGACCGTCATCTTCAAAACCATTTGCATTTTTAAGGTCAGACAATCATGTATTTAGCCTTTCAACGTATACTCTTTTATATAATCAGCTACAGAATCAAAAATAACATGAAAAATTTCATTAATTCACAATGTTCATGTAGGAATCAGGAAGCAATTTAAATTTATACATCGTTTATATATACATACATATACAGGGTGTCCCAGGCACCCTGAATAACTTTGGAGATAAAATTTTTTAAAAAATTGGTGAAACACGTCGACCTTATTTCCAAGGGGGACATATTTTAATGTAATACTTGTATACTTATCATCATCCCTATACCCTACACGGCCACCCTTTCAAAAAATTAAAATGGCAAAGGGGGTCGAGTGATACATCTTTTGAAAAGTCTTTCAATTCTCTACATAACTTTTATCGATTCGTTCCTGAGAAATAATTGTTTCATTATTTTAGGTTCGGGAAATAAAAATAAAAGAAGCAGTTTAAATTATCGTATGTATTGTTCAAAATTACCCCCACCGACTTTCATACAGTAGTATAATCTGTCTTGAAATTCTGTACGAACATTTCTGAACACATCTAGAGTCAATAAACGGCATTCTCGAACAATTCTTTTACATAACTCTTCCAGAGATGCGGGTTTTGTTGAAAATGCCTTCGATTTCAAATGTCCCCACAGAAAGAAATCCAAGGGAGTTAAATCGGGTGACCTAGCGGGCCACTTCACAGGACTTCTTCCAATCCATCGCTCAGGAAATCGATTATCCAAAAATTGACGGACTGCTATAGCAAAATGGGGGATCCCATCCTTTTGAAAAAACAGTTCGCCCTCTAAAAGATTATCGTCTACATCGAGGATTTGGGTAATCATTGGGTCGATGTTATTTTCTAACAGACCGAGGTACCTCGCGCCATTTAAATTGTCAGGTATAAAAAACGGCCCGGCAATGTGATCCCCTAAGGTGCCAGCCCAAACATTTAACTTTTAACTTCTGAGGCCTTTGGGTATGAGTTTCCATGAACCAATCTGGACTGGTTTCACTCCAATACCTACAATTGTGCCTGTTTATCTCCCCATTTAACTGAAATGTCGATTCATCAGAAAAACACGTATTGTACAGTAGACTGGCATTACCGTTTAATTGTTCACTAAAAATCTCACAGAATTCAAGCCGACGATCGGGATCATCTTCGTTTAATTCGTGTACCAATTTAAATTTATATGGATGAAATTTGTGGGCCTTTACAATTCGATAAACACTGCTTCGTGATACACCGAAAGCCTCAGCTACTTTCCTGGTCGATTGAGTATTATCCATCTGCAAATGACCCAGAACTGCACTTCGACTGCTTCATCCTAATCGGTCGCTGAGGTTAGTGCTTTTTGTTTCCTACGGAACCTGTTTCCATAAATTTTGTCAATAATTGTAAAACATACTGAGAACCAACCCTTCTATCTGGGTGATTTCTATTGAATGTGCGCTCCGTAGCTCTAGTATAATTATCGTTTTTAAAATAAATGCTGACAATTTCTATTCTCTCCTGAAGGGTATAAACCATTTTAAGAACTCACCCTGGTAAAATGTATCTCGATTTACAATTGGTTGTGAACAAATTAATGTTCAAGGACTATCAAATACTTATGAGTCTTTTATTATTCTAAAACTAAACGGACAACAAAAGTGTTTTTTGTCGAAAAAACTCGTGTTGATTTGAGGGCACTAAAAAATTTAGTTTTTTTATAAATTCCAATACCCAGTGCCGTGAATTTTAGATTTTTTTAAACGATTTCGATTGTGTGTAAACATCAAAAATCGCCCTTCATATATATCACATCATATATATTTAGTTTGGATCCTTGCGTGTCTCAATTAGTAGCTATATGAATCAAATAATCAAAAATAAATAGAAACGTCAATTCTACCTTTGAGCAATGGCGAGTACTAGACAACGTACCATTTATACAGAGCCTTCATAAATGATCGTAACCCGTGTGACCAATTAGTTACCTTGAACAGCATCGTCGAGTCGTTTCATCAGCAAAATTTGGTTGAAAACTATTTCTTAGACACATACATATATGCAAAAATTCTCATTGGGTTCTGCCGCAATGTGAAAGACACAAAATCACAAGTTAATAGGTACCAATTGTCACGTGGCTTACGATCATTTATGAAGGCTCTGTACATATATGTATATCACTGTATTTGTTGATAATATAAATGCATTGTTGCAATATAGTAGTACATGAACACTGAACAGGTCGTACCTAATTTAATATACGCACAAATATTCAAACAACAAACTATACGTCATCTCGCATGTTGAGGTAGTCACGATCCGCCACTGTCTTCTAAAATTAGAAGAAGCTGCATCTACGAAATACGATACGTACGCGCATATTTACCAAGCTTACTTTTTTTGTCTTGAGGTATGGCATCCCCGCAAAACTTTCAACATAATATGTTGACAAACATATGTATGAAGACAGTAAGTTGTATTGTCTTATCAACATCAAGTAACAATGATAGACATCTTAAATGGAAAAACATTAAAATTCGTAATTACGGCAACTGAATACTGTTAGTTCTTTTAAAGAGTTCTATACCCAATTGAAACGAACCCTAACTTGGGTATTATTTTCAGCAAGTTAAAAAAGCGGTCATGGTCCATTGAAAAATATAGTAATTTGATATCACATAGCCGGTCTATTTTTTGCTATCGTTCATGCCAGTGATTCGAACTTAAAGGTTACATCATGTTTCCATGCCATGGAAAACAAAAGCATAACAATAACTAATTATATGGTACTATCAGTGTAAGCATAATTTTCATTAGCGAGGTTATTTATAAAATGATTATATGTATATAAAATCTTAAGGATCAGAAAAGTGAATCGGTAAGTATTACCGATGAAGTACATATAAAGATTTGCGTTTTATTTTTGGGTTTACTGCTGCTGTACCAACGTGGTATGAGAAAATAAAACAGTTGACAAATGGTACTAAAACCGAAAATAATTTAGTGTACATATGCCGATCTATAAGATATATTTTAAGATTCTCCCAGAACTGCTCCCTAACAAGATTCACGTGTTTCTGTAAAGACCGCTTGACAAGGCACATTAATTATGTGTCAAATCCTCAAGATACAGTTATGAGCATGTATTCTTTTTTTTTTTCTATTACGTCGGACGTAAAATGCATATGCCATCTCTTCTGCAACTAAATCACGACTAATTAAAATGGTGCCTGACGAACAACTGTCAATTCATTTGAAACTACAAACAATTTTTTAACAAATAATCCTCTCCCCGTCTTCCTTTCGTCTTTAGTTGTAATCAAATGTCACATAATTGAACCCATTCTTTAGGTGCCTACAGAGACACGTACATGTCTTAAGATATGTTCATGTAGAGCCAGCGTGTAGACAAAATTTCAGTTAGAAACAGCAACAAAAGACATGTTCGGCGTACTTTTAACTGAAATTTTGTCCACACATTGGCATACATGAACGTGCGTGCATGTCTTAAGATATGTAGTTGTTGTCTTGTACAGATCGCGCAATTTTAAATTAATTCAACAAGCGAAAAAATCCATTTTATAATTTGGACATCGACAACATTCATTCTCTTACGAAAAATAAAATTATACGATCTAGAATGACTTCATCAAGTGGATAACCTTTTGATGAAATGGACCGTTGCGGGATGTGGATGTGACTTTGATACAGAATGTCCGAATTTCATGTCCACACTATTAAAATCTCACTGTTTTTAACTGAACAGGGTGGTAAATAGGAGGCAAAAGTCTCACAACGATCGCAAAATAAAATTGTTCCAGTCAATATTTTACTTAATATAAAAATAGAAATAAATTCTAATTCCCTTATAGAAATTTATCGTTCTTTAAAAAAATCCTTAGAAAATTTAAATCTTTCTATAAATTCAAATTTGAAAATTCTTAGAAATTAGACTAAATTTAAAACGAATTTTTTTCACAGTAATTTCGCAGTAAGAAGTATTACTAACGGAACAAATTGTTTAGGCAGGATATTACCCTACTAAACATCATAATGCTCAATTTGATTTACATAAAATTACTGTGCATCTTTTTTAACAATCGATGTTCCAATACTGAGAAACGAAAATTGCGAATCCTGTATATGAAACATTTCCATTTTATTAACGTCGGCTTGCTTCCGCTACCAAGACCAATCACTGTTTCCAGAAAATAAGCTCATGAAACTGGAAATTTTGCCCGGTTTTGAACCCAGGCGTTTTGTATTAGATTTTGTACACAAACCTTTCTGTTCCTATTGTTATACATTATTGTTATACTAACATGTCATCAACCACAAGCTACAAGAGAACTTTGCAGTCAATCACAAGACAATATCCGACGTTATGATTGTAACAGAAGATTTAAATTTTCGTATAACATTAACACCACGAGTCGCCACCAAGTTGTCCAGATTTGGAGTATTTAAATTTTTGTAAAACATTACCATCACGAAATTACGCTTATCTTTCAATAATACATTCAAAAGTTCAGTAAAGTTTTTAATATTCACACAACCACAGGAAATTATTATGTACACAGACCTACAAAAAAACATGTTCTGTCCTAGATATCATACCCAACTTTTCCCATGTATTTTGACGCGCTGAAACCGAATTTTGCAAAAAAAATTTTTTGACTCGTCAATAATCCTCTATATTCCCCTAAGAGGGAAATTTTTTGAAAAAAGGGTTTTTTTGGTCGCTGATCACGAATCTGAAGTGAATTTTGACATAATGACAGCTGTCAACAAGCTGTGAAATTTCATGAAAAATGTAAAAAGTCAATATTTGGAGCATATTATTAAGTTTTTTGGGCTGCTGATCATGAATCAAAAGTCAAAAATGAACTTTGACATATTGACTGTTTATATTTTTCATGAAATTTGACACCTTCTTGACAGCTGTCATTATGTCAAAATTCATTTTTGACTTCAGATCCGTGATCAACGATCCAAAAAAACCCTAGATTTTTTTTCCAAAAAATGTCCCCCTTAGGGGATTATAGAGTCGTAGAGTCGTAGAGAAACACTGAAGCGTCAAAAAATGTTTTTTTGCCTAATTCGTTTTCAGCGCATCAAAATACACGAGAAAAGTTGGGTCTGAACTCTAGGACAGAACAGTTTTTTCTTTGTAGGCCTGTGTTTCATTAATAACTTTAATAAATGTAATAAACTGTTATTTTTGAATTTTCAGTTCTGTTCAGGGTGAACAACTCATAAGAAACTTTGTTTTAACAGAAACATTACGTCTTCAACTTTAATTTGTTAGTTTGTTAATTACTTTTACAGCAATAACTACAAAATCATGCCATAGGCTTACGCTCACTGAGGCATTAATATATTAAGAAAATGAAAGATGTGTTAAACAAAATTTGCACAGAAATCCGATAAATTTTCTAATCCACACTCTATGAGAATCTCAACTGTTCGAGTCTTATTGATGTCACTGATCAAGGCTCGGATCAAGAGTCCAATTTTGGTGATCCATATATAAAGAGAACGCCTCTAATAACGTTATTGTACGGAATTTCTTTGCACAAACCGTAGTTTTATTCTGTCGCATGCTTCTGATCTTTTCGTAATATTTTTTATACCCTAAATATTTTTCCTCTGTCCATCCACATCACGAATACTGGAAGTCCACATTTTGGTCATTTTTGGTTCATTTGTTCTGAAAAAAGCCCTGCCTCCGACAGCTAAACCTCTGTTCATTTTCTTTTCTTTTATAGTCCCTGACTTCTTCACATTATAACACGTTACTATTGGTCCTCCACATCATCCAAAACCATCAATAATTTAAATTTATTTTTAAATTTGTACCTGTAGAGCCGTGCTAAGCGTAGATATATGCTGCAACCCATTAAAATAAATAACCATGCATTATTCATTGACTAAAATTATGGGTAGTACCTTTCTCGCCAGAACTTCGTATCATAAATCAAGTAATCATTGTATATACATTTTTATCGCTATATATCAACTACATAATCTCACTCTGAAGTATTTCCACACCTAAATCAAAATTTAGGTAGTATACTACCATATTTAATTAAAATTTTCCTGATTGAGTAAAATAAGATAAAAAGTAGTTCCTAACCATAAACACTGATTTATTAACGGCCACCCACTTCTTTCCATTTTCTTGAAAATAGATATAAGCAAACGCATATATTCTTGTTTATTTTCGACAATTTCATAATATCCTCGATATTACAAGCGTTGTTTACATTGTGCTGTTGGCTTATGCCATAATACCAACAGTTTATAAACACAATCGTGTTACTAAATGTGCATTCGGTTGTATTCCCGGTATAATAGGATTAATGTCACATGAATTAACATGTTTGTGTTTATTTTATATCCGGAAAATATCTATAAATACCTTGAAATAGATACGGCGACTCTAAGTGATGTACAGGGTAATTCATTATATATTACCTACCCCTTATCATCGTTATTATTGCCTATAGAAAAATTTTTTTAAATAAAAAGTTGTGTGGTGATGACTGAATTTTGTTAAAATGCTATCAAAAATACAGTAGCGGGCAGATTTCAGGGGATACAAAAAAATTTTTTTTAAATGGAATACCCTGTATATTATTAAATTTTTGGAATGATCTTTTGTTCTTGATTTCAAATATGTTACTCCTACCGTATACCGTTTTTGAGTTATTAAACGTCGAATATCTTAGTTAAACTAGTTAACTTAATATGGAAAAGTTAACATTATTAAAGTGAAGATGAAAATTACAACTATTATGTTTGATGTGACATTTCTTTAATGAAATAATCAAAATTTTACAGTGAGGAAGAAAAAGTCCAAGTATTTACTTGTTATATACAAAATAACAAAAATAAATGTGCAACAAAAAGAGCATATAGGGTGTTATCCAAACGTCCAACACCATCAGAAAATACGTTGAAAAAAATTTACCGAAAGGTGAATAATACCTCCAGTTTTAGTAGAAAAATGCATGTAGTTCAAGCAAATCAGAAAGAACAGCTAGATATACTGCGTCATTTCGAAGGTAAACCCATCCATATTTATTCGCGAATAGACTTTTTTGAAATATTGTATTATTTTTTAGAAAATTCTGAATGTAGTATAAATAATGCAGTAATCAATTAGATAAAAGTTATTCCAAAATCCAACTACGTTAAAAAATAACAACTACCGACCATATAAAATTTTAACAGAGGTTCATAAGGAAAAGGTTGGACTTTTGCCGCCAGATATTCAAAAGTTGATGAAGATCTCGATTTTTTTACTAAAATATTATGGACTGATGAATCATCCTTTTCTACGCTAGGAGTTTTTAATAGGAAAAATCCAAGGTCGTGGGAAAACAAGCACAACAGAAAAAGATTGGAACAAATAAAAAAATCAGAAGAAAACTTGAGAGTTTTGGAATTTTCAGAAACAAAATTGTTGGGACTATATTTTATGATTATTCTTTAACTGAGTTATCTATCTGGAAATAATTATCCCAGAAGCAGAAAATATTCTTTTGCAGATTCCGGAAGCCGAACTCGATGGTATTTGGAAGGATTGGGCAACTCGCAAGTGTCCCACCTGTTCGAGATCATTTGAATAATGTATTCCTAATATGGATAGGGAATAATGAACCTATTAAATGACCCCTAACAGCTGGATTTGACCACTATGGATTCATATTTTTGGGGATTTCTAAAAAATTTCCATAATAATAATAATAATAATAGTATTTAAGTCATTAAAGACAGGATTCGACTTAAAATAAACAATCTGAAGGCAAATAATGAAGCCATTTCCGGTGCAATTATAAATACAAGAAGACGTTATCAATTACATTGACAATAATGGTGGACACACGAACATCTTTTATGAATTATCATTTATTTATATTTAAATTTCCTAAATAAATCTTTGTTATCTATTTTGTATAAAAATTTGGTTTTTTTCTTCCTCACTGTAAACCATTTTGATAATTTGATTAAAGAATGTTTCTTACCAAACATAAGAGTTTCATTTTCATAGCTCACTTTAATAATGTTAACTTTTCCGTATTTACAGTAACTAGTTTAACTAAGATTGACGTTTAATAACTCAAAAACGGTATTGGTAGTGGTAACATATGGTATATTTTTTAATCAGAATAAGGATCATTCCAAAAATTTAATATATACAGGGTATTTATTTAAAAAAATATATTATTTTTTTGTATCTCCTGAATCTGCACGCTACTGTATTTTTGATAGCATTTTAACAAAATTCAGTCATAACCACACAACTTTTATTTAAAACTTTTTTTCTATAGGCAATAATAACGATGATAAGGGGTGGGTAATTTACAATGAATAACCCTGTACCTAATTTTGGATCAACTTTGTAGATACCTATCTAAATTGAGATTTTTTTAAACAGAAAAACATTTTGTAAATTTACCATAGGATTGGGACACATTGAAAGTTACACTTGAAATACAAAAAAAAATAGTACAATTTACAGAATTTTAATACTATCCAGGGTGGTACAAAGTTTACTTTTATCTCTGAAAAACTGGGTTTTTGATGCAAGTATACAGTGTGGGCCGAAGAAAACCGTACTTTTTGTTTTTTTCAGCCGATTTTAACGAACTTGGTGTCAATAGTTAACTGGTTAAATAGGCTACAAAGACCAAATGTCAAGACTGTCGAAATATTAAGATTCAAAATGACAGACGCAACTGAAAATAGACATTCCATTGCGCTCGTTCTTTAAAATTGAAAATTGTCAAAATGACTAATGGCAGGTTTCGAAAGGACGAACTTCCCTCTACATTTTAAGATCACGATGAGTTAAATCGGTTCATTGATTTTATCTCTTGTTGCCACGATGGTAATTAATCTTTAGTTACAGCTGTGCAACTTATATGTACGAAGTTCTCGCTAATTTACGTTGGATCAGTACTAAAAAATTCACATAAATGAAAGTTGACTCTATCAATCATTAAAAGTTGATCGACCATTTGTTGATTATTTTGTACACGTATGGTAAACTCATTAAAACATATTAAGATATGGTAGATTAAGATCTACCATCATTATCTCGATTACTTAGTTCTTGTGTCACTTAAATTTTGTACGGAAAAATGTTTAGATCATTCCACATAAGCCGATGAAGACTTTTTCGAGATTCCAAGAATTAATGGTTGCCAGTTCTGATAACTTCGTATCAAAGCTAGTCTCACATGGTCAATGTTTTCAGGAGTCAAAACCGTTCCACCACGTTTATCACGACTCTTAACATTTGCCACAGAACTATGCATCAGCAGTGATGAATCCATGACAAAATAGTGTTTTGCGAAGGTGCCTTTCCTCTGAAATTCTCGCCAAAGTTCAGAAAAAATGTTCTTTAAACTTTGACAATAGAATTGGTTTTTATTGGTTATAACATTCCACGCAAAAAATACATTATTTTCGGGAATAATAAATAATCCATACAGTACATCTTCATAATATCAACTGATTTTTAATAAGATTTTTCCAGACTAGGATTACCTTTGAAAGAAATGGCAAATCGAGAAACATAACGCAGTTATATTTTCTTTTGACATAGCTATACAAAAATAATGGGTCTACCGGGTGGCCACGAGACTAGGGCCATGCTTATATCTCTTTCAATTATGAACCGATTTAGACGAAATTTAGTACAAAGATATTAGACCTAATTTCGGAAGGGCATGCAGATATAGTAAAAATGGCCGACCTCAGGTTTCACCGGAAATGCGTTTCCCTTTGATTTTTTAAATGCATCACCCAGTATATTTTATGTTTTTCGAAATCTACAACTAAAATTGTACAGGACAGCATTGCCAAATTTACATTTTACTCAAGGAATTTTTCTTTTTTTTCAAATTTACTTTTTACCGCAGAAGGCCATGATTGGGAAAAAATCTGTTCCAGTTGTGTCTAGTAACTCATACTAATAGTAATTTCATCAATTAAATTAATAACAAATGCCTCATGAAAGAATAAAATATGCCAAACGTGTTTTTTAAGAAAAAAATCATTGTTTTAAGTGGCACCTACTAAGAGTCATAATGCCATTAAATAACAAATTTTATTACCAATCTAACGATATCCATCATGCACCACTTCATCTTTGTCAAAAACTGAAAAATATTTAATTACTAAATTGTAAAATATGTAATACTCCCTTTAATTTGATAAAATAATAGTTAGCCATGGATAATAAAAGGTGTCCAATGTCACGACAACATTAAAATAAATTCAGTTTTAACTTCATCTAATTTTGATAGTACATTTAATGGTTTCTTCCCAAATGGGAACATAATAAACAGAATCGTTATTCTCGAAACAAACAAATCGATATGATATTAATATATGGGGAATGTCACAAAAACGATATTAATACAAGTGTGCTACACGCTGAACTTATTTTTTAGAAAATTGGAACTAATACTAAGAAAAGAACGAGCTAATCAAAACCACGAGTTTATCGTCAATAAAGAGGCAGATATTAACGTATTGGTCTATGATCAATTTTCTCCATCAGCCTCACTGCGAGAATTAGAAAACGAATGCAACGTGAGCAAGGAAAGTACCAAAAAAATATTAAAAAAACATAAATATCGCTCCTATAAATATAATTTACATCAGGATTTATATGAAAATGACTCGGAAAAAAGACTAAATATTGTCATTGATTTTTACATAATCAAGACTTAAATGATTTTGTTTCAAAGATACTGTTTTCGGATGAGTCTAGGTTTACGAACAATGGTAAGTTCAACAGATATAATACAAGGGTGTCAAGAAAATCCTAGATTGTTAAGAGAAGGTAATTTCCAAGATTTTTATTCAATCGGAATTATAGGGACAAGAATTATTGGACTTATTTTCTTCGACGGATCGTTAACATGCCTAAGATATCTTGGATTTTTGGAAAATGATATTGAAAATGATATAAATAATTTACCCCCGAATATCAGAAAAAATACGTCTTTCAGTAGGATTGGGCAGGACCTCATAATGCTGCCATTGTTCGGCAATACCTGGATGACACTTATGGACAGAGATGGATTGGAACAAATGGTCCAATTAGGTGGCCAGCAAGATCACCTGATCTGACTCCTGTAGATTTTTATGTATGGGGCCACATTAAGAATAAAGTTTACTCCAGACCACCCACTACTTTAGACGACTTAAGGGCCAGAATTCAACGTGCATTTCAAGAAATTCCTGAAAACGAACTAAGAAGCATTATGAGGTGCACAATAGATAGGGCTAGATTATGTGTTAAGGAATATGGGAGACAATTTGAATATATCATTGGACATTAATTATTAAAATAATTAATTGTTGTAACATTTTATTTATTTTTTTAAATGATGTTCTACTAAAAATATTGTTTCTAAATAAATTTTAAATACATAGGTACTTTTTAAATTAGTTTCTGCAACTTGCAAATCGGAATAGTTTACGAGAGACCTGACATTAGAAAATTTATTTTCTTACCTTAGTATGTTTTCCAATAAATGCACGTTATTTATTACATGAAACTTTATTAAACTAAGAGGTTATTTTATCTTTGTGTCTGTTTGGATCATTATGTAATGTCATTTGACACAATTATTAATTTATCAACGGTATGTTCATTAGAACCAACCCATCCCACATATCTAATAATTAGTCATAAAGTACAAAAAAATACAATGTGCATGTTTACAATATATCTGGGAATAAGCCAATTTGCTAAATTAGCTTTTCACATGCGTGTGCAAATTAAAAGCCAACAACAACCTGTTTTCCAGGCAGATTTCATTTTGCAACATTGTCGCACAATTTGAAAATTGCATTGTAAATTAATATGCTAATGCTAAAGTGAGAATACTTTAATAAATATCCGTGCTTACTTAAAAAAGTAACAAAGAGTAAATTTATTTGTCGAACTTCAATTCCAATTTCCAAATATTCACAAACCAAATATTCTGAGGAGACAAAACTGATAATATGTCTAGCGCCGCTTGCTTAAATAATACTGTTGACAATTTATATCATTGATTAATACAATTACCGAAAAATACTACAGAAAGTCATTTCATCCTGCATGGAATGATAATATATGTATCCAGTTCTGCTCCTCTTCCATTATTAAATAATCAAATTATACAACAAAAGATAGCATATTTCACAGAAATAACTGGCCTACAAATATATCAATTATTTTTAATTAATTAAGGCAAATTTCCACATAACAAGGCAAGAACCTATACAATAATTATTGTAACATATTTTCTGCACCTATTAACGAATTTGTCTGTAATAATTAACCTTTGAGAATTTACTTAAAACAACAGTCACATAAATGTGAAAGGGTGAAATTAATTAATTTCCCTGTAAGGCAAAGTTTTAGCTGACTGGCTGATTAATTCCCTTCTCGTGCTTCTGCAGATCCTTAAATGAAGGATTTATGGTTGAATATACAAAATTTATACCTTAGTATTGAATTTACAGCAAACAAATTGTTTAGCTTCATTAACGCGGCACTAAAAATAGTCGTGTGGAATTGTTCATTGGTAGGATGTGAAAATTATATGAAAGGCAATCATTGCAAAAAAAAAATTTCTGGTAAAGATTAACTGTTTATAAGTACATTTGCTTGTGTTGTGTATCAGTAATTATAAACAATGTTCTCTGCACCAAGTGTTTTCACTTTTAACCAAAATTAAAGCGCCGCAATAACATGACAGGTGTCAAATGAGACAACGTATGGTTTCCTATTCCTTAAATAAGTAATTTTGAGCTCTTGTAAAGTTTTAGATGTTTCCGATTGCTAAAATTTTTTTTTCGGTTAGCCTCAGATGTGCTCGATTAAATTCAGATATAGTTTACAGAGAGGGTCATTGCATGTGTGGATATTTTACTGGTTTACACAATCAAAAATAAATCCTTCTAATGTGCTCGGGGGCACACATTAAGATTAATTTTCAACCATATGGATGACGTTATTTCTTAAGAAACGTGACACAGCTAATATTGAAAACTATAGACTAATTACTATAGTCAACAATTTTTCAAAAATATAAAAATACTACATGAATATTGAATACGCATATTGTTATATGCACAATCGCTCAATTTCAACATTGTTTTTCTATCAGCGCAAGATCACAGATCTTCGGGTATCACACAACTTTTAGCTGAATCTATTGGGTTTCAAACTGATACTTTATACAGTGATTTCTCTAAGGCCTTTGACAGACTGAATCATGGACATACATTCATTATGAAACTTCATGCTGTTGGTTCTCACCGAGTCTGCTAGACTTTTTTTAAATCATACCTTATTGGCAATATTGGCAAGTCGTGCGGCTATCAGTGGTGCAACAGCAGGTAGATAGATATCTGTTGAGGCAATAACCGGCCGGCGGACAAATCGAAGCGAACCGCAAGACTAGTCCATTGTTGTGTGTCGTAGTGTTTACACGCTAATTTATTCCTCTCCGTTGTATTTTATGTTGTTATACTGTTGATAATTTTATTGGTTGCATTTTATTTTTGATATTAACTTAAAATTAAAATATGTTAGACGTGCGCAAGGGTAAAAAAAACGGTCATTCGCTGACAAAGTAAATAAATTTATCAGTGAATTCCCGGATTTATTCTATAATGGTGCTACGATAATTTGTAAGGTGTGCGAGATAGACCTGATGTGCTGAGATAAATATGATTGTAGACGTCACGTAAATACTGTGCAGCATAAAAATGGCGTGCGTCGAAAACACAGTTGATATAGTATTTACTGTTAATGCTTATTGCCATCCGCTGCATATACTCGATAAACAACCATTTCGGGAGTTTTGGAATAAATACAATGACGTTACCAAGTCGCGCAACGTTGCGTAACTATGTACCAACTGTACGCGAAAACATTGCAAATAAGATCAAATGTGTATTAAAAAATACACGGTTGTGGTTATATGTTGACAAGAAGACATATCGTAAATGTTATACGTGTACTGGACCATCTTAAACAGATATTTCCATTATTATTAGCTGGCAAAAGACTAACTGAGTGTACTGGCGAAACAATTACGCGGTTGGTGTTGAAGACGTTAGAAAAATCTGATCTGTCAACAAGTCAAGTGTTGATGTTTGTGACCGATGGTGCCGCGACAATGCGTTTGGTAGGCAGTTCTCTTAAAGAACACGGTTGTAGGTTGGTACATGTTACGTGTAAGTGTATGCTTTACATATTGTGGCAGAAACTATTCGACAAGGTTTTTATAGAGGTAGATGCATTAATAGCAAGTATAAAAAAAGCGTTCCTTAAATCTCCCAAACGTCTTCGCGCATTTCACAGCAAGTGTCCCGGTATTCCCGAACCACCACAGCCGACTCTTATACGTTGAGAACATGGTTGAATGCAGCTTTTTATTATGTTGAATATTTACAACAAATGAAAGCTGTGATACTACAATTTAATCCTGACAAGGCGGCAGCTAGTAAGAAAAGCCAGATAAATTTGAAGATATTTCCGTTGAAACAGCTTTAAAAACTATTTACAAGATTACATGACTCCATAAAAACTTACTAAACGGTACATTGTCGTTAGCGGAATCACTGTAAATAGTGGACGAAGTAAATCGACTGCTACACGATATAGACGACGCAAAAAAAATAAGCGCGTTACAGACAAGTTTGCGTGTGTTAAAGCAAAACATCGGTTCTACCAGATTAAGACAAATTTTTGATGGTACTGATGGTGCATCTCTAGATCCGTTAAGTGCGTTTAATGACTATTTTAAGTATGCCTGTATTACATCAATAGATGTCGAATGGTCTCTCATCAAAATATAAGCATATTTATTTACCACAGTAAATATCGCTCACGGAGACAACCATAGAAACATATCTGATGCTGCAAAGTTTTTATAGATCTTCAGTTTGTAATAACCAAGCTAGTTCATTAAGCTAGTTGAGAGGGTAAGTTTTGCATACATTGTTATACATTTCATTGCTTTTGTTACTAGTTAATTTCTTTTATTACGTTTATTATGATGCGCACATTTCTGTCAACTCTACTTATTATTCGTTGTAAAAGTAAGTTGAATATTCTGCCTACCAGTCCGTCCAAATTACAACAACATTCGCTATCCCACAGAGGTCCAATCCGGGTCCCCTCCTTTTCAACATCTTTAATAATGACATTGTTTGTTATCTGAAGATAAACTGACTATTGTATGCAGATAACATAAATATCCACTATAATATCAGAAGCATCGAAGACTGTAAGAAGTTACAAGATAACTTAGTAATTATGAATGAATAGTGCATTGCAAATATAATACCCTTAAATTTAGCAAAATGTAATGTAATGACCTTTCCCAATAAAACAGAATCAATTATTTCTGATTACTCGTTAAATAATTTAATTCTAAATAGACCTGAAACAATTCGAGATCTGGATGTAACGTTTGACCAAAACTCTCATTTGTAGATCATGTCGGCATTCATTATCAGAAATTGACTTCAACAATATCTGTACACTAAAATTGCCTTTTTCTACATTCATGAGATCACGAATAGAATATGCGTCTATTATATGGTATAGTGGCCAAATCTTTCCCCTGCTATCCGACGAATTTTCGGACTAATATGTCGCTGCAATAAATCCAAGCACTTAGGGCAAGTTAAATTGCCTTCTATGAAGAATGGACCAATTAGGTTCTCCCCTAAAATTCCTCCCCAAACATTTAATCTTTGAGGATCTGGGTTCTAACCAGATGGTTTATGTCGGCCCAGTACTGGAAATGTAGATTCATCTGTGAACATTACGTTTCTAATAAAATTTTCGTCTTTGTTTATTTTTCCATTACTGTTTCGCAAAATTTCATTCGCCGGATATTGTCTGTGGGAAGAATTACAAGTGTTTTTTTTTACTTTGTAGGAATGGTATCATTTTTCTTTAGAATTCGTCTAACTGTCGTGGTACTTAAATTTACTTCTGCAGCAATTTGTCTACAAAAAAGATGTCGGATTCTCGTTGGCAGTAGAGTAAGCAAATCATGAGTTTTAGCATTTCACTGTTGTCGTCGACGAAAGGAGTGTCTTGTGTTGTGCGGGAAATACGAAACCATGTTACGCAAAATTTTGAATCATTTTCAAATGTAGCTGCAAATAACTCTTTTTTTTATTCATCACAAGGTATGATTTGGGTTGTTACATTTAATAATTCGTTTTCTCTATTGTAACTGGTATATTTCCATTATTTATAGAATGTAAGTTTATTGTCGGCAGAACTCACCTTTATTTCTGTCGCTCGTGTTCGATGTTTGAGCGAAATGATATTGAAATTTTAAATGATTAACCGCACACACCGCTTCGTGACTGTGATCCCCTTCCGCTGCCAACGGTCAAACGTAAATTGCGCATACTAATGGACGCGTTTGCACCTTCGTGATTTTATCTGTATTTTGTTCTTGCCCAAGTTACATCATTTTACAGCCAAGGGCTATGTCCAGAAATGACAAGTTACATTATGTCCGATTTTCTATTTTTACAAGTTTGGAATGAAAGCACAATGTCTTAGGAAAATATAATGGATTATTCTGATTTTTCGTAGTTTCATTTACACTGAAATATTTAGAATAATTTAATCTTGACTTGTTTAAATTCCTACTTCTTTGTCTAAGTTCAAAGACGAAGTAGATTTCAAACTCCCTGCTTTCCATAGGCAATTTGAAATTCACGATCGACGCGGCCGGGAATCCAATTTTCTTTTTTTTTTATATTTGTAATTCAAATCGAAACATTTTATTAATACCTACATATATATTGACAAAGCTATCGGTAAAACAATGGCCTAGAAATAATACTCGTGCAAAGCAGTACAAATAACACAATCTGAAGATAACTGAACTATTATGGCAAAGTTGTTATTGCTATTATGGATACATCAAACAAAAAAAAAACCGTCAACTAAAAAAACACAATAAACGTCTTTATGAGAAGGCGGCTGGTATTGTCTTATGCAAACTAAACAACAGGTTGAATAACCGCTCTAATTGCTCTATGCAAATTACTGTTTAAGTATCAGACTTTTGTAATCTATCGCCACTTTTATAGACGCGTAATTCTTGTCTTGTCAACACTCACCACTACGCTCCAACTTTGAAATCTTAAATTGTGATACATGAAGTTAAAGATTTTTTAAAAGAGATTTCATTGAATGTTAATCATGTTATCAAAAATTAAACTGATTGGTGCGTTTTCCAAGAACAAAAAAAAAACAAAAATTTCTTATAACTCGTGAAAGGATGTAGATATCGAAAAAATAAATGAAAAAGCCGTCCCTGTCGACTTTGGCAGCTTACTATCCCGTGCGCAATAATCTCATTTCCTTTGGACGAAAAACAGAAAAGTTTTTTCTAATTTTGACATTTAAAATAACCCTTTTCAAAGCTGACGTAAGTGTCAAAACGTCCGATTTTTCCATCACCAGTTAGGAAAAGTAAAACTTTTCCTAACTGGTGAGGAAAAGTTTGTTATATCAATTAAGAAAAATAAACAACTCTCAAAAAGAAAAGGAAATAACGTTTATTCAAAAGATAATCCAAGCTTATAGAAAAAAATCAGACTTTTTTTTGTATAAAATACAAGAATATGCTATTAATTAATTAGGATTTCAAATACCATATAACTTCGTTTTTAAAATTTACTAAATAACGTTTGTTAATTTTGACACTAAATTTATAATATGTAGTAACGGCAATAAATAAAGAAAAACTTGATATGTTAGAATGTTATTAAAAAGTAAATAGAAATTGGCAATACGCATTTGCTTCCTATCTAGAAACATTTCCGGAGATAATGCAACTAATTATATAGAACAGTTTTTGAAAGAATAGTAAGCAATTTGTTAAATTACGGGAGTTTTGAAAATAAAAGAGACCGGTATGATATTGAAAATGTTGACCGCAGAAATAATATTCTCGAAGCTGTTAACAATAATCGACAAATTGCAGACGAAAAAAAATATTCCTAAGACAACTATACACAAGACATTAAAACAAAGAAAATATCATCCGTACAAACCTAGGACTTTCCAAGCTTTAAACAATAATGATTTTGGTAGAAGACTTGAATTTTGTCATTGGTTTAATCATAAATGCGAAGAACAACCTGATTTTCAGTCGAGTTATATGGACCAATGAGTCGTTTTACAAATTGTGGAATCAATTAACACCACTGACCCACAGAAAATCCGCATGTAACTAGGCAAAGAAACCTTTTAAAGCGTTCTCAAAAATGTTTTCATGCTGCAATTTTAATTGTGTTTGTTAATATAAGCCTCATTATTAACATTTTTTTTTAACAAATGGAATGTACTATATTTTGAATGGCAATTTTAAACTTAGAAACGCTGCATATAAAAAAAAATTACAATATTTTCTTATTAATATTAACTTTTTGGTATGTTATTGTTGATTTCAAAAATGATTTACATAATATAAATATCTTAAATAAAATGTATTTAATCATGGAATTTTAAGCGAGTTCAGCTCTGAACGAACCCTTCATTTTTCAGTAAATGTTTATTTCTTGTCCAAAAAAAAATGAAGATGCTTAATTAGTGTAGGGTACTAAGGCCAAATTAATAAAACAGCGGCGTCAGTTAGTTGATTGCCTAATTCATAGAATTTAAAATTTAATCAATGAATATTTTTGAAAATTTATTGGAAATTAACCTTAAACGTGCCATCAAATATTATGACATTATTTTATACACTAATCCATTGATTTTCAAACGTTTACTAATATCTACCAAAAAATGATACACAGGTGATGTTGTCGTTACTGAGGGCAACATTTGAAAATTGAGACAGTTCCTGGAATTTTTCCAAAGTGAATTATGATTTTGATTGGATTAATAGAGAATAATATTTGTACCAATTATTATTTAAATATTTAAAGCGTTCCAGAAATATGGCTGACTACAGTTTTAGTCAAAAACCATAAAACGTACACTAGATTTCAATAAAAACTGGTATACTTTCTTTTAGCTATGTAAATCATTCGTTCTTTGATTGATATTAATAATCTTACAAATGTCACTTTGACGTTAATCAGTGGCGTCATTATTAAAAATGGTTCGACATCTAATAGATATTCAAAAATTTCGAATTGTTTCTAAAATTGAAGATGGTTGGTCCATAATAAGAAGACTTGCTGCTGAATACAATGTGAATAAAACCACGAGAATGAGTGTTAAAAAACAATGGGAAACCAACCAAACGGTATCCCGTAAAGTTGGTTCCGGTAGGCCCAGAAAGAGCAATAATCAAGAAGATGAAAATCTTATAAATTACCTAATAGAAAACCCTTTTCAGACTGCAGTAAATGCAATTTCAGAGACAAATTTCCCTGCTTCGGTATCTACTGCTTGCAGAAGAATAAAACTACAAAGCGACTTGAAGAGTTGTTCAGCGGCTAAAAAATACAAACTTTCAGAAGAAAAGAAGCAGGGTAGGATTATTTTTTGCACTCAACTATATAATCAATGATGAAAACTTCTGGGGACAAGTTGTCTTTTCTGACGAAATGGTTTTTAAATCCTGTAACGATGGACATGTTCGCGTATATAGGCCTCCTTCCACTAGATACGACGAAAAATATACTTTCGATCCACAAATATTAGGAAGGTTTTCAGTTAATGTCTGGGCTTGGATGAGCCTAAATGGGTTAGGTGTGTGTTGGAACAGTGGTGGTCATCTCAATTCCATTAAATATATTGAAATATTAGACAATATTATGTTGCCGTCAGTAATAAAGGTGTTTTCGGAAAATAATTTTATTTTCCAACAAGACAACTGCTCCATACATACGGCCCATCGTGTCAGGCAATGCTTTCTTAATAAAAACATAGAGTTGTTACCGTGGCCATCTAAAAGTTCGGATTTAAATCCAATTGAAAATGTATGGGGACTAATGGTGAAACATATAAGAAAATTAAATAACCATCCAAATAATGCCCAAGAATTGGAAGGGATAATTGAAGACGCTTGGGAGAACTTGTCGCAAGAAGTTGACCTTGCAAGAAATCTGATTTTGTCCATGCCTGCAAGACTTCAGGCAGTTTTAGACGCTAATGGAGCAATGACAAAATATTAGTTAATTCTGTATTACGTAATTGAAGTTCATTTATTTTATTTTTTTTATTGTATTTTTATGTTCAGTTTGCATTGTTTACATTTTTTTTAAATCTCAAGTGGTATTTTTGTGTTCTTATTTTAAAAATAGAATTATCGTTATACAGTTAGTATTTTAATTACAACCATTAGTAGAATTATCCGTAACAAATATTATTTTTTTAAACAATAATATGGCAGGCTTGAAAATGTTTTGAAAAAGTTATTTTCTAATTATTTTTTAAAATTCCATTTGAATAAAATAAAAGAGAAAGGTTTAATAAGTTTAAAAACACAAGGAAAACCGATCTCCTCCAAAAAACCCAGGTATATTCATGGGTAAGTTTGGGGGTGTTTTGAACTCAGCCAAGTGGGCCTATCTCCCATTAGTCATGTCACTTTAAATCTAGGACACCCTGTATATATTAAGTATTACAATGTACCACATTCAAATTTGAAATGTAAATTGTTTCTACAACAGTGCAAAAAGTTAGTTGTGTTCGGTCAATTTTTTGAGTGGAAAATAGATATTTGCTGGTTTCGCCCGGTAAAGTGACATAACGGTTCGGAAAAGTCTTTTTCGATCCCTTATGTCACTTTTAGTTAACAATAATATCAGAAAAGAATTAAAAATGATTAGTCCATTCTTCTTTGAAGGTAAGCGTATGACATCTGTCAGTTGAATTTCATGAATTTTGTTAAAATTACAAATTTTTTGAGGCTAGCAAGAACGGTTGCAGAAAAAATATTGTACGCAACACACTCCAAAAGTGTCTTTACTGGGCTCGCTAGGGTTCGCCCTGGAAACTGCCCACTCGCCCAGTAAAGAATCACTTTTCGGTCTTGCTACGTAAATAACTATTTTAACGTTCTGTGCCTTCGAAACGAAACATTTTAGGACATACATATCCGTAGATACTTTTCATCATAATTATTTTTTCTACAACAATTTTAAAATATTTAAAATACTTAAACAAGAAACACTGAAAACTCGTTTCAAATTTATTGCAAAATAATTGGACCGCAAAATAGCGTGTAGTAAAGTAATTCGAAAATATTACTCATAACGTTTTATGACTTAATTGTTTTACTTTCCCCTTATTTATCTGTAGAATGAAAATAATTAACATTTAATTAGGCTTGTAGTGAATTGATAATATCACTCTTTCTCAATATGCATTCTTCAAGCTTTAATCATACAGGATGGGAATTTTTTTAATTTAATGTGGTGAGATTTCATATAGTATATTATTTATTTAATATAACCCATTACATTTTATACAGCGAAACTTTCTCAATATCGCAGATGGAATTACATTATGACTTTAAAGAACTATTCATAAATTGTATCCACATACCTTATAACAACAATACAATAAGTCACTTTAAATAACCACGTACCTACTAATTACCGGTAAATACGGTGTCACTCAGCCGAATAAACAAACTTGACCATTTAAGTTAAAAATTCCACTTTCATTATGAGTCGCTGGAATTCCTGGGCAAGATCTACATAAACATAAGTCATAGAAACAATAAGCTTTAATTTGGACGCAGATACGCTTTACGACCAACCCACAATGTAACGAATTCGGTTTTTTTGCAGATTCATGGCCTTGTAAGTTTTTTAATGCAAATTTGCTAAATTAATTAAATATGATTTTGGGACAAGGCTAAATGCATTTATTCCCCGAAAATCAATTACAAAAAATAGCCAAATGACTACACTAATATTTAATTTGTTTAATTACATATAACTAAAGCTGCAAATCGTGTCTGTGTATCATGGTCGTAGAGTACAGATGTACTTACTGTCGCCGGCATTCACCTTGACCGCGAAACTCTTTCTCCAGTCCAGTATATTATTAGCTTTCGAGATGTGTACACGTTAAGTCACTTGGGCGTATTGCATATTATTTTTGTGTTTTTATTTTATTTGTTGTACTGTATTATTGATATTAATTTAATAATAAAGCATGGCAGACGTACGCAGGGGTAGAAAACGGCCATTTGCTGACAAAGTGAATAAATTCATACGTGAATTCTCCGATTTATTTTATGATGGTGCTAAAATAATTTGTAAAGTGTGCGAGAAAGATTTGATGTGCTGGGATAAGCGTGATTGTGGACTTCACGTAAATAGTGTACACCATAAAAATAAAAAAAAATGGCGTGCCTTCGACAACACAGTTTATGTTTGATTTACTATTAATGCTAATTGCCTGTGACGTTCCGCTACACATACTCGATAAACAACCATTTCGAGAGTTCTGGAATAAATACAATGCCCAGGTAAAGTTACCAAGTCACACACCGTTATGTAACTATCTACCAACTGTACACGTAGACATGGTAAATAAGATGAAATGTGAATTAAAAAATACACGGCTGTGGTTATCTGTTGAGACAATAGTTTGTAAAAAAATTCTATTTTAAATGTTATTTTACGAGTACTGGACCCTCTTAAATCGACAGTTCCACTGTTACTAGCTAGCAAAAGACTAGCGAAACAATTACCAGGGTGGTGCTGGAGACGTTAGAAAAATTTGAACTGTCAAAAAGTCAAGTGTTGATGTTTGTGACTGATGGCGCCGTGAAAATGTGTTCGGTAGGCCGTTCTTTGCAAGAACAAGGTTGTACGTTTATACATGTTACGTGTAAAGTGCATAGTTTACATCTTGTGGCAGAAACTATTCGAAAATTCTTTCCAGAGGTGGATGCATTAATAGCAAGTACAAAAAAAGTGTTTCTTAAATCACCTAACCGTCTCCGTGCATTTCATAGCAAGTGTCCCGGTATTCCTGAACCACCACAGCCGATTCTTACACGTTGGGGAACATTGTTGCAGGCAGCTTTTTATTATGCTGAATATTTCCAACAAATAAAAGATGTGATACTACAATTTAATCCAGATGAGGCTGCAGCTATTAAGGAAAGCCTGACAAAATTCGAAGATATTTCCATTGAAACAGCTTTAAAAAATATTGCGAGGAACTATAATCCATTACATGAAAGCATAAAAAAATTAGAAAACAGTGCGTTGTAGTCAGCGGAGTCACTGCAAATAGTGGACGAAGTAAATCCACTGCTACATGCTATAGGTGACACAACAAATGAACGCGTTAAAGAAAAGTTTGCAAGTATGTTAAATAAAGACACCGGTTTTACAAAATTAAGACAAATATGTGATGGTGCAGCCCAGATCCGTTAAGTGCGTTCAAAGACTATTTTACGTATGCGTGTATTACATCAGTTAAGTTTTACATACATTGTTATAAATTGTAACAGTTTATTGTTTCTCATATTAGTTAATTTCGCGTACGCCACTGTCCCACGGAGCATTTTTGACAGCCCTACATATAACGAAAAATTGATTTTATCTTCTTATACGCATCTCAATTTTTTTTTAAGTTAAGACTGCGATTTCAGCAGACGGCCAAGAGAAATCTGTAAATCGAATTAACACATGAGATCAGTGTTTTCTGTAATTGGGTGTTACTTAATCTGTATTTTAATATAAGTGACTTTTGGTAGTTACCAAAATAAAAAATCTAGGAAACAATTTAAGTGCCATTTTGCGGCCTACTCGCCAGGCGACAGCCTCCCTCATTAATAGCCATTTACTAGTGATGAGATAATTTGAATTAAAAATAACCTGTTATCCGATTATTTCATTTACTTATTTTTATTTATTTATTACTGCAACAAATTTAACAAAACTAAATGTCTTAACCTAGTTTACAATACAAAAAATGACACCCGAGGAGACTTCGTATTGTGTCGAGCAGTATTATTGGAATAACCTTTTCAATTCGATTAATTTGTGCTGTAATTCGAATTAAAAATAATCGGAAAATAACTGGAAATACAGGCCATAAATTAGGAAATACGAATACTAAATTCTGATTACCTACAGAACGAATGAAAATGAATCAAATAATCGAATCGCCGAATCGGTCTATTATCTAATTGAACGATTTTATTTCGATTCTCGGTGTGTCAGCAATCAATGCGTGCGTCTGCGTCGTGCAGTGTAGGTACTACCAAGTATGCTAACGACAGAGCTAACGCAGGCTAATGAATATGTTCTTTATAATCACTCGAATCGACACGAGTTATATATAGCGCGGTGCGCTAAACCGCTTAAAAGTTAATTTGAATTCATAATAATTCATTTCATATGATTATTATAGTCGCTAGAATCGAGGTTATTTTAGCACGTTCGGCTACACCGATTTAAAATTAATTCGAATTATCATCCTATTATTAGAATAATCGAATCCTATTATTGAAATCATCCGATTATGCCCATCATTATCATTTACAAAACGTTCAAAACAGTGGTATTTATAAAAAGTCATATCTACCACATCAGTTACAGAGAACGAGCAGGATCACGAATCGTCGGACCAGAACTAATACGTGGCATATCTTCAAGTACTGCTAAGATGGTTATCACAACCTGGGCTGAAAGTAAAACTCTCCAGTACTGGCAAGAGTTACCAGAATTAGCTCATTCGAAGGCGTTTATAAAATACCCTTTGAAACAGTTAGAGTTAATCAAGGTAAACCTGACTCTAACTCTAACAGGCCTCTATATCGGGCACTGCCGACTAAACTATCATCTGCATAAAGTCGGCCTAGCGGAAAACGCCGAATACTGTCTATGCCTGGAGGTTGAAGAGAAGGCAAGCCACGTCTTACACCTGTCCCGCTGTGAAGAGGATCCGATTCTTAATATTTGGCAAAGGTCAACTGCTGCCAGAGGATCTGGACACATTCTCACCCAATAAAGTTATCAGTTTCATTAAGAGACTAAACTTAATAGGTGAAATATAATTAGGAGTGAACCACAATAGGCCTGCTGGTCCAACAAGGACCCACTCACAAAAACCTAACCTAACCTACATTGGAACTTCCAAATTTTCATGGATCGTAGATAAAAATGCTATCTGAGGGTTGTGAGCATACAAAATTTTAAGTACATGTAGAACAGTTGGTTATTTCGACATAAAATAAATTAGAAAAAGCCTTCAACTTTGATGTTTAATATTCTATAAAAAAATATTTGTCATAATTATTTATATACAGGGTATCTCACCAGGAACTGCAACGATCGATATCGCACCAGAAAATTTTGAAAATTTAGAAAATTACTAATGGCAGTGTGGTCAATAAAACTAAAATAATTATAAGCATCTGGAACCTCCGATTATACCGGAATTTGAAATCAACTTGCTTATTTTAAATGGAATATGCTATATATTTTAGGGTTTTCGAAAAGAGCATAAAATTCAGAGTCAAAAACATGTTAGGATACCTTATGCCTAAACCCAGCCGTTTCAGATATTTGACATTTTAAAAAAATTTTGACATGGTTTACAATAACCTTTATAACTTTCTTCGTGTAAAAGATACTCATTTGCATTTTAGCATGCGGAAAGACCATAAGGTGGGCTATGCTCTACAGTTTAAAGAAATTCAATAAAAGTATACCAAGTGTTCCATTTTTGGCGTTACATTTTGTATACTTCAAACCGGGAAAACTTGCTTAAGTCAAATGGAACACCCTGTATTTTTTATATCAAGTTATGTGTAATTAAATTCCTTTTTTTCTGATATAAGCATTGTGGGGGTTTAAGTTACAACTTTTTGAAATATTTGCAATTACCTTAGAAATTCAAGAATTTTTAGTAAAAATTTTATTAAATTAGCCATGATTAGAAACAATCAGTAATGTCAGTTATTCTCTTATGACAAAAAATGAACCCGAGTTTAAATTACACCCACGAAGACTTTTTAAATTTGTTTATTATTTATGGAGAATGTGATAAAGTAATATCAAGAACTTGTAGTACATTTGTTACTAGAAATCCACAAAATAACACGAAACACTGCAACATGCCTATTAATTGGATTGAAGACACCCTGCATAAACTAAAATAGCTAAGATAAAATCAACTAAAAACATGATTCTATTTTAATTTAATAATTGTTCAAAATTCCGCCCTCGAACTTCCACACATTTTTCGTACCTTCGGATTAGTTCTTCATGGATACCTCTTCTAATTGAATCCTGTGGTAAGTTTTGAAATGCATTTCTTACTTTCTGCATACAATCTTCAATAGATGTTAATGGGCTCTCATAAACTTTACTTTTAATAGTTCCCCAAATAAAATCTAAAATTGATAAATCGGGCGAGCGAGGAGGCCATAGGAAGGCCCATTATTGGCGATCCATTGATCGTAAAAAGTTTCTTGTAAAAAATTATTTATCAAATACGCGTTAAGTATACCTTACTACCATTTTGCGGCCACCGCTCTTAAATGTATGTTCACAATTTACATATATTAAAAATGGAGATTTGAAACAGACTCGTGTGAGTTTTTTCTAAAACCGAAAGCCGTATCATGAAAATCTACGTAAACAATGTTTTAAATACGTTTATGAAATTTTCTGTTAAGGAAGATTTTGTCTAGCATTTTTAATTTTTGAATTATTTGATTGATAACTTGTGAATTTGACATTTTATGAATGCCAATTTATTTTTGAGAGCATTTTTAAAATGTTCACTGGACTCTAGTCACCCTCTAGATCACCAGATTTAACTATTCCTGATTCTTTTTATGGGGTTATTTACAAAATACAGTATGTAGTACTGTATGTATATAAGTCTTAAAAACATGTTAATTTTATATCTGTTAAAGATGCTGTTGTATATTTAATGTGCCATCAGGAATCATGACTTTGCGATGAATTTTCCTGTATATACCTGAAGCCGAAAAACAACAAAACTATATCAAACATAACCTAGTTATGTTTGATATACTTTAAGTGGAAAACGGTATAATATAACCAGTAATCACTGTCATTACTTTCTCAAAGGTTTATCATTAAATAAATGTAGTTAAGATGTCTAAATACTTACATCCAATCATTATTTTTTCTGTAACTGTGTGCCATAATCCAATAAAAATATTCATGTCAGCTTTGATTAAAACAACGTTTTCTAAAGAATTGTGCTTTATTATTAGTCACGAACAAACAACATAAGTGTTTATTTTGTGATTGTGATGAAATATTTATGTAGTTTATGTTGAATCTATAGGAAGGTGTCATAAAAAATTATATTGATTGATGATAAGTATCTCTGAACCTATATTGACGGGACGGACAACCGAGGTTAGGTTTTTCCATCATTATAAGAACATTATATTATGCTCAAGGCATTTTTTGCAAAGTAGAAAGCCAAATTATAATGTACAAATTCTTGACCACGTTGAAACACTACAATCATTAAAAAATAACGTAATACTTTAATTACTGATATTGGTATTTTGTTTATTTATAAATAGGTTACTCATGTAGTTGGAGTTATTGCGTTAATTATATCATTATCTATGTGAGGTATATTTTATGCATGACACGAACGTGGGCATAATTTGCATATGAATATTTTTTTAATAATTACTGTCAGGTTATTTTTCTACGAACACTTATGCTAAAAAACCTTCAAATTAAAAGTTGGTAGATAGAAATATAGAGTAGGATATTTCGTATTGACATTGGACGATATGCAGATACAGTGTGTTTGATAGCGCTATGCAAACTCTGAAGAGAATAGGATTAGGAACACATGATGGGCAATGAATTCTATAACTTTGCTGTTCATGGTGGAAACGAAATTTCAAGATTACTGAACTCACAATATCTATAATATTAAATATTCTTTTGACACGGTTTTACTTGAAGATATGAAAGATAGAAATAAATAGATTACCCATTTAAAATCGCATTATATGTTAACAGAACTACCCTATTTTTTAATTTTTTTTTTATTTTTTTTAATTTTTTTTATTTTTTTTATAGGGGAGGGGTTTTTTATCATACCAATTTCTTCTTTTTCATGTTGGATATGTAAAGTGGTTATTTAATTTTAATTTCCTTTTGCTTCATTTTTTTTATATTTTTGTCTTAGTTTTATATACACATATAAATTTTAATTTTATTAATATAAGAAAGACAAAGTCCAATTTCTTTAAATTTATTTTTTAAAAAGGCGACTTGTAAGTCTGTTTGGTTTAAAATTTTTTTTGATAAGTAAACACTTAACACATGCAGGAAATACGATTTGCGGCAACAATCTTTATTGGTGAGTTTATTAGCATTATAACTTCTCAAGTCGATCGACGCATTATAATCGAATGCTCTCAGATACGACTGGGATGCTAATGTTTGCTCCATTATGAAAAATTTGTTTAATAGTGTTTTAAATAAATGGAAGTCAACAAGACTACTGGAAACCGATTTCTACAATTTTAAATAGATCTAAATAATTGAGTTGCTTTTTAACTAACTGGCGTGTTTCTAACTGAAGAAATCACCTATGTCCGAAAGTTCGATATTTGGGAAAATGAAAAAAACGTCTTATTTGATAGTGATTTGAAAACAGAAAGATTTGTTTGTTGTATTGACAAATATATGTAATAGTTTTATTATCATTTAAAATTGAATTAAAAACAACTAATATGTATTGGGAAAAAATTGCTTTTGTTTTGAAGTTAGGTTGTTTTTGCATTTAAGCAACATATTTTTTGTACAATAGTCTTTATTGAATACGAAAAATGTAATACTTCAAGAACTAGTTAATATCATCATTTGCATTAATGACTGGCCAAGCTAATATATCCAACTTGAATTTGTCAACTTCCTCGCTGATGCCTTGAGCACTTATCAAGCCTTGTAAAACAATGTCTTGCTCATTTTTGGTCGATATACTATAGAAACGTTTAAACTCCTCACAGTTTTCTTCAGGTTATTACCTTGATAAGCTACTGTTTATCAAAGCATCTCGACTTACACCGACATGTTTTCATAGGATTCTTCTCAGGTATCGCATTACCTTTGTTATTTTTATATGCCGCACCTGTCACTCTAGCTTTCTTTCATATTCTTCACCATGTCTCAATCTTTTCCTTACCCGAATTACTTCACATTCATTTTCCTCATCCATTATTTTTACCATCCACTATAATACTACTCACTTCTCTAAAAAACTACTACAAGAACTTTTATTCGCTAACACCATTTGCTTTTTGACGTAGAACTGAATGACATCTGTCATGCCAACGTAAAACTGTTGCCAACCGCAGAGAACATAAACAACTAAAAAAAGATCTTGAATTGAGCACAGAACAACCTTAGTTCAGTACTCGAGTTGTTTATGCTCTCAATGGATATTTTAAATATTATTTTTTTTTTACATTGTATAGCCAGGACTTGAGTTGTTTATGCACTCAAACACAGTTTAAAGAATAAGAAACAAAATGGTGGTGAAAGGTTCAATTTCGTGATTTTGGACTTAGGTTGTTTCTGCAATCCCCGATTCAATTGAAAGAAAAAAAATGGGCATTTCCTACATATTTTTTTTATTTGCTTATTCAGCTATTCGATAGTATTTATAAATATGAGCTCACAAAATTTTTTCCGAATTTTTTTGAATTCCCCAAATGGCTAAAAAAAAAAGTTTTGAATTTTAGTCTTATGACGTCATCCGACTAGGTTTGGTGCCAAACACAAATAAGCAGTGAAAGCGAAGTCGGTACCGTAGTATTGCCAGTTTCAAGTATTGTTTACTTATTGAATTATAAATACAATTATTAATTCATTCACATAGAATTTTTTTTACCTTAGTACGAGGAGGAAATTTTATTTGTAACTGTTTTAAAACCTCGACATTTAAATATTAAATCATCAGAAATCGAATAAGTTAGGTTATGTTATAGATTTATTCTGAATTGCTCCATCACACCAGGTTTTCGAGATATCCTAACCTAAAAATGCTAAAAACACGATTTTTTCTCTGAGAAATCGTCCGTTAAAATTAATTAGTTTGGTGTTTTCGTTACAACCACACCAAAAAAAAAAGTTGATCCAGCAGGCGAGAGTAGTGTAATTATATGATTTTTGGGACGCTTGATCCGAATTCGTTGTCGGTTTAACCTCATCAGGTCATGGTTTGTCCCTAACCTTAAGAAATTAAAAATGGCGGATCGGATATGGCAAGTCGGAATTCTGACGAGTCTAAATTACTATAAAACTCGATATTGGTTATATTTTTCCCTCAAGTAAAGCAACTTTGATAAGTTTCTTTATATGAATAATCGCATATTATATTATATTATATGGGTTCCCATTAAAAAAAATCAAAGTAGACCTTGAAATGATCTTAAAAATTTATCTCAGGATCAAGCTTAAGGTCACCATTATTAACCCCCCTCAAAACTTAGCAACTTTTGTCTGAAATATTTTTCGCTATCTTCCTTAGCTATTGAAATATTTGCCTGGAATAATTAGAACTGATCAGACAGAAATGCTGTGGTGGCCTCTTCCGAAAGAACACAGCATTATCGAGAAAAAATTTTTCGAACAAAAGTGGTGTATTTTTGCTGGAAAACCTTGTTAAAACATGATAAAAAATATGGGTTCCTATTTAAAAAATCAAAGTTGACTAATGACCCTCAACATGATCTTACAAGGTCATCATTCTATTGCCCCTCCAAAACCCTTCGACTTTTGTCTAAAACCTTTTTTATTAAAAGTTGCTACTAGAAAGATGATATCTCCGAGAAGAAATAAGATATCTGAAAAATTCATAATGTATTTTGATGGGGAAGGGTAGTACTTTCATATCTCGTTTCATATGCTTCAACGAGTTTTATGGTGAAAAATTAATTCGCGGCGTAATATAATCCCGAATATAGCGACAAACCGTATTTCTTGCATTTTTAGGTTAGGATATTTCGAAAACCTAATGTGATGTAGCAATTCTGAGGTGGGATTCGGAATTAGGGCATCAAAACCATTTGGGAAAGTATACTCTGGTCAGGGTCTGGAGTTTTGTCCAATTCTGTCGACCTGTGAATTATTACTTTGGAATTTTGATGAGAAACGGTTTATTAATAGAACAAAATTTATAAAAAAATTTCTAAATTAAATTAAGCATGTAATAAGGGAAGTGGCGGAAGCCAACTCACAGTTTTACAAATATTGTTTAAACGCTAGATATTTTAAATGGACTGGAAGAAGGGAAACCTTTCAAAGATGACCTTCTCAACCTCGTTAATTGTTCTTCTCTGCAAGGTTATCTAAAAAAATTTATAAATTTACGACAACAAATTTGAACACAAGAAATGCTGAATGAAATGAAATCGATTATATGGTTTAAAAAATAACAATACAGATAATTACAGCAAAGTTTAATTATTTAGTCAAATAATACATAAAATACCTAATTAATTACTCCTCAATTTTGTTTCTGAAAGTTTGCCACTTTTATAGTTGACAAACAAATGTCTTGGGGTAGAAAGATGCGCCTTTGATAATCAACTGATGTACCTAGTTGCAATCTAAAAAACTGCGAATACCTAAATTTGATACCCAAGTCCAGTTATGCAAGTATAAATAAACAAAAATAGAAAATTTACACTTTTAATGTTAAACAATTAACCCACGGTAATATCAGTATTTTAAAAGGATCTCTAACTTAAAGGGAGTTTTAGTGACACGAAAATATATTACCATCATTTCCAGCAAAACTTAAATCGAGAAGTAAGTAAATACGATAGCCATTAAACCTAACTTTTATTTAAACTATAGAATTCCTATCTGATATATTTTGTTTGTAATACATTTTTGTCACTAAAACTCCCTTTAAGTTAAAGGTCCCTTTAAAATGTTGATAATACTGGGGGTTAGTCCATTAACGTTGGAAACAAATATCCAACAAGTATTTTTTATTTATTCAACAATTAATTAAGGTATATAAATTTTTTATATTGAATATGAAAAAAATTAAAACAATTCAAAAAGTAAAAACAGGATTTGATAAAAAACAACAGTGTCAACTTCTAGAAAATAAATTAATTTGTAACTAATTAAATAAATCAGATTTTGTTGAAAATAATATTTATTGTATTACTAATGACTAAAGCTGGCCGAGGTGGCTGGAGTACAGCCACGGTCTTGCGCTAGCGTCACACGTGCCGATTTAGAAGTGATTTACGCTGCAGTCTTATTTGAAAGGTTAATGCGTGAGGTTGTACCTATAAATTATACATAATGTCAAACGCGCCAAAGGGTAAAAAACGACCGAACGCGGACACAGTGAATACATTTATCGGTGAATTTCTGGATTTATTCTATGATGGATGCAAAATAATTTGTAAAGTTTGCAATCAAGACTTATTGTGCTGGCACAAAACAGATTGTCGTCGTCATATCAATACCGTGCAACATCAAAATAAAAAAAATGGCATGCCTTTGACAATTCAGTTTATGTTTGATTTATTGTTAATGTTAATAGCCGTAATATTCCACTACACATACTGGATAAACAATCATTTCGGGAATCCCCAGGTGAACTTACCAAGTCGTACATCGTTACGTAGATATATTCCAGCTGTTCGTGAAGACATTATAAATACGATTAAATGTGGATTAAAAAAATACACGGCTCTGGTTATGTATTGACGAGACGACAGATTGTAAAAAAAATTCTATTTTAAATATTATAGTACGTGTACTGGACCCTCTTAAACCAACATTTCCACTTTTACTAGCTAGTAAAAGACTAACTGCGTGTACTGGAGAAATAATTACGCGTGTGGTGTTGGAGACATTCGAAAAATTTGAACTTTCAACAAGTCAAGTATTGATGTTTGTGACTGATGGTGCCGTGACAATGCGTTTAGTGGGCCGTTTTCTTCAAAGAGACGATTGTAGATTTTTACATGTTACGTGTAAAGTGCATGCGTTACATCTTGTGGCAGAAACGATTCGAAAATGTTTTCCAGAGGTAGATGCATTAATAGCAAATAAAAAAAAGGTATTTCTCAAATCTCCTAAACGGCTTCGAGCATTTCACAGACAGCGTCCTGGTATCCCTGAACCACCAGAGCCGATTCTTACACGTTGGGGAACGTGGTTGAAAGCGGCTTTTTATTATGCTGAATATTTTCAACAAATAAAAGCTGTGATACTACAGTTCAACCCTAACGAGGCTGCAGGTATTAGGGAAAGCCAGACAAACTTTCAAGACGTTTCCCTTGAAACAGATTTAAAAACTATTAATAACAATTATAGAGGACTACACGACGCAATAGAAAAATTGCAAAATAGTTCGTTGTCGTTAGTGGAATCGCTGCAAATAGTGGACGACGTAAATACACAGCTACAGGCTATAAATGACGCAAAAAATAATCGCGTTAGTGAAAAATTCGAGAGTGCATTACAGAAAGATCTTGATTTTAGCAAATTAAGACAAATTTGTGATAGTGCATCTACAACTTCGTTAAGTGAGTTCACAGATTGTTTTACTTATGCCTGTATTACATCCGTAGATGTCGAACGGTCATTTTCAAAATACAAACATAGTTTTTCACTAAAGCGGACATCGCTGACGGAGACAGCTGTAGAAACATGCCTGATGCTATTATACTATAGATCTTCCCCACTTTGTGATGACGACAACCAAACTACTTCATAAATCTGCTTAAAAGGGTGAGTTTTATACAAATTCTTATAAAATGTAACATTATTGTTAAAATTTATTTCCATTTATTGTACTTATTCAAGTATTATGATATGATGTAAACATATGAGTCATATGACGGCTCTGTCGGCCAGGTGACATCGGCCAGCTTTACTAATGACTTAAAAAATGCCTAAATGCAAAACAAACCAAAAATCTAATAAATGAAAACGTAAAACAAAAAAAAATAAAGGTAAAAACTATCATTTGGAAAAAATATTATGGCACATAGAAGGTAGACCCATAAATCACTTACCTGAGATCTACAAACTCAGGATCAAACATTTCATGATAGGAGAACTTAATTATGCATGCCAGTAATGCGAATGTAGATCGAATAATAGAAAGGATGGAAACTCCGAATTCAAACTGTAGAAATTGAACTAGTAGCAAACAAAAAATGATATAGGAGCCAGAAGAAATCTTACATGGCAGAAATAGAAATCGACGATGTGATGGAATCGATATAACATATACCCAATAACAATAAATATATAATGTGATCAATCATAACTCTGCGACTAACAACAGTTACATCAAAATTTAAAAAGTAAAAAGTACCTAAAAGTAACTAACAATTTGAAAATATGGAAATCAAAAATGAGGAAAAATATGTAAATAAAAGTGTGACTGTTTATAGACGTTTTTATTTTATAAGGATCCGGTCATATTATACAATATTGTTACGCCACTGGACTGTGTAGACTGGTTAGATAAGACTGGAATTGTACGCGAACAGCCGGGAATATTCTGGAATGCTCTAGACCGTGTGAATGGATGTATAAATATGACGCACGGTGGGCCAAGAGCCAGTCTTAAGTTAAACGTAAACGAGTAAAGAAGACATACAACTTATAATTGTTCAATTGTAATTATAATTAAGACAGTTATTAATTGTTAATTAGTAAATAAAGTAGTGAGTAAGTGTTACCTGGACTTTCAATCAACGAATCTACGAGTAGAGGTGTTTGTGTGGATAGCAAACACGTAACAATATATATAATTAGAACATAACCATCCCGGAGCTAAATCTTCCAAAGAAATAATGATTATATTAGTATTATGATAACGAACGCCCGTTGAGATTTCTAATACCTCTTTTAACCCGCCAGAACCACTAAAATCCAAATTAAATCTTTTCATTTCCCAACCACTCCTTCATTTAACTCATGCTATCTTAGGCGTGGTATGTAATGAATAAAAGAAAAATAGTCATTATTTTGTAACCATATACTGAGTGAAACATGATTACAATAAGATGTTTGATTATCCCCCACTCAAATGGTTAAATGAAACTGTGAACAATGGATCATTTGTGGATACACATTTCGTAACTTTCGTTAAAATCGACAGATGTTCACAAAAGCAGATGTACACTCTAGGACAAAAGTAACTACATAGGTACATTATCGAAATACTGCAAGATATCACACGTGGTAATATCAGTGTTTATACATACTAACTGGTTTTAAGTACAGCTACAAAATTTCGAAAAATGTATACATCGACTTCATTAGGCACAATCCGTTAGTGTATCTGGTAATGGTGACCAGAAAATGCGCTTGACTAACTAGTATATTTAAAATAATGGTAATATGTAGGAATCGCCACTTTACGTCACGACACGCTACATGTATATCAATTATTATACGACTGCATCAGATGTACTTTACGTACGTTACCCAGCCAATTTTTAATAATTGTGAGGTCAACAATGCTAAATATTTCAATTTCTTAAAGAGATATTTTCTCACTTTTTACTTTCTTATACCTAATATAAGGAAGTATAGTAATCGTGATTTTTCTCGACCTTGAGATTTTTATAGATATATACGTTTTGAACCCTTCTGAATCCATTCTGACTATTTTCCGAATGATGTCTGTCGGTGCGTGTGTGTGTGTGGATGTACATATATGTGTGGATGTGTGTTTGTGTGTGTATGTGTGTATCTGCGATAACTCAAAAAAACACTAATGGGAGACTTTCCAAATTTGGCAGTTAAGATTGTCAACAATATTTTAGGTGACACATTAACTTTGGTGAATGTGGTACCACCAGAAGAGACATAATGAATGAAAGAAGAAAAAAGGTACAATTTCGGGAAAAAAATTAACATTTCTTTATTGCATTTTTGGACGAATATCGACGAATTATAATGAAAAAAAAAATCTGTCCGCATGTTTCTAGTATCGAGATAACAGCCACAGTTTTTGAGATAAAGCTTTCAAATTTGATACACTTGTTCTAAAGGCCAAAGACAATGAAACATTCGGTGATGAGCGAAATTGGCCAGCTGAATGGGGATTCACGGGACCCAAACTTTTTTGTATTTTACTTTACAAAGAATAGGTATATTTTTGATGAAAGATTATAAATCATGTCTACTATATCAAGCGAATAAAATATATTTTCCAAGTACTTAAATAAAGCTGATGTAAACTGAAATAGTTTACACATTTGGCCTCATAAAATGGGGTTAGGATAAATTTAACAGTTTGACGTTTGAAAGGTCAAATTTAGTTACAAAAATGTCAGTCAACAAAAAAAAATTATTAAAATATCTGATATGAATTATTATTGAAAGTATAGAATAACGCTGATAATAAATTATTTAAAAATGTTAATGAAATATTTCAAGGTGCGCTATTAAAATTTAATTAAGGTAAGTGAATAATTAAATAGAATGATTTTTTTTAGATCAGCATGATATATACTTCGAGATTTTGATTGATTTATACGTTTTGAACCCTCCTGAATCCATTCTGACTATTTTCCGAATGATGTCTGTCAGTGCGTGCGTGTGTGTGTATGTGCGCGTGCGTGCGTGTGTGTATGTGTGTATCCGCGATACCTCAAAAAATACTAATGGGAACTTCCAAAATTTGGCAGTTAAAATTGTCAACAACATTTTAGGTGACACATTAAATTTGGTGAATGTGGTACCACCAGAAGAAACACAATGAATGAAGGAAGAAAAAATGGTACAATTTCGGGAAAAAAATTAAAAACTTTTATTGCATTTCTGGATGAATCTCGACGAATTATAATGAAAAAAACATAACTTTATGACAAAAAATCTGTCTGCATGTCTGTAGTATCGCGACAGCAGCCACAGTTTTTGAGATAAATCTTTCAAATTTGGGACACATGTTCTAAATGCGAAAGATACTGATAAATTCGATGATGAGCAAAATTGGCCAGCTGAAAGGAAGTCCACGGGACCCAAACTTTTTTGTATTTGCCTTTAAAAAAAATATAGGTATTCTTGATGAAAGATCATAAATCATGTCTACTATATCAAGCCAATAAAATATATTTTCCAATTATTTAAATAAAACTGATGTAAACTTAAATTTTTATACATTTGACCTCATAAAGTGGGGTTAGGATAAATTTAACAGTTTGACATTTGAAATGTCTAATTTAGTTACAAAAATTTCAATGTCAATAAGAAGAAATTATTAAAATATATGACATGAATTATTATTGACAGTATCGAATGACGCTGACAGTTAATTATTTAAAACTTTTAATGAAACATTTCAAAGTACGATATTAAAATTTAATTGATGTAAGTGAATTAAAATTTAATTGATGTAAGTGAAGAATTAAATAGAATGATTTTTTTACATCAGGATGATATATACTGGTATAAGAAAGTTATGTGCTGGCCACATCAGATATATTTTATTTGAAAATCGAAAAGTAGATAAAATAAGCGACAAAAAAATTATTAAGTCAAATATTCGTGACATAATTAAGCGCAAATTCAAACAGAGAAACAAGTATAGTTATTTTTGGGGTATTTCATAATCTGCAGTTGTATGGTATTGTATCAGATTTGACATTTGACCGTAACCTCCTTTTTGGTTTGTTTATTATTGAAAAAATATAGCAGATATATTATCTGACCCACCTTCTACAAAAATTTTTTCCACATTTGTATGCTTTTAGAATGTTTTTAAAAGAAATCGCAATCAAAAAGGCTAAAACGGGAATCACAACAGAATAATAGAAGTACTATCTTGCATGTGTTCCAACAAATTTTTGGTGATGTCCCTAGTTTGCGCTTAGTGCAACGTCCAAACTCTTGCGTTAAAATTTTCCAAACTAAATTCTATTGAGATCAATTATTCTGTAATGCTGATAGCATTAGACAATATGATGAAAATGATAGCTATCCGCTTGAATATATACACCTTAAGATGTCAGTAGCGTGGATTTAAATATTAATGGACGTTACGTAAACCAAGGATTTAACGTAGTGAGAAGACCATATAATATATCCAACACGCCCAAAATTAATTTGTTAGGAAACAACACATCCAAACCGTCTTTGGTCCCCCACAAATAAAAAACTTAAGTCAAGGTAGGGTGCAGACTACCCAATATATCCTATACACCCTATTTATGTCTTTGAGAACGGCTGATACAGATAGTATTTAATCTGGTTACTTGATTAAAATTAGTACACTATGAATCTAATCTAATTTCTACAAAAAATTCAATAATGTAAACCTGCCATGCAAAAGTTCGGTGCCAAGTCAGTTGATGGTGTCTTTATCACAAAATTATAGAATGTTTGTTTGCTTCTTGTGTCAGAAAAATAAACTGTTTTAAAATATAATCATGTGACCATTGTAATGCAAATGTAGATATCAACAAAAATTATAACATTTAAAAAATAAAAGACAAGTACATATAACCAAACATTATACGTCATTCACTTCGTGATTCCCATAACATAACGACTTTTCTTTACGAGTGTACATTTTGACCCTTCTTTATTAGCGACCTCGTAACACAGTAGTTTAAAACTACCCTTTTATGTTCTAACTACAACACATATATTTTTTTCTGATGATAATAACACAACAAAGCCTCATTCTTTATTATTGTTATTCGGCTCCCCTAGCTAATTCTCTTATCGTAGTGTCGATAAAAAAATTACTTTATTGTTCGCCACAATTATCAAAACAGGTTAGTTTAGGACAATAGACCGATTTAATATTCAAGACCTGTACAATAGTAAACATAAATTTTTACATGCCGTTATTGTCATTATAGTTACGATGAAAAATGCCATTATGGGGTATCGTCTTGCAAACATATATCCGTACATAGGTATATATCTGCTGTTTTTCGGAGAACATCGGATATATAATTATTATTCACATTATTTCTGCATAAATAATTCATTAGCAGCTACAGCTGTAGGTAACGCTGATACTTTTTTGATAATAGTTTTCAAAATGTGCCTAAACCCATAAATAACAAAACAAGTTTACAATTATTGTATATGTGGCGTAGGGGAAGGAAGGCAGATATCCCTGCGCCAGTTTATGGGGGTCGAACTGATTATAATTACTGAATGTGTTCTGCTATTTTTGACCAACGCATGTGTTACTCATCCCAGGAAATTCTCAGTTTTCTGAACCCAAAAAAATTTTTTGCAAAAGCAATTTACGCAAGAGTGTAAAGACAAACTGTCAGGCAATTCTATTTATTCTTACATAAACGCTGTATATATTCTAAAATAACTATTACAACAAAAAAGAGCGACATTATAAGCCATTTTTGAATTTATATTTGGTTCTAGAAAAATTATTGAGATGATTTTGGATATGCTATTGTTAAAACAGTGGAAAGAATACTTGAAAAATATACTAAAAGTAGCAATAATTATGTTATCGATATACTAACAATTTCTACGTTTAAATTTGTAAACAACAACTTCAATTATGGACATACGATACTTACACTGACACAAACAGTGCTCAAAGGCATCTTCCTGAAGTTATTTGGCCAAGGATGAAAGATTGAACCAAACGTGTACGATTCTCCTCGAAATTATCCAAGTACAAACTCAGCACTTAATTTGCAGTACATGTTAGTTACTATTGAAAGCAATTAAAACAATTCAATGATAAAACGAAGATAACAACACACTAGTTTCTACTCATAGAAAATGTTTTGTTGAACACATATGTGTCAGCAAGTCGAGACACATGTTATCTTATCAATGTTATAATTGCAATGTACAGGTCTGTTAGTAAACACCAAGACACAGTGGTAGCGCACACTTGTTCAAAAATTGTTTACACTGCACTGCCAAAACCTTTGATAAGAGAGGTTATGATTCAGATAGGCGAGAAGATTGATATAATTTTTTTGTTAGTTAGCTGTACTTCAAAGTACAGTGTTAAACAACGTCTTTGAACTTTTGATTTCACTAACGAAGCAAGCTTATATATAACTTTTATTGTATCAATGAAGAAGCATTAGATATATTACGGGGATGAATTTAAATCCTTAAACATGACTTTGAGGACTGATATATATGTAAGTACTGTTTTATCGGTTGCGTATTCTTGCCTGTTATAAATATTTTACAGTCCACTAAAAATAAAGAAATACTTTACACTATTATTTAAAGGGTTGAAAAATGTTTTTATTTTTAGCACTAATAACGCACACATTAACTTCATTGGCAGAAATTAAAACAAAACTGGCCTCTTTTTAGAATCATCTCTGTATAGAAGTTTACTGATAATCGATTATTTTCACTAAGAACCAAAGTGGTTCTTCCACTTTCATTTTCTTGACCGATAAGTTACTTTTTTCGCGCAAGTTTCCCACACACAAACACATTCAGTTACACCTGTTGCTTCTTGGGTGACCTACTCGTGCTCTCGAGCTGTCTGAGAATCAACTACTACAGAGTATGTTGGGTAGTTCGACGGCATAGTCAGTTCCGCACCTTCGTTGTCGGAGTGGAGACTCCGGCACACGCGGTAATGTCCCCTCTCTCTGGTTTCCGCGGCCGACATATTGGTAGTTCTCTGCTTTGGAGATTTGAGGGTTGTTCAGGGCTGGTGGCTATATCCGCCAGCGGTCATGTTCCACGGAAGTTACTATATAACATAAGTTTTGCAATAAGAAATAAATTATTTTAAGCTCTTAATGTGTTAATTTCATTATAATTACCTTTTACTTTACTTTGTTGGGTATATGAATAATTTATAACTGACTATTACTGTACCCTTTTACTTTTTACTCGGATGTATTTAACCGGTCACTAATATTTTTAACACTGATGTGGTCTTCCATAAAACTCCAATACATCATATAGTACACTCGACGCGCGTTTCGCCATTCAAGTTGACATCATCTGGAGATGATTAAAACAGTTTTAATCTTTTTTATGTGGCGAATCGTGCGTCAAGTGCAGTATATGGTGTATTGTGGAAAACCACTGACGATAATATAACAAGTTCGAAACTGGTCTATGTCTAGACAGGAACTGACAAATAGTCTGAGCTACCAAACAAGACTTGCAGGTTTAATTCAACGCAGGTCGGGGCTTTTGTCCGCCGAGTAGTTGTTTCCTGTGAATCTTCTTCAGTATATTTGTGCCTGACAAGCTCTTTCAAAGCGTCTCCACACTCTTGAACTATGGCTGACCTTGTTCTAGGAGGATGAATTGCTCTCATAGCCACTTGGCTGTAGCAACATATGTACTACTCGACGATTCTACCTTGGCACTTGGCGGCGCAAAGAGAGCAGAAATATCGCTAATGTGGGACAGAGACGAACACACCGCTTTAAACTGAAAGGGCGGAGATTCAGACCACTGTGCATCCAAACTCAAGTGCAATAGTAGATCATACATTATTTTCTACGTGCTTCTTCTTACTACCTCCTTAAGTGCCACTGGTAGAATAGCAAATACATCTGCCTGAAAGGTCATGGTATACAATCTCAAAGCATAGCTTTCTTGCACTCTTCTGCTTTGCAGGTATCTTCCTGTCCCCGAGAATGGTCCGTCGGCCACACGAGAAATACCAGTGTGGCATACCAGAGAGCCCGGAGGGTAATTTATTTTATTTTCCTTCTACTTTTCTCTTTGTTCAGAAGAGTGAGAATATACGTCCTCTCTAATCTCAACTAGCCTTTCATTTTCATCCCTTGAATATGAAGATGGGGATGTTCCTCTCCGCCAGTTCAGCGATTATTGCGTGAACTTCAGTTCTACGTCTACTTGCCTTGCCAGCTTCTCGTATTCTACGTTCAGCCACCAAATCACCGATCCACATTTGCGACTGTCTATGCGCCTTTTTTTGAATTATTATGTTTTTTTGAAAATTCAAAATATACTGCCGCAAAGTCAAGTAATAAATGAAAGTTTCTAATGTATTTGTTAAAAAAAGAAGAAAGTAGTAATTAATCAAACACTGGCAAATTTTGCGGTAACTGGCAAATTTTGACCATTTTCTATATTACCAAAAAAACAGTTACAAACCTGCCTTTATTATTTGTCTTTACGACGGTATTTTTATATTTTAAAAAAACCTCATAATTTGCTCAAAAACAGGAGCGCATGGACAGTTTATATGCGTTTTTTAGTACTAATAATGTCCAAGACCCAGCGAGGTTTATCCACTCATAAAGATATCGTTAAATTATGAGTTTTTCCAGTACTTTTGTCAGCAGAATTAAAGTTATAATCTCGGTTTACCGGCTCGGTGGCGTGGTTGGCTAGAGCGCGCGATGGCAGCGTGATTACAAATCTTTCTATCGTAGCTACGGGGTTGATCCCGCAACCAGCACTGGCAATGTCGGTAGGAATGGTTGTATAACTACATTTTTCTAAGTGTAATTCCCTTCTAGACGGCTTCAGCTTTAGATTCAGGGGTTATCTAATTTCTGTGGTATTTATATACAATGAAAATATTAACTGCAACTTTAAGGTAATTATAATGATTTGAACAACAGGTTTTTTCTTTTTATTATTCCTGGGTTGTAGGGCTGGGCGATTGTCAAAAGTCATAATCGATTATCGATTATTGAAAAATAATCGATTATTTCGATTAATCGATTATAATCGATTAATCAAATAATCGATTAATCGACCAATCAAATGATCGATTAATCGATTAATCAAATAATCGTATAATCGAAAATCGGTTATAATCTATTAATCGTAAAAGAGATTAATCGATTATAGTCGATTTTAACCAGCCTTAATCGATTATTCGATTCTCTTACCCACCCCTAATTTACGGAGCTGTAGGATTCATCTTAGGGTTATTTTCAATTTTATTTACATACTGTTTATTTATATGACTATAATACTATAATAATTGTATTAAGTAAAAAAATTGATCATGAGGATAGGATAAATAAAGGACAGTTATTATTTTAATATTTTGATTGATATCTATTATTAGGGCTAGGCGATTGTCAAAAGTTGTAATCGATTATTGAAATAATCGATTATTTCGATTAATCAATTATAATCGATTAATCAAATAATCAATTAATCAATTAATGAAATGATCGATTAATCGATTAATCAAATGATCGATTAATCGATTATATAAGAAGAAATAATCAAATGATCGATTAATCGATTATTTTTCGATTAATCGATTATTTTTCCCAGCCCTACTGGGTTGAACAATACTACTTATATTTTATCATCGTCCAATTTGAAAACTTTTTGTCTGATTACGAAGATTATTATCAAAATGACCATTTTGGTAGTTCTGTTATCAGATGAAAAGAACTTTCCGAAAATTGTAACCTAAACTATATTATGAATTTCATATCGAATTTTAGTCTTTTTTTTTAAATTTTAGGCGAGACTTTTTAAAGGCGTGAAAAAACATTTATTTGAAACTCAAATGGACGTTTCTTTTAGGACAGAGGTGCGTTTAATAACATTTTCAAATATTTTATGGTAGATCCTATAACTTAATAGAAAAAGAGCTGACAAAACGTTGCAAATAAATAATTCTAGGAAATATATTTTTCTCTGTTTGACTAAATTGTTAATAAAATATAACAAAATAAAAACCCATGTAGTTTATAAATCTTTCCTCAACAAGACAAATGTTCTCACGACTGCCAGTCCCTTGGAGATTTTTTGACCTTCTGAAAACAACCCAACTGACCCCATGTTGCCCTTTACTAAAACCCTGGTAGATTTAGCAATCAACTACGTATACGGGCATCGCTTGAATGAGAGCCTGAAGTAGGCATTTTCCACCAAATATTCTTTCCGACAATCATATTGTTACATAACATGTAAGTGTGCCCTCAGCTAAAGGCACAGAGTATATCATCCCTACGCTGTACTAAAGGCAAACATAGAGCAGACATATTGATACTAAATTAAAATTGTTTTTTGATAACTGCTCTTTGTATGAACCTTTTCAGATGTAATAATTGTGTTTTATTTCTATTTAACACTATTTTGCAATTTTGAATTGCTTTTGTTGTTTTATAATAGTTCCTCCGCCAGGTGCAGAGGTTTATTCTTCCAGTATTCTACTGTATCTTTTAGATATTCAACTTTAGAAGGGGTACGTCGGTTCCATCCTGGAGCAAGTTAGAAATTTTATTTGTAATTTAGTTTCGGACTAAAATGGGAGAGGCAATTGTCGATGCCCTAGATGCGGTTCGGACTCTACAATACACTGTAGGGCCTCGTCTCCTTTTACCTAATAAAACCAAGATTTACAGAGGGATACTTGAAAGATGGTTAAGAAAAACGTTTTTTTTTTTTAGAAGAATTATTCATGTGTTATAACACCATAGAAAGAAAATAAAAGTTGAATTGTTACATAAATTATTCCAGTTTTAAAAAGAACTATATACAATATAGCCTTCTTAGCGAGAAATTGGCTTTAAATACAAATAATCTGATGCAACTTTTCTAAAAGTATCTTATTTACCAAAATAAAATGGCGACTTGGGTGATATTTTTAATTACTTATTTAACACCGACCCCTATTCTCTTATGCCTTCAGCTAGAATGATTATTTAATTCAATTTTATATGCTTATGAGTGAGATTACAGTGAAAAAGATTCATCAGCGAGGCATTGAAAAAATCCATAGGCATATATCATCTAGGTAAATTAAAAATAATAGTGGCCACCGAACTGATCCTTGACACATCATGATTGAATGCATTATTGAAAAGAACTTGTTCAAACTTATATGAACAAAATTTAAATTTGAACACATGGCAGATGATTATTTTTGCCATGAAAACATTCAAGTCGATCAACCACAAAAGTTAAATCGCTCTAGACGAATTTGTTGTTTTTTTAACACTGAAGCACAGTGGTCCGAAAATTCGAATGTTGCCAAAAGTCGAAAATAATTAGTTATTACTAAGGACCGCGAGTAAATAAATAGTACATGACGTAAAAATCAGGGGTGATCCAGGGACACTGCGCTGATATACACATACAAAGATATGATAAGTGATATATTACCTTTTAATTAACGATATTGTGATATTCAAAATTGTGTGGGCACTGAGTTTTTAAAAGAACAATCCAGGCGAATTCAGGTACTTTAGTGTTAATAATACTTAACCAACTAATGTTGAGCCCCTGTTCTGCTTTTATGTCATTATTAAAAAACAATAAACCACAAATTTCAATCATAATTTCCAACCATTACGACCCCAAATATGTGTCTCAATGTTCACTACACATTTTGGCGATGCAGAAAAACTTTTTTTGCCGTGTATCGTTGAAAGAGTAAAGGTCATTTATGTGTTTTATGTTGTATTTAATTCAAGAATCCTCAAGAATATTTGAATAGATTCCCAGTTTTGTGCAATTCTCTCATTTCGTCAGACAGAAAGATGCAAGAATGTTCCCAATCAATCATTGTTGTATTATAGCCATTATTTACTGCAATTTGATTTGTTCCTGGGTATTTTTAAATGTGTTAAAGTAGTCCGAAATCATCAGTAGGTGCTAACGGTTTATTTTGTTTCCAAAATGGCAACCGAAGGTGATACGTTTACCGTATCCGGTAGTAACATTGCAGTGACATTAATTGAATTGATAAGTTTGTATGGTTTATTTTTATTATTTATTATTTGTTAGAAAGTATCTCTCAGAATTTAGTGCCGTATTATATTCAATAAAATTATTCCTACTGAGTCGCCTAACAAATTTGATATTGCACCAAACACTACTCCGAAATACACAGCGAGACCTCAATTGTGAAAAATAACTTGTTTATCAGTGCATTGCAATAAAAGCCACTTAAATTGAAAAAGAGGCTTAATAATTGATTTCGATCTATAAAACTACCATAAAACCACCTCGAAGAACTGTCCTTTAAACACACCACATAAATTAGACAACCCACAAACCAAAGCCGAAACTGCACGGACAGAGGTTACACAGTTGAAAGAAACCGCGGACACACAGCGAAACTACTCGACTTCATCGGAATCGAAACCGGAATTTGAACCCGAATCGATAGGCAGTAAACCAGCTACGTTTCTCACTTAACACTCTGGCCCACTGCGCTGCCGTGCTCGGCTTTTTATACATATTTTTGGTACAGCTTCTCCTAAATTATTTAGATTAATTTTTAAGGGATCAAAATAAAACAACTCATTGACCGTTTGTACTCTGAAATAACAAACCCCGCCAAAACCACCTCTACTAATTGAAATTTTTCTACTATTTTTCTATTTTTTTGGTTTAGATTTTTTATGCTGCATTTGCATGTCTATTTTTTTGGCAGATATTGTTTTAATTGACCTATATAAGTACAGTTGATTTCAATAAAAACTGGTACACTTTCTTTTAGCTATGTAAATCATTCGTTCTTTGATTGATATTAATAATCTTACAAATGTCACTTTGACGTTAATCAGTGGCGTCATTATTAAAAATGGTTCGACATCTAACAGATATTCAAAACTTTCGAATTGTTTCTAAAATTGAAGATGGTTGGTCCATAAGAAGACTTGCTGCTGAATACAATGTGAGTAAAACCGCGATAATGAGTGTTAAAAACAATGGGAAACCAACCAAACAGTATCCCGTAAAGTTGGTTCCGGTAGGCCCAGAAAGAGCAATAATCAAGAAGATGAAAATCTTATAAATTACCTGACAGAAAACCCTTTTCAGACTGCAGTAAATGCAATTTCATCTACTGCTTGCAGAAGAATAAAACTACAAAGAGACTTGAAGAGTTGTTCAGCGACTAAAAAATACAAACTTTCAGAAGAAAAGAAGCAGGGTAGGATTGTTTTTGCACTCAACTATATAATCAATGATGAAAACTTCTGGGGACAAGTTGTCTTTTCTGACGAAAAGGTTTTTAAATCCTGTAACGATGGACATGTTCGCGTATATAGGCCTCCTTCCACTAGATACGCCGAAAAAATATACTTTCGATCCACAAATATTAGGAAGTTTTTCAGTCAATGTCTGGGCTTGGATGAGCCTAAATGGGGTTAGGAGTGTGTTGGAACAGTGGTGGTCATCTCAATTTCTTTAAATATATTGAAATATTAGACAATATTATGTTGCCGTCAGTAATAGAGGTGTTTCCGGAAAATAATTTTATTTTCCAACAAGACAACTGCTCCATACATACGGCTCATCGTGTCAGGCAATGGTTTCTTAATAAAAACATAGAGTTGTTACCGTGGCCATCTAAAAGTCCGGATTTAAATCCAATTGAAAATGTATGGGACTAATGGTGAAACATATAAGAAAATTAAATAACCATCCAAATAATGCCCAAGAATTGGAAGGGATAATTGAAGACGCTTGGGAGAACTTGTCGCAAGAAGTTGACCTTGCAAGAAATCTGATTTTGTCCATGCCTGCAAGATTTCAGGCAGTTTTAGACGCTAATGGAGCAATGACAAAATATTAGTTAATTCTGTACTACGTAATTGAAGTTCATTTATTTTATTTTTTTTATTGTATTTTTATGTTCAGTTTGCATTGTTTACATTTTCTTTAATCTCAAGTGGTATTTTTGTGTTCTTATTTTAAAATAGAATTATCATTATTCAGTTAGTATTTTAATTACAACCATTAGTAGAAATATCCGTAACAAATATTATTTTTTTATTATGGCAGGCTTGAAAATGTTTTGAAAAGTTATTTTCTAATTATTTTTTTAAAATTCCATTTGAATAAAATAAAGAGAAAGGTTTAATAAGTTTAAAAAACACAAAGAAAACCGATCTCCTCCAAAAAACCCAGGTCCGGGTAAATCACGTCTTCTCCACCCCTCTCGCCATGCCTGGCCAGCCCTATTTACAGACATATGCACACAACTAAACTATTAAGATTTTCGATTACAAGAGTTGTACCAGTTTTTTTTAAATCAAGTGTACCGTTATAATCGACAGTAGATGTTGTATACAAGGCGGGCAAGATTTTAGTCGGGAAACTTAAAGAATAGATAGAATATGCCAAAATAATATGAATTTGTCACAAACTTATAGCTACAAATGCTTATTTTCGAGATAAAGGGCGTTGCAGTGTTAATTTATTTTCAGTTTCTCCTATATTTTTAAGGAAATGATTGAGATATTATTATGAAATTCGCAAGGTGAATGTTGCGTACATCAGTACACTTCACCGTAGTTCTCATCTCCCCCAATCCAACCAGAAGCGCGACGGTGGGGGGTGTCAGATATTCTTCCTAAAAAAGGGCACGACACTGACCTAAGCAATATTTTTCTTTTGTTTTTCGACATATGCTACCATTAATACACAAAAAGTTTTCTTCTAATTTTTTGATAAGTTGCAACGTCTTTGAGTTAAATCATTTCAAAATCATTCAACCCTTACTTATCAATTAGTTGTTGAGAATCGTTTAAAACAAATTACAATCGCATTTTTCCATTAACATAATTTCGAATGTAGTGATGAAAACTATGATTCGATGCGTACTTAACTTGCATTTTTTGAATTTCATAAGAATATCTCAATGGTTTCTGAAGAAATGCGCCCTCTATCTCGAAAACTAAGCACATTTAGCTATAAGTTTTTGTGACAAATCCATATTATTTTAACGTATGTTAGCAAGTTACATACTGTTGATATATACAGGCTGTAACAAATTCGCTTCTCACTACAGTGATCTAGGAAACGGTAAGAGATACAGCATCGGTTAAATTAGGGCAAAGTTGCAGAATTTGGCGATCAGGAATATGCCGTTGAGAAATCGAAAATATCTCTTGCTGTTCTTGAGATTTTTGAAAAAAAGTAAAATTTTGAATTTTCGTTTTTCTTTTTTCTTGGCGTTATTTGAAGAGTAATCGAAAAACTAAATACACATTTTCATTGTCACTTTTTATTCTTTACAAGATAGCGTAAAAAGTTTTTTTATAAGACGTTTCGTCCTTTCACGACCATCATCAAATACGTTATTTTAAATACGGACCTGTAATTTTTATTGCATTTTTTTGTAGTATTTGAACCTCGGACTTCACTGATGTATCAAACTTTTATGTTGCTAAACGTTTCGTAACTGTAAACCATCATCAAGAAAAAAAACACTTTTCTTCAGATTAACGTTACCTCATTATTCTTCATAATTAATAATTATTAACAATGAAACTATAAAAAATTTAATCAACAGGTAGGAACACAAATAATAGCACAAGTAAATTTAAATTTTAAACAAAGAACAACAACAAACAGATTTCCATTTACATTCCTACATAAATCTATTCTTCGACGAATATTTCTGACACTGCCCTCTGCATATCACGTCCTTCCGTAAAGAATATAAGAAATCCATTTACAATATTTGCTCTTAATTCGGCAACATCATTTGGCACCGTTTTATAGTCATTTTATTTTTAAGTGACCCACAGGTAATAGTCCAGATGGGCGAAAGGGTCCGCGCGACCTCGCTTGGCCACCTCGACTACTCCCACGATTACCAATCCATTTTTCAGGAAATTGTTGATGGAGAAATTACGTCTTTCCTCTAGTATTATGAGGTAGTGCCCATCTTGCTGAAACCATAAATTTGGGGCAATCTGTTCAGTGGTAATTCGTCCTGTAAATAATCTGAAAATGTTGTCCTCTCCTCATAAATATCAAGAAATAATCTGCACCATTTAAATTTTCTCTTGATAAATAAACGGTCCGAGAATTCTATCGCCTCATAGGGATGCCAGCCCATACGTTGAGACCAAATCGAACTTGAGTCAGAATTGGTCGATTAATGAGTGGATTTTCTACTCTGCCCAAATATGCTCCGTATTTCTATTAAAGATGCCACAATTGGGTAAATTTAGATTCATCACTCCAAATTATCTCTATTTAAAAAATTGTTGCTTCTGTCAATTTGGCGGCTCTCAGCCAGATATACAGAATTGCAAACATCCTTTCTCGATCACCTTGTCGCAAACAATGAGAGATATGTATTTATAGGTTTCATGTTGTTATTTTTTAATTACTCGCCAGACTTTCATATGTGAGGTATTTAGCAAATTAATGGTATTGGCTATTTCTCTGGTCGATTTCGACG